>OY992893.1:77106948-77196948 GCA_963921405.1 Cepaea hortensis
ATTGTGAAATGAATGTTGTAAACATAAACAAGGCTTATTACCATGTTATGAGGCCCATTTCCCACTTATCCATACATCACCCCACCCACACCCACACACCCCCACCTACCCACACACACGCACATCAGAGCGGGCGAGAGAGACAGAGAGGGGGAGAGAGAGGGCGAGAGAGACACAAAGAGAGACAGAGAGAGGGGGAGAGATAGAGGGCGATAGAAGGACAGACAGAGAGACAGAGAGAGGGAGAGAGTGGGTGAGAGCGGGAGAGAGAGATAGAGATAGGGAAAGAGAGAATGAGAGAGAGAGAGAGACAAAGAGAGAGACAGAGAGGGAGAGAGAGGGTGAAAGAAGCAGACAGAGACAGACGGAGATCGCACCCACGCATGCACTCATACACACACAACCACGCATGCCTACACGCACTGCACACACACACAAACACACACACACACACACGCACGCACACGCACACACACACACACACACACACACACACACAACACACACTCACACACACACATCTGCAATATATTTTTGACGCGACTTGTAGTTATACGTTCATTTACAAACTCTACATTCCAAAATTTCACTTTTTTCCGCATATTCTTAAAAGGACATCGCTGTCAACAGCAGCATTTTTCAGCTGTCTGTTGATTTCTTGGCAAGATTACGCTCAGTAGTTTACCATTGCTTTCTGAGCGGCGGGCTCAGTTATCCCACAAGTCACCAGCGGGGGTCGACACGCTTCCAGCTCTCACCGGCTACGAGACTCTGCGTGATAAACGGGATTACGGAGAAAGTGTTATAACCCCTCGGCCAGAGAGACCGGCAAAATTTCACAACGCGGCCTTAATTCTACTGACCAGAACTCGACTAGCCTGTCCGGTATAATTAAACTCACATTTACCAGCCGTTGGCTAGGCCGTGACCTTAGCCATTGTCATATTTCTCACGTGTGCGTGCTAGGGTCAGCGCGTGACCTTTACCTGTCGGAAGTACCATTTTGTTACTGGAGAAAAGGCAAAGAGAAAATACGCAAGGGAAATAACTGGCGCTATTTTTTTTATATTGTTTTAATGATTAATTTGCAAACTTCACTGATTATCGTAATTTAATTGAATGTATACTATTGAGACTGGTCTTTAGTAGTATGTTCTCTAGAATTAATCAATGTCTATATGTTATTACGTATTTATTAATTGTGACAATATACCCATTTATAGAATTAATAGCCGTAATCTGGCTTCAGTCTTTTTTCCTAAAGTTGAATATGCCCATGCGGTCCGTTGGCTAGATCAAAGTGTAGTATATACTGCCTTTGGGGTCAGGCCAGGATCTTGTGGCTCACCACTCTCCATTTCCTCTCAGTAGGTATGGGTTAAACTACTGAGCGTAATCTTGCCAAGAAATCAACAGACAGCTGAAAGATACTGCTGTTGACAGCGATGTCCTGTAGAGGATATGCGAAAAAAGGTATGGGTTGGTGGCCCCTTTGTGGGGCAAAGGCTAATATCCGTGGTAGGGGCCCATTCCCTCGTGCCCCTCACATCGGCCTACCCCGTGTACACACAAACACACCCATACACTGGGACTCAAACCCAGGTGCCCAGCGCCTATTTGGTCTACTTATCTAAATAAGTATTCCACATGGCCATGGCTTGCCTCGCTGTCTTCAAGTGGTCCCTGGACGGACCGGGAAAGCGGAGGCGGTCGGCGCGAACCTGACCGGGCACGGGGTAGGGTACTGGTTAGGGGGTACCCATGGACAGGAAGTCAACCGGACGTACCGGAAGTGACATCAGAAGTGCCAAGACAATGCCAATCAAATATTCAAAAATGAGGTTGGCTTTTATGACGAAACAAGATGGCAGGATAACCCCGTAAGGTAGGATTTATCTGAGGTTGCCAATCTCATTTGCGTGTCCATTACAACGTACCCTACTACTTATGAGTTTCCGTCGTTCAGAATGCAATGGCAAACCACTGAAAGTAACTTTGCCAAAACACAACCCAAAAATGCTGGGGTTGACTGTGATGTCATATAAAGGTTATACAACTACAATTAAAAATCAAATTCGCTGGGCTGGTCACTTAACTTGTATGCCAGATCACAGGCTCCCTAAACAGAGGAAACGCTTTAAAGACAGTATGAAAATCTCACTGAAGGCTTTTGAAATTCATCTTGACACCTCTGAGACTGCTGCTAAAGACCGTAATTCGTGGCGTACATCATTACATAAGGGTGCAGTCGCTTGTGAAGCAACCAGGACTGCTAGAGCTGTAAAAAAAAAGCCTGGACAGAAAAACCACTGCAGGAGATCCTCCTCCTGGAACGTCAAGCATTTTTTGCACACATTGTCAAAGAACATTTCGAGCCAAAATAGGCCGTATCAGCCATTTATAACTCACGGCTCCATGCTTTCAACCCCACTGGATGAAATGAATAGTCATCATCGTTCTTGATGGACAAACAACATGCAACTACACGCTCTTTGTCACAAACTGAAGTTATTTTGACAGTGTTTTTATCATTCCGGAAAAGAATGCAGTTTATGTAACATGTGCAGTTACGAAACCACGGTGACACTGTGACACTGACGGATGAACCACCATTATGTAACAAGTTTCATGCGTAAAATCGCGCTCTTCATGCTGAAACAAATCTCTTCAAGACGCATAACAAATGTTTTTTTTCCCGTCTCTATGGCTCATACAGCAGAACTGATTTGACGCTAGATCAAGTAACTTGCCATCTGGCGTAGGCGATCATACCTCTCCACAGATCTCATTCTTTTGTTTTCTGGATCAACTCCGCTGTTGATATTCCTTCATGCGACAGTCTCAATCCGTCCAAAATCATTTCACTTCGTCTGCCTCTGCTTCTCTTCCACTCGATCTTTCCAGTGGCCACGATGTTCTCCAATACCTCTCTTCTCATCACATGACCAAAAATTATTATGTTTGCCTATTTCTTATAGTTGTATATATAATGTTCTAGTTACATTAGCCTGTTTCAGGCAGTCGTTGTTAGTTACTTTGGCAGTCCAAGGAAATCGTAACATTCGTCTCAGAAACCACATCTCTGTTGCTTTCAATCTCTTCCTAAATTGTTCATTTACATTACACGATTCACAGCCATACAGTTACGTTCAAGATTTCATATTATTAAACTTTCACAAGTCTCAAAGTGTCACCCAGACTCCCCTTGCATTATCTATTCTTGCGTTACTAAGTACATGCATTGATTTCTGAATATTCCACCAAATGTGATGCAATCGTCTACACCAGGGGTTACCAAACTTTTTTTCACGGCGGGCCGGGTAACTGACAAAATGACAAGCGCGGGCCGCATACTCATTCTTTACAATACTTGCGCCGGTTTCCGTGGCGAAGGTCTTTCGGAAGCGGTTCGTAATCCCGTATACACGGTTTCAAAACACAGCTGAGCGCGATTTGGCAGCAGACCGTGTTGCTCAGGTTTTCTACGCTATGATAAGCATTTTCAAAGTAATGAAAGTAAACTTGCCAAGACATCAACAACAGCAAAAAATGCTGGTGTTGACTGCAAACGTCATGTACAGGATATGCAACTAGCTTAACAATACTTGCAAGCCAGAACGAAAGCTCTGGGGGGGGGGGGGGGAGGGGGGAATGACGAAAAACTAAGTTAAACATGGGTGAGTGTCGTGTAATGCACAAATAGCAAAGACAACTAACATTTATTTACTAAAACAAGTTATCAAAGAAGGCAACGTTAGCAAAAAGATGGTTACACCAGACCTAGTGTGCACATACCCGAATTTCACAACCTACGCAGCAAAACAGGTTAGAGAGATTTGTGAAACTGATATTTGACTTTCAATAAAGTATCAATGTTTGGTTTGGAATTGCTGCATCCAATCAAGAGAATAACTTTCAAATGTTTATCTGTCAATCTAGTTCAATGTGTTGACATTTATAAAAATGTTTGCTCACAGACATAAGTTGGTCCAAACACTGATGCCAAATGACAATTTTCAATTAAAAAAAAAAAAAATGAAAAATTTCTTCAGTTTCGGAAACTCAACATCAGCTAAGCAGCGGCAAAATTCAACAGATTGTTCTTCTCTATGCTTCTATTTCAACAAGTCATTTGCTTGCAAATCAATTAGCTCTAACTGTAGTTCATCTGGCACATAATGAAGTTTACAATCAAACGGATTCTGGAACCGAAGAATGCCACTCTCAATTCTGTCAAGATCTGAAAATATCTCCAAAAAATGCTTCTTCATGTCACGAATAATATTTTCCCCCCGGAATATCGAGGTTGACATCTTCGGCAATTGTAGCGCAAAACTCTTTGAAACAGTGAAAATAAGAAAAGTTATCTCCTTCCAGTTGTGCTTCAAACAATGACAGCTTTCTCCGAAATCCTTTGATTATTCTGTAGAGATCACAGACGAGGTAATCTTTCCCCTGACGTTTGAAATTCAGTTCATTCATACCGGGTGTGATGTCGACCAAAAAATGTCAACTTTGACAGCCTGGTAGGATCTGACAGCTGTGGATCAGCTCTATCATTTTCAGTGAGGTAAACATCTATTTCGTTTTGGAGCTTGTAAAAACGAAACAGGATTTTACCGCAGCTAAGGCACCTCATTGATATGTGATAAGGCAAGTCACAGAATAAAGAATCAATTTATTCAAGAATAGCCTGGATCTGAAGGCGACTGAGTGCATGTCCCCTAATGAAGTTCACAGCAGAAACGACTAATTTCAGTACACAAGAAATATCTAAGTCTTTCCCATAGAGTGCTTGCTGGTGTGCGATGCAGTGTATGAACAGAGCGCCAGGAATTTGCAATTCTTCCAAGTGAGTCCTGATCTGTCCCATCAGACCCTTCCTCACTCCATCCATGTTTTTCCTCCATCAACTGTAACACCTCGAAGCTGGTTCCACTGAAGGTTATAGTCTTGCAAAACTGTTTGCACTTCCATGAAAATGTCTTTTCCAGTTGTTGTTCCATACATGCTGCAAACGGATGTCAACTCTCGCGTTATTTGAAAGTCCAAATTGACGCCACGAATGAACACGAGAAGTTGTGACGTACTCGAGAGATCAGTAGACTCATCCAGCGCCAGAGAATACCAAAACAAGTTCCTAGTTTTCACGTGTGTCTATAGCACTATTTTCTCTCCTGGTTCTTCTGTTCTTCGCACAACTGAACTTGCCGAAAAGTAGATAGTTCCAAACAAACTGGCTTTCTCGGGAGACAAGTCATTTGCTGCTTCTATCGTACACTCTTTGATGAAGTTGCCATCAGGAAACGGTTTTCCTCGTTCTGCCATCTTATACACTATTTTGTAACTTGTACGAGCGACAGATTCATTTTCAGCAAACTTTTTCGTGAAGAGATTTCTTTGTTTTTTAAGCATCGTTCCATGGACTCATAATTTTCAGAGCGAAATTTTCCGGAAAACTTTGAATATGTTGATAACTGTTTTGTTTCGTAGTGACGCCAAAGATTGCACTCTTTCAAAACGGCAACACTTTCGCTGCATATTACGCAACTCGTTTTATGGTCCTTTGTTTCCACAAAGAAGTACTGTACTCCCCATTCTTCATTGAAAACTAGACACTTTTCTTTCCTTAGTAGCGATAATGAAGGGTGAAGTGCACGGGATCTGAAAATTAAAAAGACATTGAATTAGAAACATAATTAAACTCTTATTGAAACACAAGAAAACCAGAGGACTAGGGGTCACTGGTGAAGCTAAGGCTCACCAAAGGTACTTATAAAGTGGATAGGTGCCTGCCAGGATATGACTGGGACTATCTGAATGAGCTACTATCGATAAACTTTTGTAGCAACACTTCTCGTGTCCAACAAGGGATGATTTATTCTCCTCTTCTTCTCCAGTCAGCACCCTGGTCATCTTTCAGCATACGACTTGAACTGATGGTTACTTTAACATACTTCACACATTACCCACTCGAACTCCAGCTAACTCGAACAAGAGTGAACACAGAGACTGTTATAAGTTTCCTACGTATAATCTACATAATCACATTATCAAATATACAATCACTTATCCGACAGTCACATCACGTTACACTACATCACAATCTAAAAGCGTGGCTCAATCTAGAGCCATAACGCTGTATACTTTTCACCATGTCCACACAGGACGATGGATCAACGCCGACTAACTTGTCCCGAGCTCACTTTCTATCACCTGGGAAGTGAGCTCCAACGTTTTCACGTTGTGTGGAAAGCCCCTGCTTTCCACGTTTGGAAAGCCCCTGCTTTCCACGTTCTCGTGTTCAATTCTGAACACAGTCGTAACCTATACTCTGTGACCTAGGCTATAACTGAACCATGCCATGACGTCGGCAGGCTCATGGGATTCCACCCTTCCAAGGGCAAAAATTGAGAATCAATTTTTGAAATATGCAATTTTCAGTTATGTAAGCAATATTAATGCACCTTATTTCGTTTATAATGTAACAATATTACAATCTAATTCTAATTTATCTATCTGTCGTCTTTCCATAACACTTGATACGTTCTTGTCACTCTGAAATATACAACTAGTTAATTATTCTCATCAAAATATAAAGTACATCCAAATACATACCTCTATTTTGTCCTACAACCTTTAATCCAATAACTATATAACAATATCAATCAATCAATCAATCAATATCAATGTAAATGTTCTTTGTAACATTGAATCAACATTTCTACATATAAATTCTATTATGTCTCTATATGAACCGTCGGTTTCTAATATGACTCCGAGAATCAATATTTCCATTCTATCAATGCTGTGATGGTATCATAATCAATTCAGCGTGTTGTTGGTAGGTAGCGTCTATAGTGGTCATACAAGACTGACCATCACTCAGCTTCATCTGCTCATCCTCACCACTCATTTGCTAAGCCACTCGTCCCAGGTCTAGAAGATCAGCTGTTATCGCGTTAACATACAAGGCCACCTGTACAACGCAAGCAAGCGTTCCCATGGTAGACTGACTGATACCCGACTGCAAGGATTGCCCAAGGACGATACTAAGTTCCAAGTACCGCTAGCACAACTTTGCTGTTATCACGTTACCATACTTGACCACCCGCATCCCCAGTCAGTCAACCACTGCAGCCACAGCCTTCCACCACCGCCCATGCCTGTACCAAGTCCCAAGTACCGCCAGCATATTAAAATAGACATCCTCTTTGACTCTGTCGTTGTAGACCTAGCGTATACCAATGAACATAGTTGCAGCTAATAAGCTTGAGAGCATCTTATGTTACTGGCCGCTTCGTTCCATTTGACCAAATCATTACGCTTCAACTGCAACAGCTTCTGTTGTATCTTCGTCCACTATATAGTACTCTCGTCAATTTCATTAATTATTCCAATACTAAGTATCCTATAAATCTAAACAATTTGTTCTTAAATTAATCAAAATCAATCAACAAATATCAATAAATGCAACATAATAATAAATATCAACACAAATATATGTCTCAATCAATCAATTAATAATAAAATTAAATAATATCTATACTCAACCAATAAGTAATTATATTCTCATTACTAAAAGTATATAACATTTACATCAATGGTTCACAATATTTATTAATAAGTATCAATAACAATTATGCAATGGTAATAATAATTATGTACCACACAACATCCACCCTATAATTATATAATATATAATAGAATACTATATTTGCAATAATAACAATCATTGCCATGTAAATATATAAGTCATAAACACTAAACTAAAATAATATAAAGTTACCATTAATTGATAATATTAAACTACATTCAATCACTATTTCTTAAAAAATCTCTAACCATTATTTTTTAATAAAGTGTTAATAATAATTAAAATTCTCAAATTCGTTGTAACCAATAGCTATACACTGTATATTTACTATTAATTTACTGTAGGCTATATTATAACATTATTGTACTGATAAAGTTGTGTGTTTAATTCTGCAGCTCTAACAAACCAAACACCATAACCAAACTATACAATCTACCATAAATCAATAAGCACTTATCATTACCTTTATAAATGTTGCCCATCATATTCATACTGTTAGCTATCTAGTATTTATTTGTATCTTACTAAATTAATTTTTAATAAATTTGTTTAATAAATTAATTTTTAATTGTAAAGTTAATATAATTGCGCTGCAATATTACCAATGTCTTCCTATATATGGTTTAATTAATTATCCTTAACTTTATGAATCACTTAATCCATCAATTCTTTGCATCAATAAATAACAATAAATTACTTAGAATTGTTAATGTTCTGAACACAAAATGAGTCCCTGCAAACAACAAGTGCATAGCCTTAATATCTATTAACGCTATATGATATTACTTTTAAGTGCTGAATCCTATTGTACCGAATTCTGCAGCCGAGCATGCTGCGTACACTTCATACGACTTATCACATGATTCCTCGTCCACTAACAGCGATTCGATAACTAAATTATAGTCTCCAACAGTCAAAAACAACATCTTAATCTCCACTTTTATTTCTGGGTGCAATGTTGACTGCTATCTTACAGCTCTGTCCAAATCATTATATTAATACCATGAAAGTGGTGTCTCGCTTGTTACCTACATTAGTGTCTTTGCTATCATCATTAACTCTCTTGCTTTAACTTTTAAGCACCACCTACTACATTAGTGACTCAATAGGAAAGTCTTCCCACTAGTTTGATCATATTCTGTGAAATTCTATCAACAAACTCTATTCATGTTGACTTACCGATTGCTTTCCTTCTTATTCTGCAGGGATTAGTGTACGGCGCTACTAATCCTTACCTCGGAGATTTTACCCTACTCTTGGTATCATATGGTATGACAGATCCATAAAATCACTGTCAGCCCACACTGTACCTCTTTACTTGATATCTTGTTTCTATGTACCCTTGATGGCGGCATCTGAAAGTATACTTGCTTAGAACGAAAAAAACTTGCAATATTACACTCAACCATAGCATGCAAGACATGATGATGTTAACCCAAATACATTCTGCATGTCACAAACTCAACTTCAAAGAAATTTATACAGTGGAAAATATGAACTAAATCCTTAGAAATTATGTTCCACCATAGCCAAAACAATGTCCCGTATCATAACCCCGAGACGCGACACCGGTCAGGTGCTGATACAACACAACCTCACATGCTGTTATCAATTGTAAGCTATTTTTATTTCTAAATCACACTTTACCACAACGACACTCTGCTGTGTATCATTTACCCATACACACAACAACAGTTAGTTGAACCTACAATCAAATATGCCCAACACCTTGCATAGCAAGTCCCCCGCCACATAACAATTACCCACATATGCCGGAAGGCTGCCCTACACGATGCGAAACACATTCTTGAGAAATGCTCTTGTCGGCTCAGAAAGATTACCCACGAACTATGTCAGCAATGCATGTCTCCAGCTGCAAACAAACTCACTCATGCGAAATTCACTTCGACAGGTGTTAACTCACTATCTGTTAGTTTTCCACTGGACACATAATTGTCAATTATATTTTAGATAACAATAAAAAACTTGCAGAAGAATAATAATATTATCCTCAAACCTGCGTGCAAGAAATGATGATGATTTAAATTAACCAAACTTCTGCATGCAATAAATCATTAAGAAACAAAAAAAATAATTACTAAAATTATAACAAAATTAAGAAATCATGCATAACTGTAACCTATAAATTCCAATAATGATTGATTCAATCTCCTACTGTCAGGACATTATAACAGTTCACGACAGGGCTCATACTTAAACACTTGATGTGTTAATTTGTTAATACACTATAACCAAAATTAATTATAATAACATAACAACCATAAACTGTAATACCGTATAATTCACTAATTACCAATGTAATCTTATTATTATTATCATATAATTTCCCTTAATATATTGGTTTCCGGACATAAGTACTAATTAACAATTATTAATATTATACCTACTAGTAAGTTGCACAATGCAAGTGGTTTCTATATTGTCTGTTCTTAGATTAAACTGTCCTGCTGTTTGTTTACAATTTTCCTAACTTACACTGTCTAATCCCACAGTTAAAATATTTAACCTAATTTCAGTTGATTCAATCTCGCCTACTTTATGTTTTTACGGCAGCTATGAACTACACACACACAAGGCCCCACGTATATAACACGGTGTTCTCTGTCAAATACCGGCACTTTACAAGTTCACACAGTTCCGGTGTTTATTACAAAATGTTCACGTTGTTTTACAATAGTTTATTTCAGCCTGGCTGATCACATCCTGACGTCTCAAATTGTTAACTTGTGTGTCCGTTTCTTGAATTTACACAACTGTAGCCAGCTATGACTGTCCCTTCACTGTTTACGTTGAACATCTGTTCATTAACACAGTAGACCTGTTGAACGTCTGACCTCGCTTGTTGACACAGCAAGCCTGTCACACCCTGTAGGCCTGTTCCATATTTTCTCTTGCTGTACTCTTAATTGAACTTCAATGTCGGTGACTTCTTTCCTTACACACCGCTTGCGTTGAAGAAAAAAAATCGATGATTGCTCACAGGTGACCTGGTTTTAACAGTTCGTACGGGGGATTCCCATTTTTATAGGCATGTTATATCAACCCCAAGTGGTTTGTTGTCATCTCTAATTCAAAAAGCCTTTCCAGTCACATGATGTGTCCATTGGCTCATTAGAATAATCAATACTCACTGTTGACACCATTATTTGTCTTCATTCACAATTATAGTAATTTCTCAGTTCAACTTGTGCACACTTATTGTTACTAGTGACACATTTGTAAGAAATAAATTTCTCTTGTTCTTTAAAGTCTTGCAACAATATAAAGTCAATATCTTCCATCACATAGTATTAACTGTTTATATACTTCACATAGTCACATTTTCAATACTTGATAAGACTAATTTAATTATTACACTTGCTGAATACATCTTTTTGCCGAATCTGTTCAATTGTTCACATGCCTTTTGTAATGCGTACAGTTCTACACATGTTTTGTCATTTTAAATTCATTATGATAGCTGGAGTTGGTGATCATGTGTGAAATCAACTTTTCCGTTAGCCAATTCTCTATTTGTAGAATGATACTTTGTGGCTTTAACTTTACGTTGGCAAGTGTTACGTCTGTAAACTCATCATCTGTGGAGTCAGGTTTCATATGGACGATAAGCCCCCGAGTTGCCAGGATATGACTGGGACTATCTGAATGAGCTACTATCGATAAACTTTTGTAGCAACACTTCTCGTGTCCAACAAGGGATGATTTATTCTCCTCTTCTTCTCCAGTCAGCACCCTGGTCATCTTTCAGCATACGACTTGAACTGATGGTTACTTTAACATACTTCACACAATACCCACTCGAACTCCAGCTAACTCGAACAAGAGTGAACACATAGACTGTTATAAGTTTCCTACGTATAATCTACACAATCACATTATCAAATATACAATCACTTATCCGACAGTCACATCACGTTACACTACATCACAATCTAAAAGCGTGGCTCAATCTAGAGCCATAACGCTGTATACTTTTCCCCATGTCCACACAGGACGATGGATCAACGCCGACTAACTTGTCCCGAGCTCACTTCCTATCACCTGGGAAGTGAGCTCCAACGTTTTCACGTTGTGTGGAAAGCCCCTGCTTTCCACGTTTGGAAAGCCCCTGCTTTCCACGTTCTCGTGTTCAATTCTGAACACAGTCGTAACCTATACTCTGTGACCTAGGCTATAACTGAACCATGCCATGACGTCGTCAGGCTCATGGCAGTGCCTTTGGAAATAGAATATATCTCATGATAAAGTTTGCAAAATATATAAATAGAGCCAGCCTAAATAAACAGCCTATAGAAGAGTTTTTCATCCAGGGTTCCATGAGTGGCAGCCAGAGGTTAGGCCGAAACAGACGGAAATCGCCTAAATGCAACATTTCTGCTCATCTGGTTTATTACAAAAAAGAGGACAGACACTTGGATCATAGCACACAGATTCTTAAGCAACATAAACATTTGCGTAAGGATCTGCTCCAGCAGAAAGGTTGAAAAATACTGGTCTGGATACCAGATTGATTAACACCTTGACTAGGGAATTCTTCTGAGCTGGGGATAATATTTCCGTAATAACACTAGGCTTCTATGGCGTGTTTATGCTATGCTTGCTACTGTATTGTGTAACAGAGCACCATCTCTGTTAAGGAGTTAATGAGTGGTGTGCAAAGGGGGAAAAGACTAGTACAAGGCACGGCTGAGCATCCCATTGGGATGTAACTAGGGACGCTCAAGCCGTGACGCGGGGGTTAGAGATTTTCAGTTACCATCTGTACTTTAGATTAGCAACACCTATTTTTGATAACATCAGTCCAGAATGTCATTGCAAGCTGTTTAATATTCTACGATGTATTCTATTGAATAAACATATGAAATACAGCGAGGACTTTGTCTCTGCTCTATAACGTCAGCTCTGTTATATGAGTAGAATTGGTGCCGTGACCAGGAAACGAATTGTCTGGATCTACCGAAGTACTAGCCACGGTATATTTTGAAACGCTCGTCAAACAACTTCATTTGTTGTAGTGAATAAGTAAAGCATCGATTGTGGCACGTTTTGACACATCTGTTGAACACACATGGAAGATGGATGCTTTTGTTGATACAACCTTGAATGTAAGACTTGCAACAGCCAAAAACCCGTCAAGGGGGTGGCTGTTTGTAGGTTTCTGATCTTGCCCTGTTCAACTGCGTCAAGAGGCTGCTTAATCAGATTGCCGTTCGCATTCTCATTCCAGCGCGGCCTAATATAATCAAAGCTGACGCCCATATTGTCAAGTTGATCGTTAGCTCTGCGTTCGTCAAGTACACATTATCAATGCGAGCACTCAGTGGGGTTTCTATCAAGGGCCATTCAAGGCGGCAGTCAAGAACCCGACCAGGGGAGAATTGTCAGTGAAGAAGGTTTCCATCAAGTGCCTACCGAGAGGCGGGAGGCAAATAATTCATTACTGTGTCGATTGAGTCATCTTCTAGACGCTGTACTGTACTTCGTGAGCCTTAACGTCATTTTCACCCAGTGTTGAAGGAACTTAGGACAGGCATCTGGTCAGTTTGTTAAGCTGAGAAATGCTCGAGCAGACAACATTGTGCGTAACTGACGAACTGAAGCAAGTATAATAATTAACTTCGTAGAAGAGTATAAAACTTATGAATCTTGGGTAGTTTAGAATAACGATATCGACAACATTGCCAACTGAACAAAGTACAAATCTAATAGTTTAATTTGCTGAAAAGTTATAGAACTTGCTTAGTTTAGGATAATAATATTGTGTTACTATATATTATTATACTATTGTGTCGTACTGGTATATTTTGTATTTCAGATTTTAATAATGGAACCCCAGGACCTTTCTTTAGGACAGGTGCTTGGTGGTGTAGGTAGGGCCATATCAAAGTTAGACACAATATTGAAACAGCAAAGCGTAGCTGTTGACATTGATAAGTTTAGTGGGCAAGCGAAATATTTTAAGAAATGGGTTGTGTCCATCGAAAAACATGCTTATCTCGTGTCCGCCACAGATGAGGATAAGAAAAATTTAGCTTATAGGACTAGTGCATCGCCTGTCTCGGATCATATTCGAAGAAAATTGGAAGCAGGAACTTATGAGACGTGGGAGCAATTTAAAGACGATCTAGCCCACAAGTATGCGGAGATCACAGATGCACAACATGCTTTCTCAGCATTAAGACAATCTAGGCAAGATGATGGAGAAAGTGTTCAGCTGTTCAGTGACAGGCTGATTAATTTAGCTGAAGAAGCATTCATATGGCAGAATGTTCAAGGCGAGGAAGTAGAGAGGATGCTAGTTGGAATTTTTGTTGACGGGATAAAGTCAGATGGACTTACATTCAAACTTATGAGGGAAAATCCTGCGAGATTATCACAGGCTGTGGATATAGCTGTACAGGAAGAAAGTTTAAGAAGAAGATTTAGACTAAGGGTAGGACGAGAGATAGGAAGTAATAGAGAAGAGAGGATTGAGGAACCTATGGAGATAGGACAAGAGAGGTACGGATGGAGAAGACGGGGAGAAATACAGACACTGCAGGGAAATAATAATCAAAATACTCATGATAGAGAAAGACAAACGAGAAACCCTATAAAAGAGACGGTAGGTAGCACAAATATGGTTTGTTGGAGTTGTGGTCAGAGGGGACACGCTTTTAGATTTTGTGACAACAGACGTGCTCAGGTTAGTGCACAGAATAGAAGTGTAAACAGTAGAACAAATAGAAATTTTGAATACAGACAGAGGAATTATACAAGGCCAAGGACAGGGAACCAGAGAAATATTAAACAAAGAGTAGAACAACCAACGAACATTAGTTACGCTGGAAATAGCTGGAGACGAATTAGTATAAATAATATAGAAACACGGACACATAGTAGAGGGCAACATAGTAGTCGGGATTTCCAATCGTGTGGCCAGTATGATACCATTACGCTAAGGTCATGTCAAAGTTCAAACTGCTTTAGAAGACAACCACTTTATAACAACAACAGAAACTACCGCAGACGGGAGGTAAACGACGTGACGAGAACACGAAGGTATGAAGAGAGACAACATAGCAGACCAGAATTTAATGGTTGGCAGAGACATAATTTTTATAAGAAGAAATAGAACTGGGACTGGCCATCCAATATTAAAGATGCGAGAACGTTGCGAGATCAATAGTTTGAAATCAGAAGGTTGAGGTATGCACTCGCAAAATCAAACAAAAGAGAAAATCAGCATCAGACTAATAGAACCTTAGCTGATGATCGACGGGTATTTTCAGTTGTTAGAAGTAGACAAGAAAGAGAGACACAGACGCAAATGATGGAAATGGTAGATAATAATACGCAGACTCAAGTAGACACGGTACAACCCACTAAAAATATAGGAAGGGAAACACAAACTATTGTAGAACTTACAAAACCAGCACAAGTTGAAAAGGTTGCGTCAGTCAAAATTAAAGAGAATGTAGGTAAGCCGTTAAAACCAAGAAACACCAGACAGAAAGTTAGAAAAGGTGTCAAAGCCAGATCTGAAAGTTTGCTGGTAAACGTGGGTTCGATCGGCGTAGCAACAGATGCCTAAGACGGAAACATGGAGTTTCTCCCTGGCTGTGACATGAAAAGTAGCGGTATAAATAAAAAGAATATTGGTTGTAGGAGTTCCGACTACAGAGATGTTGCTTCCTCTTCTGCAACATATGCTGGAACGACCATATACAGTAATTATTCTGAAGATGAGGGAGGAAGATATAAAATATATCGGACACATACTGAAAACAATGAGCAGACAGACGCGGTAAAAACAAGAATAGCAAATAAAGAAACAGAAAGAAAGCACTTAAGAAGAAGAATAGTAATAAACAGATAGCAGAAATCTACTCGACTACGGAAGATGACATAAGAAAAATCAGAGAATATATGACCTTAAGACCTGGGTACTTTAATGACAGTCTAACAGTTGTGGATACTGAAGATGAGGTAGTTGAAGAGAGACACACAGCAGAAGGAGACAATGAAATATTTGGGTTGGATACGCTCTATAGCTTTTAGAATTCCGAGGGTGAGAAATAGCGTATGAAATTGTTTTCGCTTACGAGATGAATTGCGGTTTGAGCATATACATATGTTCTGTCTAAAATAGGCAGATGAATTTTTTTGGTGTAGCATCACAATATATGGTGCAGGCAATAGTGTTATTTTGGATAGAGAGTCACAGCAAGTAATAGATAATTTTAAAGCTGGTGAGTGCTGGAATATTCTACGTGGATACGCTATAAAGAATATCTTGTGTTTGGTTGTGGTGCGGGGAGAATAGACAATGTGGAAATTGAAATGCCCCTTATCCAGAATGGCCGGATGGAGTGGGTTGATCACGTTGAGTGATGTATAACTGGTGTGATTAAGGTAGGGTAGACTCAGCACATAATTTGCACGGAAACAGATAAATTAATTATGAATGCTTGTACTAGACTTGATGGGTTGTTTGAGGGGGCTCTTTTAGAAGAGTATCTGGAATATAAAAATGCTATGACGTGATGTCTGAGATAGAATTAAAGTTTCGCTTATTGGTTTGAGAAGCAAATATAGTATCATTGACGGAGGTGAGAGAATCCGACGCGTTAATAGTGTAGGATGAAGAGGTTGAGGAGAAGTGAGTAAGCAGTTGAGTGTCAGAGTGATTTGGTTGGTTATGCGTTGTCTTTGCGTGTGTAAATGTATAGACAAACTTGTGTTCGTCGTGCTGATTAGAGAATGAAGTGAAGTTTCGAAACGTTATCTAGTTGGAATGCATGGATAGAACGATGTCGGATGATGATTGGTACAGCGCATAGATATGTCTTAGACTCCGGTGTGAAGAGAGATTGTGTCACTGTCTGTGGAAGAATAAAATACATACGCGTGCTGAAAAAAAAGTGATCGATATGCTTAGGGTGCGTTGAGTAATTGGTAGAATGTCGAATTAGTGTCTAAATTGTGTTCTTGGAAGTAACAGTATATGTACGTCGGGTTGTCGTGATATGAGAATAATGACGAGAACGAGGTTGTCTGTACATAGCGAGTGGTCAGTGCATATGAGAAGCATAAAATACGAGTGACGTGCGAATATGTGAAAAATTGCTTGCATGAGTTAAATTGTGAAGGGAAGAGTTGAAAGTAATGGTGGTTGGTGAAGATAATAAGTAAAATTGAGGAGTAAGGGTGAGAGAGTAATTCTGAGAAAGTATTATGCGAAGAAGCATGTGAATCACTAGAAGCATGTTAGAATGGGAGGCTTATTAAGAGCTTGAGGAATTAATAATACGGGAGAATGTAGCGGTTCTTACGTCAGGTGTTTGAAAGTACTCATCAGTAAACGTTATGAATGGGAGACTAATGTTACGGAAGAATGTAGAGCTTGAGACGGCGACTGTGCAATTAAAAGTAAGACCAATGGGGTACTAGAAACTAATTAAGAGACTAACACTATTTGGTAGAATGATGTGAGATGATAAATGGCTTGGGTTCCGCTTATACACAGAAGAACAATATATGGATGAAGAATCGGAAACTGACGAAAACGAAAATGGTAGTATGAAAGAAGTTATTTTAAGTTCTCCTCGAGTTAATGAAGACATTGATGTGGAGATGGCACTTATACAGAAAAATCTAGAATTACTGAAGAAGTGGAGATATGGTAGATAGATTGATAGAAAATGCTGCAGATAGCAGGATGAAAATCTTTTGCTTTAAAGAGGAAATGTGTAATTGATGAAATATGGTAGCTGTGAATTACAGATGAATTATAGAAACAGATTAGCAAATAGCCTGGTTAATAGTTGTTGTGAGTTGTCTTGATGAGTAGACATGATGTTGTATATTTTGGTAATAAGTTGGGTAATAGGGATGTCAATTCTCGTGTGGTCTTGAAGATGTATTCTTTATTGCCATTTAATTTTGAAATTTGACTTGTTGAGTTTTCGTAGTAGGTAAATAATTGGTTGTTAGTCTAAAAATGTGACTAACATTAGATAGCTTGTATTTAAATATGATTTTCTGTGTTTCATCATGTATGTCATATTATTTTGAATAATGTCTTCCTTTGACTTGGTTGATTTATTTAAAATGTGGGGATAAAATTGTCTTTAAAATATTGGGGAGAATGATATCCTGTTTTGACTTCGTTTTGGTTTGCTCATGAATTGTGATTTTATTCGAATTACTTTGTTTATTGAATAGTAATTAACCTTGTTTAAAAATAAGTTGTTATTGTTTTACTTAGAGTAAAGAGTTGGTTTAGATCAATAAGACTAGATCTTATTGAATAAATAATAGGATTTTTTTCGTTCAGAAAATAGTAAACAAACGACTGTGGACTAGAAGAGAAACATATTCCCCTTGTGAGTAATAAGTTTTAGTAAACATGAGTAACATACACTTCGGCCTTGTACTTGTAAGAAGGCTGCTGCGTCAGTCAGCATTAATGTTTGGAATATGAGGGGTTAGTTACAGGGTGGCTAAAAAGGGAGTACATGTAGCTTAGAAACACATGGA
Organism: Cepaea hortensis; assembly: GCA_963921405.1. Taxonomy (NCBI): domain Eukaryota; kingdom Metazoa; phylum Mollusca; class Gastropoda; order Stylommatophora; family Helicidae; genus Cepaea; species Cepaea hortensis. The sequence goes on from OY992893.1 coordinate 77,125,088, forward strand.
TTAAATGCCATGCTTGGATAACGGGATTTATAATGGATCCTACACAAATAAAAGTTGGTACAAAAATATATGGTTCTAGGGGGTTGAAATAGGAGCTGCATTAAGTCAGCATTAATTGAAAACACATGGATTGGATGCCATGTTATATTAAGGGGGAAGAGTGGTTTAACTTATTGACACTTGTTGTGTGGTCAGAGTAAATAAATGTGAGTAATAGTTATAAAGGGACGCTGTGGTAACAGCATAAATCATAATTTTCGGGAGCTTGCGAAGGTATAGATACTAATTTGTGATAAACATAGAGAGAAAAAGGGCAATTGTTGCTGGCTGATTTATAATACTGACAGTAGAAGGGGGTTTTAGATCGATGTAACTTTTGACACGAACATTTATTATTAACAAGAAAATGAAGATAATTGAAGATTAGCGGATTATATGATGTAGGTTTTTTTTTGAAAACTTTACCTTGTAAAGTTTTGAGAGTGCATGAGAGATGAAAGAATAAATGAGATAATTGTGACTACTTCTTACTACTTTCTCTCGGTGCGCACCAATCACTTTCCTGTCTATCCTGTGTAGTTACTGAGAGTATGATAAGTTGAAAATCTTCATTTTTTTTGTTAATCATAATTCAGATCGATATTTTTTATATAAAGCGCATAGCTTTTGAAAAATATACTTACGTGAATGGTTATAAGATGAATCGTGGGATATGGAGATAGAGAGGAGTGCATTAAATAAGAGTTCTGGTTTAGATTTAAGTTGAGACACCTTTAAATTGTTCAGTGTAAAATACATGTAAGCGGATTGCTAATGGTTTGAAGAGGAAGTAATTTTGTGAGGACCTTTACTTAAGTGTTTTAGAAAGTCAAAGAATTTGGAGTAACACTTTTTGGGGAAAAGTCTTGTTGAGGGTAGAGAGGAATGTAAAAGAGCACCATCTGTGTTAAGGAGTTAAGGAGTTAATGAGTGGTGTGCAAAGGGGAAAAAGACTAGTCCAAGGCACGGCTGAGCATCCCATTGGGATGTAACTAGGGACGCTCAAGCCGTGACTCGGGGGTTAGAGATTTTCAGTTACCATCTGTACTTTAGACTAGCAACACCTATTTTTGATAACATCAGTCCAGAATGTCATTGCAAGCTGTTTAATATTCTACGATGTATTCGATTGAATAAACATATGAAATATAGCGAGGACTTTGTCTCTGCTCTATAACGTCAGCTCTGTTATAATTGCCTCTATTCACACTTGTAGTTCACTTACCTATCACTGGCAAACAAAGAAATCCTTGTTAGATACCTATAAAATGGGTGACTGGCAAAAGGAAGTAAAAATCTATGGAGCATCGGACCTGTGTTGACAGCCGGACGCATCTGGAGGAGGGAAAGATAGTGTGTGTTTGCGTGTTGCCTTAGAAACCAAAGTAACGTCAGGAAGTAGGCGGCGTTACCACGAGCCGGGGAAGGATTTGAAATGAAATAAGCAAACGTTACAATAAATAAGAAAATCTATATACAATAATTTATAATTGAAAAAAGTAAATTTAAGACACATAGCAGCCAGGAGCTCTTCGCCCGTGTGAAGATCTTTTATTCTAAACATAATATTTACATTTAAATTGTATCACAACGTCTCGTGTTCCATACGTTATATCAAGCAGGTTCGAGTACCGTCGGCAGGCCGGATGAAATGACGTCGCAGGCCGAATCTGGTCCGCGGCAGTAGTTTGGTAACCCCTGGTCTACGCGGATGTGTCTATTCTGTGGCACACATGGAGCTCATGGTCTTTCACCCCCCCCCCCCCAGATTGGAGGCAGAACGGTGCCGGTCTCCCTGGCTAAGAAGTAAGCGTCTTTCTCCATAATCACGTATATCCACGTAGGGTAACGCAGCTGCGCGAGAGTCGGTAGCGGAACGCATCGCGTTGGTTACTTACGGGGGTATATGAGCCGGTCGCTCAGAAAGCAATGGCAAACTACTGAGAGTAATCTTGCCAAGAAATAAACAACTGCGGTAAATTTTGACAGCGATGTCCTGTAAATACGATATGAGATAAAATATACTGTGTAATATCATTATTAATAAGTTTAATATTAATAAATTAATTTTATGTATAATACATCATGCCTGCTGCCATATTAACAACATTTAGATAAAAACCGTGACACACACCCTACTTTCCATTTTCCGCCATCCATATTTGTTTTGTCTAAATCTACTTTTTATTTGGCATTGAATCTGCGAAGAAAGAAAACGGTGCTTTTGTCATCATTGTGATTAGTCTAACCATGGAGATCATGGCAGTGACACCGGCAATAGTCTGGCTTGAGACACAGACGCCTACCCAAGCCCGTTTTCTCAGCGAATCCATGAGTATGCTGAGGAAGACAGAGATGGGCTGGGCCAGACGGCACTGGCTTGAACCCCTGTGGAAGTCGAGACTGACTAATACCTCTTTCATGTTTGTGCCAGAGAACACGATTGTGAGAGGAATTAAACGAGCAGATGGGCAAGCCGAATTGGCTGCTGTCTGCCGCAACGAGCAATGGACCTGGTTGACATTCTAAACTCTCAGCCCTCCTCCCCACTCCCCCCCCCCCTTCGCTAGGGAGGCAGGGAGAGTAAATGACTAAAGGGATAGATGTCATTCTGAAACTCTGATCAGTTTGCTATAACACCAGGTCAAACGGGGTGAAGCTAGGAATAAAAGTTAACTAAAGCAGAAGTGTTGTCGTCAGTGGCTACATGATGAGGTGATACTGAGAAGGAAGGGGGAGGGGGTTATGAACACTTATGGACTTATAGTTTAACTAACTAAGTCACTAACTAACTAACTATCTCACTAACTATCTAACTAACTACTAACTAACTGTATAACTAACTAACTAACGAACTAGCTAAATATTAACTAACTAACAATTAACTAACTAAATATCTACCTAATTAACTAAATATCTACTAACTAACTAACTATCTAATTAATTAACTAACTAACTAATTAACTAACTAACTATCTAACTAACAAACCAATTAATTACTAACTAACTATCTAAATATTTAACTAACTAACTATCTAACTAACTAACTAACTAACTAACTAACAATCTAACTAACTAACTAACTAACTAACTAACTAACTACAAACTAAATATCTACCTAATTAACTAAATATCTACTAACTAACTAACTATCTAATTAATTAACTAACTAACTAATTAACTAACTAACTATCTAACTAACAAACCAATTAATTACTAACTAACTATCTAAATATTTAACTAACTAACTATCTAACTAACTAACTATCTAACTAGCAAACTAACTAACTAAGTAACTAAGAAACTAAGTAACTAACCATCTACCTAATTAACTAACTATCTATATAACTAACTAACTAACTAACTAACTAGCTAGCTAACTAACTAACTAACTAACTAACTATCTAATTAACTACCTAACTAACTAACTAACTGACTGACTAAGTATCTAACCAAGTAACTAACCAACTAACTAATTAACGAGCTAACTATCTAACTAATTTCCTTACAAACTAACTATCTAACTAACTAACTAACTAACTAACTATCTACCTAATGAAGTAACTAGCTATCTATCTAACTAACCAAATAACTAACTTACTAATTATCTATCAAACTAACAAACTAACTATATATCTAACTACCTAACTAATTAACTATCTAATTAACTAATTAGCTAACTAACTAACTAACTAACTAACCAACTAACTAACTAACTAACTAGCTAACTATCTAACTCCATTGGCACCTTGCCGTCTTGCAGACGATAGTTTGTGCTTTAAAAAGGCATAATAACGTTTATCTATGACGGTAGCGAATGTGACTGATAAGGCCAATTCGCGCTGTAAATGTTCGTTCACAGTGAACGCATGTGAACACGTGGTCATTTCCACCATCATGCACCATCTTACGTCTCTTACGCTCGGTGTGTGACTTATCTGCAATAATTTTCTCCTTTGTCTTTATTCCATTTCTGATCTTTGCCCTCCATGCAACGCATTCAGCGGCGAATTGCTCCCACTGTGCATTATCAATGCCTGTATCAATCATGTCCCGCTTACACACATCTTTGTATCGTAGTAGAGGCCGACCCTGAGATCTCTTACCCATCTCTAATTCACCAAAAACGATGTCCTTTGGTATTCTACCATCATCCATCCTCCTAAGATGTCTTATCCACCTAAGTCTACGAAGATTGAGCATGGAATAAACCGCCACACAACCTGATTTTGTCTTGCCACTTAATACCAAGAACTCTTCGCAGACACCGCATATGAAAGCTGATTAAACGTTTCTCTTGGTGTGAGTAAGTTGTCCAGGTTTCACTGCCATAAAGAAGAGTACTAAGGACACAGGCTTGATAGACAAGGACTTTTGTTTTGGCAGTAAGCTTCCTGTTCTCCCAGACACTTTTTCTTAACCTGTTCATTGTTGTTGCTGCCTTACCATTCCGGATGTTGATTTCCTGATCTAGGGATAATTTGCTATTTACCACCGATCCTAGATATGTAAAATGGTCTGCCATCTCTAGTTCGACGTCGTCAATAAAGATTGATGGTACCCCATGTGCACCTTGTGACATAATCTGTGTCTTCTTTTTGCTAATTGTTAAACCAAATTCAGAACAAGCATTGGAGAATGCAGATGGTAGACATTGCATTTCTTCCTCAGAGTGGGTCGTAACTGCAGCATAATCTGCAAAAAGCAACTCTCTGATCAGTACCCTCCTAATTTTGGTCTTGGCCTTCAATCTCTGAGCATTGTAGAGACCGCCATCTGAGAATGAGTTAATGTATATATCACCATCTTTATCGCGAAAGGCATATTTCAGTAAAAGTGAAAAGTATATTCCAAAGAGGGTGGGAGCTAGTACACAAACTTGCTTAACTCCACTCTTGATTTCAAACTCTTCATAAGTTGCACCATCAAACTTGAGTATACCCTTCATGCCTGTGTGGAACTATTCCACAATGGACAGAAGAGTTGGTGAGCAGCCAATCTTCTTTAGTGCCTTGAACAGACCCTCACGGCTGACCAAATCAAATGCCTCTATGAGGTCGATGAAGGCAATAAACAGTGGTTGATTCTGTTCACGTCATTTTTCTTGCATTTGTCGCAATGAGAATATCATATCAATGGTAGACCGGTTCTGTCGAAAGCCACACTGTGATTCGGGGTAGACTTGATCTCCTAGGACTTGAAGTCTGCGCAGAACAAATCTGGCAAATACTTTTCAAACGATACACAGAAGTGTGATTCCCCTATAGTTGTTGCAGTCGCTCCGATCGTCCTTGTTCTTGTACAGTGTTATGATACTTGAATCTTTGAATTCCTGTGGGACTTGTCCTTCACGCCAGCATAGCTCTGTTAGCTGGTGGATCTGTAGAGTGAGTGCGTCATGCCCACTCCTGATAACCTCTATTGGAATCTCATCCTTACCTGGAGCCTTGCCAGATGCAAGTTCATTTATAGCACACTTAACTTCTGTTATGGTGGGAAGTGTGTTCAGGTGGTCGAGAGTTGGTAGAGTCTCTATGGCGTTGAGGGCATCATCCGCTAGGTTGGTCTAACTTGAGTAAAGCTCCAAATAGTGCTCTACCCATCTGTCCGTCTGCTGTTTCTTATCAGTTATGATTTCTCCAGTCAAGGTTTTCAATGGTGCACTTCTTTTGATCACTGGACCACAGGTTTTTTTTTTATCCCTTCATACATGCTTCTGATGTTTCCCTTATCACTTGCGATTTGAATGGACTCACATAACTTGATCCAATAATAATTTGCACACTGCCTGGCAGCCTTTTGTACATTCTTCCTATCTTGCTTTAGCTCACTCTGAGTGTTACGCATTGGTCTTTCCTTGTTTCTTAAGAGAGCTATCTTCTTCTTATCAATCAAGGGCTGCAGAGTCTCGCTGTTTGCCGCAAACCAGTCCTGCCTCTTATGATCCACAGTGCCGTAAACCCCTACGGCAGTTTTATAAAGAGTTTCCTTAAGTTGACCCCACTTTTCATTTATTGTGCAATTTTCCGGTGTATCGGTGAAAGTGTCTGCAAGTTGCTGTTGAAACTGAAAGCACTTTTCAGGACCGTGAGTGTTAATAATATTAATCCTGGGGCTAGATTTGTGTTTAGCTGTGTAGATTCTATTTGGTCTCAGTCTAACCCTTGCAACAACCAAAGAGTGATCTGTATCACAGTCAGCACTTCAAGTCAATGATATATGGTTCAGATGTTGTCTCTGTGTGATGATGAAGTCCAGCTGGTGCCAATGGCCGGATCTTGGATTTTTCCATGTGACCTTATGCCGCTCTTTTGTTTTAAAAAAGGAGTTTGTAATACATAGGTCATTTCTGGTGCAATGCTCCAGCAGCCTTTGCCCATTTTCATTCATGCGACTGATGTTGTATTTTTTAAGTCTCACTGGCCATGAACTCGAGTCCTTGCCCACACGAGCATTGAAATCACCGAGCATATAAATGTAGTCAGATTTTGGAACTGCCTTGATCAAGGAGTCTAACTTCTCATAGAACTAATCCTTCACATCATCAGAGGAATCGAGTGTGGGTGCATATGCAGTAACAATGGTGGCAAAACCACAAGAGGTTGCCAAGAGCAGGGATAATAGTGCTATAACTAACTAGTGCTATAATAGTGCTATAACTATCTAACTAACTAACTAACTAATTAACAAACAAACTAACTGGCTAACTAACTAACCACTAACTAACTAACTAAATAACTACTAACAACCTATCTAAATAATTAACTTACTAACTATCTACTAACTAACAAACTATTTAACTAATTAACTATCTAACTAACTACTAACTAACTATTTAACTAATTAACTAACTAACTATCTAACTAACAAACTAACTAACTGACTAACTAACTTACTACTAAGTATCTAACTTATTAACTAACTAATAACAAACATCGGAAGATCAGCATTATGTGTTCGTGTTTCGAGTATGACCATAGTCTGCTCTTGCAACAGATAGGTGCTGAAGACGGAGGCAACCAGCCAGGAGGCACACATCATAAATTAGGCTGCCACACAATTACGCCTTGAATTATGTCGACAACTGCTACATTTTATGGTGCTCGCCTTGGAGGTCCTTCCCAGTTGTCAAGCGAAGCCAGGGGGCCTGACAATAGAGCGTCTAGCCGAACCAAACAAAGACTTAAAATAATGCACTAGAATGCAGAGGGTGTCAACAACAAAAAAAGAATAGAACTAGAAAAAATTTGACCCAAGAAAATGTAAGCGCATGTTGCTTGCAGGAAACTCACCTCAACGAAAATATAGCCTTCAAAATCAGACGCTACCAGTGTTAACGATCTGACCGAAAGGACAGGCGAAAAGATGGGGTACTGACCATTGTCAAAAATAACATCTCTGCGTGGACTCCGTGTGCCACGCGTGCCACAACTGACCGTTCTCGTCACTGCGTAGTTAGTGCCGCTCACAGGCGGTACGCCACAAGAGGTTGCCAAGAGCAGGGATAATAGTGCTATAACTAACTAGTGCTATAATAGTGCTATAACTTCCTAACTAACTAACTAATTAACAAACAAACTAACTGACTAACTAACTAACTAACTAACTAACTTACTAACTACTAACAACCTATCTAAATAATTAACTTACTAACTATCTACTAACTAACAAACTATTTAACTAATTAACTATCTAACTAACTAACTACTAACTAACTATTTAACTAATTAACTAACTAACAATCTAACTAACAAACTAACTAACTGACTAACTTTTTGCACACTGCCTGGCTGCCTTTTGCACATTCTCAGTTAGTTAATAAGGTAGATACTTAGTAGTAAGTTAGTTAGTCTGTTAGTTAGTTTGTTAGTTAGATAGTTAGTTAGTTAATTAGTTAAATAGTTAGTTTGTAGTTAGTTAGGTAGATAGTTAATTAGTTAAATAGTTTGTTAGTTAGTAGATAGTTAGTAAGTTAATTATTTAGATAGGTTGTTAGTAGTTAGTTAGTTAGTTAGTTAGTTAGTTAGTTAGTTAGTGGTTAGTTAGTTAGTCAGTTAGTTTGTTTGTTAATTAGTTAGTTAGTTAGTTAGACAGTTATAGCACTATTATAGCACTAGTTAGTTATAGCACTATTATACCTGCTCTTGGCAACCTCTTGTGGTTTAGCCACCATTGTTACTGCATATGCACCCACACTCGATTCCTCTGATGATGTGAATGATGATATTTCACGGAGTCCACGCAGAGATGTTATTTTTGACAGTGGCCGTAATTGCCAGGCGTCGATGATGAAGACACGGCAGATCTGGTGGGGAGATCCTGACATTCTCCAGCCACCCTCTCTAATGAAAGGAGTATCCTTTCATTCTTGGCTATATACATTTGGGTTTATTTATTAAACCTGTCAGAATCGACCCATTGTTTGTCATCTGACGTGACACTTTGGTTTATATTGAAATATTATGGATAATTGTATGATATATACACACGCTATCAAGCTACACTACTCAAGTACAATTCCACTAGTTGGATTTTTACGTAGGTTGTAAATTGACACAGCCAGTCCAGTAACTATCAGCGATTAATGCTATGCTCTCAAGCCACGCAACTACCTCACTACACATGAAAAAGAAATTACAAACACGACATGTCAGGCAGCGAGTCATCTTCCTCATAAGACGACTCCAACATTCGACCCCAACCCAATATGGTCAGATAGTCTAATGCAGGTCTACAACTTTAGTAATTATATTCCACGCATAGTTGATTTCATCTTGATGTGTCGCCATTCTGGCAACATGAGGAAGGTTTTCTATAACTCTTACACATTACCAATAGTTCAAATTGTTTCCCTTAATTAGTTAAGTAGTTTGTTAGTTAGTAGATAGTTAGTAAGTTAATTATTTAGATAGGTTGTTAGTAGTTAGTTAGTTAGTTAGTTAGTTATTGGTTAGTTAGTTAGTCAGTTAGTTTGTTTGTTAATTAGTTAGTTAGTTAGTTAGATAGTTATAGCACTATTATAGCACTAGTTAGTTATAGCACTATTATCCGTGCTCTTGGCAACCTCTTGTGGCGACCGCCTGTGAGCGGCACTAACTACGCAGTGACGAGAACGGTCAGTTGTGGCACGCATGGCATACGGAGTCCACGCAGAGATGTTATTTTTGACAATAGTCAGTATACCATCCTTTCGCCTGTCCTTTCGGTCAGATCGTTAACACTGGTAGCGTCTGATTTTGAAGGCTATATTTTCGTTGAGGTGAGTTTCCTGCAAGCAACATGCGCTTACATTTTCTTGGGTCAAATTTTTTCTAGTTCTATTCTTATTTTGTTGCTGACACCCTCTGCATTCCAGTGCATTATTTTAAGTCTTTGTTTGGTTCGGCTAGACGCTCTATTGTCAGGCCCCCTGGCTTCGCTTGACAACTGGGAAGGACCTCCAAGGCGAGCACCATAAAATGTAGCAGTTGTCGACATAATTCAAGGCGTAATTGTGTGGCAGCCTAATTTATGATGTGTGCCTCCTGGCTGGTTGCCTCCGTCTTCAGCACCTATCTGTTGCAAGAGCAGACTATGGTCATACTCGAAACATGAACACATAATGCTGTTCTTCCGATGTTTGTTATTAGTTAGTTAATAAGTTAGATACTTAGTAGTAAGTTAGTTAGTCAGTTAGTTAGTTTGTTAGTTAGATAGTTAGTTAGTTAATTAGTTAAATAGTTAGTTAGTAGTTAGTTAGTTAGATAGTTAATTAGTTAAATAGTTTGTTAGTTAGTAGATAGTTAGTAAGTTATTTATTTAGATAGGTTGTTAGTAGTTAGTTAGTTAGTTAGTTAGTGGTTAGGTAGTTAGTCAGTTAGTTTGTTTGTTAATTAGTTAGTTAGTTAGTTAGATAGTTATAGCACTATTATAGCACTAGTTAGTTATAGCACTATTATCCCTGCTCTTGGCAACCTCTTGTGGTTTTGCCACCATTGTTACTGCATATGCACCCACACTCGATTCCTCTGATGATGTGAATGATGATATTTCACTGAGTCCACGCAGAAATGTTATTTTTGACAGTGGCCGTAATTGCCAGGCGTCGATGATGAAGACACGGCAGATCTGGTGGGGAGATCCTGACATTCTCCCGCCACCCTCTCTAATGAAAGGAGTATCCTTTCATTCTTGGCTATATACATTTGGGTTTATTTATTAAACCTGTCAGAATCGACCCATTGTTTGTCATCTGACGTGACACTTTGGTTTATATTGAAATATTATGGATAATTGTATGATATATACACACGCTATCAAGCCACACTACTCAAGTACAATTCCACTAGTTGGATTTTTACGTAGATTGTAAATTGACACAGCCAGTCCAGTAGCTATCAGCGATTAATTCTATGCTCTCAAGCCACGCAACTATCTGACGACACATGAAAAAAAAATTACAAACACGACATGTCAGGCAGCGAGTCATCTTCCTCATAAGACGACTCCAACAGTCGACCCCAACCCAATATGGTCAGATAGTCTAATGCAGGTCTACAACTTTAGTAATCATATTCCACGAATAGTTGATGTCATCTTGATGTGTCGCCATTCTGGCAACATGATGAAGGTTTTCTATAACTCTTACACATTACCAATAGTTCAAATTGTTTCCCTTTGATGTAACAAGTGTAACAACACAAAACTCTATGGGCGATAATTTTCACAATCTTTCAAAGAAAATAAATTACATTGGTAATTCAAGTTCTAAGCGTCACAGTTTGATGCTTATTGTCAACAGTGAACCAAATGGTACTATTGAGAACAAGTTGATCAATCTAATATTCTCAGATTACAAATATCAAAAATCATTTCATACAATATGTATAAGTAAATTTCACATCATTCATTCATTCATTCATTCAGTAGCATGTCCTTTGCAGAACCTCGCTCCCATAACAAACTTCCAGAAAACCTCTCGATCATAGGCAAGATGTCCCGCGTCTGATACACCCATCTGGAGATCATCCGCTACATACTGGACCCATCTTCTCTTTGACCTTCCTCTTCCTCTCTTCCCAGGCATATACCCCTCCATTATTGTTCTCTCCAAACTTTCGTGACGTTTCAAGTGACCAAAATATTTCAATTTTCTTTGATTTATCGTCTTTAATAGCCAACCTTCTTCAATATTCAACTCTTGAAGCATGGATGCATTTCTTCTTTTCTTTACCCAAGATATTCTTAGAACTCGTCTATAACATTTATATTCAAAGGCGTTTATGCGCTGTTCAGCTTGTTTAGTAAGTGTCCATGTCTCACAGGCGTATATTGCAATGGGAAAGATGCATGCTCTTAAAAATCTAATTTTTGTAGTTCTATCTGTCCCACTCCATAATTTATACAGTTGTTTTAGTCCTTGAAGAGCAATTGATAGTCGCCATTTAATTTCTTTCATTGTGTAACCGTTGTTGGTAATCAATAAACCAAGATATTCAAAATTTTCTATTACCGCCAATTTTTCCCCATTAATGTATATTTCTTTCTCCATAGTAGTTTTATCTGTATGCATTATCTTTGTTTTTGCTATGTTAAGATATAAGTGATTTTCACTATTCAATTGGGTTGAAGCTATTAGGTTTTCCATGCCATTCTGTGTTGTGGATAGTAATACTGTATCATCAGCATATCGAATCTCCGGTATGTCATGACCGCCGTTATTTAGGGCATCATATAGCTCCCTGTTTATATCATCTCTTACATTTCTCATTATATTTTCGGCGTAAAGGTTAAACAAATAGGGTGACAGCACGCAGCCCTGACGGACTCCTTGTTTGATGTCAAACCAATCTGATGCCTCGCCATCTATTCTAACTGCTGCTTGTTGGTCTAGAGTATTTTTATGAGTTGTACTACATGTGATGGACAGCCCATATTCCTCATGATTTCCCAAAGTTTCTGATGTTGTACACAGTCAAATGCTTTTGAATAATCAACAAAACATGAGAATAGGTTTACATTAAATTCTTTGCACTTCTCTATTATTAAACGCATGTTGAATATATGATCTCTTGTTCGTCTTCCTTGTCTAAATCCAGCGTGAACTACGTTAATCTCTTCTTCCATTTTCTTACGAAGTCTTCCCATTATGACCTTTAGTAGAATTTTACTTGCATGACTGATCAGGGCAACAGTTCTATAGTTGGTGCATAATTTCAGGTTGCCCTTTTTTGGTATTGGAATGAAAATAGTTCTCTTCCAATCTGCTGTTGAAGTAGGTGCATATATCTGTATGAGAGTTGTGTTTTTGGGACGGCCTTTAAGTCTAATAGTGAGGATTCTATCACTAACTGGATTATATCCCATTACAGATTTTGCAGTTGTCTTATCTAAACAAAATGCCACTCCACTCTGGCCTCCGGCGTCTCTACCAGAATAAATGAAAATACTTCCATTTTCAGTTGTAAAATGTCCCTTGCCGCTCCAGCGATGTTCACCAATTCCTAAAATTTGAATGTTTAACCTCTCAATCTCATCACACACTACTTTAAGCTTTCCCTCATACAGACTTCTCACATTCCACGTTGCTATTCTCACTCTGTTTCTTAGTCTGACACATGGGATTTCCTTGGTAACACAGTCAGGATTAACTCCGTCATCACGATTACTAGTACTGGTCCCTGGTCCCTGTGTCACACTCTTCCCCAGTGTTATTTGATCTGCCTGGCCTCTGGGTCTCGCCACCAGATATATTTCTTATTATGTTTTCTTTCTTGGTTGCTATGGTGTCTTGGCAAGTTTTGCAGAAGGTAGTTTGCCATTGCTTTCCTTCTGGGCAGTGACTGTATTAGTCGGTGGCCATAGCCATTGTCTCTACTGATGAGATCATCTGCCTATCGCCGCAGAGTGCAAGACCATAACCAACAACAATCTGTCGGCTGCTCTCACACTCCATCCACCACCTGCTTCCATGGCTTCACGTAACCCTGATCGGATGGCTAAACGGGTACTCCACCTTGCCCAAGGGTGTCCTGTAGACTAACGGATGAAAGGAGGCCGGAAATTTCACATCACAAAGTTTATATAAGACGTAAATTCTTTGTGAGAATTATTACATCGTCTGCTAATTTCTAAATTAATTCCAAAACCACCGGAAGCACACAGCTGGCGTGTTAAGATGTAACTAACACAATGTTCCTTCGTCGCGTTGTTGTGTAGACGAAAGGATTAAACAGTTCACAACTACAGCTGTTGGATATAATGTTCTTTCGAAGTATTGATTAAAGCGTTCTGTAGAATTTAGATGTCGTTGTCTCTTTCGCACAGTTTTAAAAGTCTGAACCCTCTGCTAAGCTGATATTAACAACGTTCAACAGTGTTCATGTTCACAGGTACTACGGATAAGGAAACAGATGACGTAAGGTAGGTTTTGAATTCCTCGTAGCACTGTTCGTCTTAATGTTCATCAGTATTTAAAATATTATTACCTTTCGTTCTCATAACACACAAATATTCGTCACATTTACCTTAATAAAATATACTATATATACATGGGGACATTGTCCCTATCACAATTATATTTCACAGCGTTTTTGAGATAAATTCAATATTCGCTGTGTTACTGGTCACTATAAAGACTTGCAGCTTAATGATTGCTTTACTGTGTGCGCTCAGGCAAAAGTAGGCTTTCGGATGTGTCGGACGGACATCTGGAAAGAAGGTCGGAAATCGTATTTTAAGTACCGCTGCTATGCCTCACTTCTACACTGAAGTCTTGAAGTAATAGAGACCACCTTGCTATCCTGTGATTTGTAGGAGTCCCAGTAGTGATGATTGTCAATGGATTGTTGTCTGTCTCCACTATAAAATGTTTTCCTAACAAAAATCTAGATAATATTCTAACTGCATAAACCAGAGCAAGGACTTCTACCTCAGGAGTCGACCAATTTTTTCTCTTGGTTTCAGCTTCCGACTCACGTAATATACTGGGTGAAGGATTTCATCATGGCTTTGCAATAACACAGCCCGATCGCTATGGAGCTCGCGTCGGTTCTCAGTCTGAAAATAGTGTCCAAATTTGGCAATTTGAGTATGGGATTACTAGAAAATACGACAAAACATTTTGTGAATGCTGGTCTCAGGCATTCGCTGTTTACAATTTTGTTTGGTTTATCTTTGGTTAGTAAGTTGGTAAAACAATCAGTCAAAGTAGCAAAATTTTGAATAAATTGTCTGTAGTAATTAAGTGAACCTAGGACACTTCTTATTTCCCTCTTTGTTGTTGGAAGGGACAACTTTAGAATCCTTGAAACAATATTGTCGTCAGTCGTGACAAAGCGGTTGCAAATTTTATATCCCAAAAAAGTAATTTCTTGGAAGGCTATGTCAACCTTAGATGGTTTCACGGTTAGACCGTGGTGTCTGATGCGTTCAAATGCCTGCTGTAATGTCGTTAAGTGGTCTGTCATAGTCTTCGTATGTACGCAGATGTCGTCCATGTAAGAAATTATATTTGAAATGTCTGTCAGTGATAGTCTGGTCATTCGTACAAATGTCGCAGGGGCGTTGACTAGCCCGAATGGGAGTTTGCACCATTTGTATAGACCCAAGGGTGTGGCAAATGTATGATATCTTGATGCATCGGTATTTGCCAATACCCTTTCGTCATGTCCAGTTTTGTAAAGTATTTTGCGTCCGTCAATTCCGCCAATATGTCTTAACAGTTAGCCATAGGTTCTAAATCTAACTGTGTAATACTGTTAAGTTTCCGTTAGTCAACACAGAGACTAATGGAATTGTCCTTCTTTTTGACAATCACTATCGGTGAACACAAATGTGTTTGTGATCTTCTGATGATGTGATTCTTCTCCAGTTCTATAATTTCTTGATGTAACTTGTCTTTGTAGTTTATGGGTATGGAGTATGGTCTGCACTTTATTGGTGTGTTGGATGTCAGAATGATGTGATGATGTACTAAGTCTGTCTGTCCTGGATGGTTGGAGAAAATACTGCTGTAGTCTTGTAACAGTTGTCTGCAATTGTCGGTCTCTGTCTGAGATAGATTAGGATTTATTTTGATGTCTTGTAGAGTGTCTGTCGTGTCAAGTGATGGAACCGGTATTTCGTCTGTATCGTCAGCGTCTGTGTGGTCCACTATCGTTTTGCTTGCTGCTGTCTCGTCTTGGTCTCCATCTCTGTTGTAGTATGGTTTTAACATGTTAATGTGGAATAGTTTGTGTTTGTTGTTTATTGCGATCTCGTAGTCCACTGTCGAGGTTTGTCTCAGTACTTTAAACGGTCCTTGCCATGAGTCCGTCAGTAAGTGTCTGTCACTTGGCAACAGTAATAGTACGTCTTGTCCAGGTGTCAGTGTTATTGTCCTATTTCCTCTGTTTGCATATTGTCTGTAAATAGCACCAGATTGTTTCAATGCTTTTTTCGCTAAAATGCAAGATTTCATAATTCTATCTCGCAATGATGTTACATGTTCATATGATGACAATGGTTTATGTTCATTTACACTTTCAGTTAACATAGAATGATAAATAGCTAATAGGCCGCGTGGTTTGGCTCCATAAACAAGTTCAAATGGTGAAAAACCTGTACCGGAATGAGGTACTTCGCAATACGCGAAAAGTATGGCAGGTAGATAAGTGTCCCAGTCTTCTGGGTGTTCCTGGGTAACTTTAGCCAGCATATGTTTGAGATCACCGTTCATTTTCTCTACAATCCCAGTCGAATGAGGGTGATATGGGCTATTAAATCACTGCTTTACCCCTAACATTCTAGTGAAGGCTTGGGTGGCTGCAGCAATAAACTGACTTCCCCTATCTGAGAGAATGGTATCAGGAAACTCTGTTCTTGAAAAAATGTGGAAGAAAACTTCCATTACATCTTTAGATGTTATATTCTTGAGTGGAATTGCCTCAGACCATCTACTACATAGATCGATGGTCGTTAGAATAAACTTATTGCCTCTAGATGTAATATGGTTTAAAGGACTTACGATATCTACCGATATCTTTTCAAAGAGTCTACTTGCTAGATCTGTTATCTGTAGTTCTGCTTGCGGGTGTTTCCTTTTTTTTTACAAGCTTCTGGCAGATGTCACACGTTCTGCAATATTGTTTGGTGTCACTGCAGAATCTAGGCCAGTAGAACTGGGTAAGTAATCTTGCTCTTGTCTTAGAATAAGCCATATGCCCTGCAAAAGGTATGTCATGTGCTAGTTGCAATGCTTTTCTGCGGTGTTCGGTTGGTAACACCGTTTGCTCAGTGGTGTTGGCATCTTTGGTGTAATACTGTGTAAGAATACCACATTTGAGGTCAAGGTGCCATCTAGCATTCTTTGTTATTCTTGGCTTTTGGCCTATCAAATTGAAATATTTGTGCAAAGATCCATCAGCCTTTGGGCTTTTATGAAATTTTCTCTCATAGTATTGAGAGGTAGTATGACTGGGCTTAACATTTCTAAAGCCTCAGTTTGGTTAATTTGATCTTGCACTTTTGCAGCAGATCTAGTTACTGCATTTGAAACATTAGAATTATGACAAGGTGTTGTTACATTTGGAACAATACATTCATCAGATGATGTTAATACATTTGCAAACATACATTCGTTCGAAGATGATACTAAATTGTCAAAAATACATTCAGCAGAAAATGTTACACAATCATGCGGCATATCATTTACTTCAGGAAGGTACCCACAATTATGTCACAACATGGGTTAGATAATGCTGCGCATTTAACCTTGCCTGTGAGGAATGGGGTGTCAATATATGCCCATTCAAGTGGGTATTTCTCGATGTTACCTGAGACATTTCTGCATGTAACATGTTTGCCTGTATAATCTGATGTAAGATAAAGACTCTCTTTAAACCAATAAGAGTACACCCTCTATCACATAGAACTGTGGCGGTGGATGATTTGCCATTTACAAACCCTTGATAGATGTTAAGTTTACCTTTAGAATTTATTACCAAAATTAGCTTCTTCATTGGCAATAGGTATTGAGTGGCCGCATGTTAATAAGCTATCTTCATGAAAACGATTGCAGGTGGTGCATTTTTCTAGATGGAAAACATCAATGGCCTCTGCTGCATTAACTGGGTGGTTTTCTACTTGTTCCTCATCAGAGGAAGAGCTATCGAACATGGCTGCATTAGCTTTTCTGGTCATTTGTTTACCTTTACAGGCATGACGCCAGTGGCCGTATGCCTTAGAAAAGAAGCATTTTGTTAATCGTTTGTAGCTCTTTCTCTCCATATCTTGCTTATCTATATAGTTTTGCAAGTATGTGAGGTAACCTGGGTGTCTATCACACATATCACTTTCATTATGTTGAAGATTGCAATATCTGCATTGATAGTTCTTATTTACAGATTGCTTAAAGGGTTTCTGTTTGTTGTAGGTACCTGACTTTGTTCTATCATAGGCAGCGGCTACTACGAACTCTGTGTCAGTTAATACACTAGTGAAACAATGTTTGTTGGCTGTAAACTAAACCGAACCCCGTTTTTCTATTTGTATCACACTCTCGCACTCACATTCTTGCAGAAATTTAGAAAATGGTGGTGGTAGAGATGAGATGATCTTATCTCTTAGAATCAAATCTTTTAACTTGTCAAAGTTGTTATTAACCTTAGCTGATGACAACCATTTACTAAACATATCCTGCACTACTGAAACGTAGTCAGAGAACGTTTGTGTAGGTTTTGGAGCTAGCTTACTAAACTGTTCTCTGTATCCTGCTTCATCTAACAGGAAGTGTGCCATAATTTTGGTCTTTATACAATGATAGTCTTTTCTGAGATCTTTGGGAATGGTCTCTATCACTTTGAGAGGTTCCCCTGAAAGACTTCTCATATAACTAATATTCCATTCTGTCTCTGGGATCTGATAATGCTCCATTATCGTTTCAAAATTTTGGGTGAAGGCTGCAATGCAGTTGCCCGTAGTGAAATTTTTTACGATCCCTTGGTACTTTTTGAATTGGTTTTCATTTTCTTGCCTTTCTAATTTCTTAGATTCCTTAGTGGCTGATGTTTCGGCCTCTAGCTGTTTAATCTTCAGCTGCATTTCGAGTTCTTCCCCCTTACTCTGGGCCAAGATCTCAGTTTTTCTTATTTCAGCATCTGTTTCTGCCTTTTTGGTTTTGGCCGCTAACTCAGACTGTTTGATAGCAGCTTCTAATTCTGCCTTTTTCAGCTCTCTTTCAGCAGCTCTGTCTTCCGGTTCTTTGGCTTTCTCCTGTAATAGGACATACTCTGCATATTTTGCCTCACTCCACTTTGTTAACTCATCACCAGTTAACTTTAATTTTAAACCAGATTTAATAAAGTCGTTCTATGTAGACATGATAAATTAATATAGTTACAGTGCATGTACAGAAAAATAATTATCTGGTGTTAGTAGATACAATAGATATACACAATATTTATCAAAAGTACAGCTTATGCCTGGACTCACACACAAAAGTATATATGAAAAAAAAGAATAATCAAGTGAATTTGGAGCTCTGGAGTGTGTTGGAACACTGTACCAGAGAATGGCCGCTTGATCTTTACCGCCAAAAATGATCTTTACTCGATTACACTTTGGGATGACACAAAAACCTGTTGCTTTTTGGACAAGAAAACATAAGGATATGTATGTTTGTGTGGTGTATGCGATTTCAGCTAAGTTTTGTAGGTTTGTATGTCGTCGGGTATATCTGTTAGTCGTTATGTCATCCTTTCAACTCTCACTTTCAATGTCACTTCTTTACCAAAACTTTCTTGCTTCCCAGAACTATTCATTCGTCTTTATCTTATTGGTTATCACATTGACACAATCGTTCAACAATCCGATGGTACACAACCACGTTCACACTTATTTTATGACTGGTTCATGAAAAATGGATGATACACACGTGTTTACAGCTTTTTCTCAAAATCGTTCAAAGCCGGACGCTGCACCCACGTTCATACCTGTCAGGATCTTGCATTCGAAATCACACAGGCTCGTAATAACTAACAGATGTGATACAAACACTGTCACAGAATGATTATACGTGACACACGGCGAATACAATGATAAACTCTTTATTCGCACTTCTCGCTTGCCGCAAACACTACAGGCATCGCACAACCACAATGGTGATGCCATTATACAATCAATATATACATTTAATGCATCAATATACACTTACAACACTACGTACCAGGCGCACAGTCTTCTATACTCAAACAGGCGTTCTCTCTAATAGCGTTCACTCACACAAGCTATTCGAGCACACATTCCATCCACGTCTGTCCTGTACTACGGTCCGAGGCCGTCTGCCTTCTAACCGCAGTGAGTCCTGGCTGGTCGGGTTGCCTCTCTGCGTGGACTCCGTGTGCCACGCGTGCCACAACTGACCGTTCTCGTCACTGCGTAGTTAGTGCCGCTCACAGGCGTACCTGACCGTAATTGCCAGGCGTCGATGATGAAGACACAGCAGATCTGGTGGGGAGATCCTGACAAGCATACTGGTTAGAAAACTAAACACTGAGAGGGACATAATATAGATAATAAAGTAGTTAAAGAGTTTGGGAAATGCATGCTACAGGCAGTACGATAGATAGTACCAAGAGGAGCCCGTAAACAATATACACCCTACTGGAGTAGTGAACTGGAACAGTTCCATAATGATGTGGAAGTGTGTAGAAGGCAAGCCGAGGCCAAACCCAGCCAAGAGCACCACAATAAATATCAGAACGCAAAATCCAAATCTCAAAGGGCCCAGCTGCAAGTTAGACGGAAAAGCTGGCAGGTGAAAACAGAGTCACTGAACTTTGAAATAGACACAAGGAAGTGTGGAAGCTAATAAAACAGCTTAACGATGAGGGCACAGGGAGAAGCTCAAAAATTGCACTACACAAAGACGGAAACATCTTAACAGCTGACCATTTTGCGGACTCATTCGCACAAGATAGCAATATCGAAATTAGTCCAGAGAAACAACAAGAGATTCGAGAGAAATGACAACATACAGGACAGAAGGCAATGGTAAATGAGGGTATGGATGTACCTATCACAATCAGTGCACTAGAGCTAGCCATATCAAAACTGAAAATGAGAAAGTCGCTAGGAGCTGATGGTATCTCCAATGAAATGATCAGGAATCTAGGAACAGAGGCCAAAGCAAAGCTGTTGCAGATCTTCAATAACACCTGGACCTTAGGCAGTGTTCCACAAGCCTGGAGAGAAGCAATCATGTTGCCCCTCAGAAAATCTGGGAAAGACAGTTCCACTGCCTCCAGCTACAGACCAATTAGCCTCACCAGCTGTCTCTGCAAAACAATGGAACGCGTCATAAATCACAGACTGCAGTGGTACATTGAAATTGGAAACATCCTTGTTCCACAACAGGCTGGCTTCAGGCAGTGTTACTCTACGGAAGATCAGACAACCTACCTCTCTCAAGAGGTTGAGGATGGATTCCAAGAGAAGATGTTGGCACTTGCGGCATGGATAGATATGAAGAAAGCCTTTGATAAAATCTGGAAAGGAGGTCTGTTGAGGAAACTGAGAAACTGTAAAGTCAATGAAAGAATGTACAAATGGGTGAAAGCATACTTGCACAACAGAAGAGCCCGAGTACAGATAGACGGTCTCAAGAGCAAGGAAGTAATACCGCGTCACGGTGTTCCCCAGGGTAGAGTCTTGTCCCCCACACTTTTTCTAATCTTCATCAATTATCTTCTTGCTAATAAACCGGATAAAATTAAAGCGGCAATGTATGCTGGTGACCTGGTTTTGTGGAGCACAAAGGAATATGCATCAGTGGCCACCATATTGCTACAGAGAGCTGTAGATACATTTATTGCATGGGCGGATCGATCGTGTGTCAACATAAATACTGACAAGTGCAGAACCATTCTATTTACCCTCTCTCTGAAAAAAAAGGCATGGCTCATCCAGATTAATGGAACACAACTAAGAGAAGATAAAGAACCTACATACCTTGGTGTAACATTCGACGACAGGCTGACATGGAGAAAATACCCCCCCCCCCCCCCCGCCCCCCCTCCCCAAAAAAAAATAAAAAAATAAAAAGCAGTAGCAAAAGCCAGAAGGAAAATTGCCATCATGAGAAAGCCATCATGGGGAGCTTGTGGGAAAATACTTAGCAAAGTTTATCAACAGAGCATACGACCACACCTGGAATACGGTCAACTGCGTGGTGTTCAGCATCAAATATCACACTACAAGAACTGGACAAAGTGCAAAATCAAGCTCTTAGAATCATCACAGGAGGGATGAGATCAACCCCTATAGTGGAAATGGAGAAAATGGGGAGGACACAAACACTGGGAGAACGCAGAGATGCAAAAAAAAACTGATACAAACAGAAAAGCTCCTCAGCTTGCCAGGCCAACCTATGAAGAACCGATTTGAAAACTTAGCTATGGGGCGGCTGAATAGAAGTAGTTTTATCTATCAAGCCAAACGACTCTGCAGAGAAACACCGATCTTTCCACAGTTGGTATCCCTCTAACAACTATTCCAGTGTGAATCCCAGGGAAAGATGAACATAGACTATCGCAATAAATCCAGACAAAAGTGAGAGGAATATTTGACAAGGAAGAACAGAACAGTGTACAGTGCAGAACAGTCACTCTCAGCTCCCTTGATGACATTCAATCATCCTTGATTCCCCTAACAACTATTCCAGTGTGATCTCCAGGGAAAGATGAACATAGACTATCGCAACAAATCCAGACAAAAGTGAGAGGAATATTTGACAAGGAAGAACAGAACAATGTACAGTGCAGAACAGTCACTCTCAGCTCCCTTGATGACGAATACCCACTGGATCTCTGGATCCGAGTCTACACAGATGGGTCAGTTCAAAATGCTGTTCGAAATGTAGGAGCGGGAGTGTACATAGAATACCCAAATAATATTAGGGACACGGCCAGGGTTCTAACAGGAAAGTACTGCCATAACTATGATGCTGAAATTGAGGCAATCACGATAGCAACAGAGAAATTACAAAATATCAGCCATGGTACACAACACAACCTGTGGTGATATTGACAGATGCAAAAAATACAGAGAGCTGTAGAAGCATTTATTGCATTTGCGGATAGATGGTGTGTCAGCATAAACACTGACAAGTGCAGAACCATTCTATTTACCCTCTCTCCGAAACAAATGGCAGGGCTCATCCAGATAAATGGAACACCTCTAAAAGAAGATAAAGAACCAACATACCTTGGTGTAACATTCGACGACAGGCTGACATGGAGAAAATACCCCCCCCCCTCCCCCCCCCCCCCCCCCAAAAAAAAAGCAGTAGCAGAAGCCAGAAGGAAAATTGCCATCATGAGAAAGCCATCATGGGGAGCCTGTGGGAAAATACTTAGCAACGTTTATCAACAGAGCATACGACCACACAACAAGCGCTCCTGTCTGGGAAATTGCCACACTACTTTCTGAACTTAGCAGTCAGCATAAGGTCACCATACAGTGGATACCATCCCACTGTGGAGTACCCGGAAACGACAGAGCTGATCAATTGGCTAAGGAAGGAGCAAAAGAATAACAACCTGATGTGCCCATTATATACCACCAAAAGAAAAAATGATCAAACCAGTCAGAAGGCCACCAAACCCTACTCAAGACGACTACCACGTTATGGACAGACCAGAATAGGTCAGCATGCTGCGCCTTAGAACAGGACACAATAGATTATACAACCACATGTATACACAATTCAAGATTGATGAGTCAGCTATGTGCACATGTGGTTTGGCTTCGCAGACAGCAGAGCACATACTCCAAGACTGCCTAAACTACAAAATATCCAGGAGAACCGTATGGCCTAGAGATACAACAGTAGAAGATGAACTCTATGGACCTCTGAGTAAACTAAAAAAAAGACTGTTAGATTCATACAAGAGTTATTGTATGTTATAGACATACTTCATTCGAACGAAAGAAGAAGAAGAACTATCTAACTAACTATCTAAATGACTATCTAACCAATTAGCTAACTACCTATCTTACTAACTATCTAACCAACTAATTAATCAATTAGCTAAGTAAATTTCTAACTAATTTTCGAACTAACTAATTAACTAACCAACTGACTGACTGACAAACTAACTAACTAACTAACTGTCTGTCTGTCTGTCTATCAGTCTAACTAACTGACTAACTAAATAAATAACTAACTAACTAACTAACTGACTGACTGACTATCTAACTATCTAGCTAACTATCTATCTAATTAACTAACTAACTAACTAACTGAATAACTATCTAACTAACTATCTAAGTATCTAACTAACTATGTAACTAACTAACTAACTAACTAACTAACTAACTAACCAAGTATCTATCTAACTAACTATCTGATATGTTTAGGTGGCAGTATGCACACAGATGGTTAAACATATAAAGATGATAAAGTTAAGAATACAAAAGACAGTGCCATTTCATAGCCCCTGGAAATAAGTGTTCGTCGAAAAAATTAGACCTAGTATCAAATTTCTCCAGGTTGGGGGTTGAAGCGTGGGGTTAACATCCCCACCTTTGTAAAAACCTTTCTTTGTTACGAAACAAATACATGAGCCTCGATATCGGACTGACTTATCTGGACAACGACCTTGGAACGTTAAAGGACTTTTGAGATTTGGAACATGGAATGTACGGACACTATATCGAGCTGGAGCGGCCGAAGAACTAACCCGGGAGCTGGGTGAATATCAAATGGATATAACAGCAATTCAAGAAATAAGGTGGCCAGGAGAGGGTACTTTAGAGCAAAATGGAATGATTATAATATATGGAGGAAACACCCAAAATAAACATGAATTAGGAACAGGATTTGTCATCAAAAAAGAGTTATGGGGGAACGTTTTAAACTTTAAAGCTTTTAATGACAGGATTAGTAAATTACGAGTAAAAGGTAAATGGAAAAATATAACGATGATTAATGTACATGCACCTACTGAAGAGAAAGAAGATGATATTAAAGAAGACTTTTATAATGATCTGGAAGATGTCATAGAAGAAACCCCCAAACAGGACATCCTGATTGTGCTGGGAGACTTCAATGCAAAAATAGGTAGAGAGCAAACTAATAAAAAAGTGGCCGGTATGGAAAGCCTACATACAACTTCAAATGATAATGGATGGAGAGTCATCAACCTGGCAGAAGCCAAAGGACTGCAGATTAGCAGTACCAGACTACAAAGAAAGGATATACACAAACAAACTTGGAAATCATGTGACAAGAGAACCTATAATCAAATAGATCACATTTTAATTAACAACAGAAATGCATCAAACATACAGCAAGTCAGAAGTTATAGAGGAGCTGAGTGCCACAGTGACCACTTCCTCGTTGGAGCAAAATTTAAAATAAAACTTAAGAGAGCTTTCTATACTAAATTACAAAGATTACACCCAACATATAACAGAGAAAAACTGCAAGACATTACAGTCAAAGAGAAATTTACAGATGAAATAAAATGTAAACTTGAAACTCTGCAAAACCCTTTGGAGGAAAGCGTTGACCAAACTTGGTTGAACATCAAGAATACAATTCAGTCTACCGCAGAAGAATGTCTCGGTGTGTTAACCACGCATAGAAAGAACAGATGGTTCAATCAAAAATGTGAAGAAGCAGTCATTAGGAAGAAGAATGCCAGACATGTATGGTTAAATGACATCAATAACATCCAAAAGGAAGAGCATTATAGAAATGAATGTAAAGAGGCTACAAAAATAGTCAGACAGCAGAAGCGAGAATATATGAGTAATATAATCAAAGATATGGAAACTAATCACCAGAAAAATGAATCCAGAAAATTTTTTAAAGAACTGAAGTCAATGAAACGAGGGCACCAACAAAACACATATGGTTTAAAAGACAAAAATGGGAATATGATAAATACCAATGAGGAAATGTGCAACACATGGAAAGAATATTTTATTGAATTACTAAATTGTGAAGCTCCAAGTCACATTTTCCCACAGGAAGAGGTTCTAACATGCGAATCACAAATTGAAGAACCTACATTTGAAGAAATCCTATATGTAATCACACGACTTAAAAACAATAAGGCAACTGGGACTGATGGAATTGCTGCTGAATTTATAAAGGCAGGTGGCCATGCATTACATCTAAAGCTATACGAACTAATAATAAAAATCTGGAGGACAGAAGAATTACCCCATGACTGGAAAGAGTCATTATTGATACCTATCTTTAAGAAAGGAGACAAGTTCCAATGTGGAAATTATAGAGGAATATCACTACTGTCCACAAGCTATAAGATACTATCCGCAGTATTACTAAATAGACTAAAACCATATTCAGAAGACATATTAGGTGACTACCAGGCGGGTTTTAGACAAAACAGATCAACAATAGATCAGATATTTATCTTACGACAAATAGCCGAGAAACATTGGGAATATAAAAGAGATCTCCATAACATTTTTGTGGATTTTAAAAAGGCTTATGATAGTGTCCATAGGAATAGTCTATGGAATGCTATGCAGGAATTTGGAATACCAAGGAAGTTAATCAACATGACCAGACTATGCATGGAAGATACTTATAATATAGTAACATATAAAGGCAGGAAATCAGACCCCTTCCAAATAACATCTGGCTTGAAACAGGGTGATGCACTATCGCCGCTACTCTTCAATCTGGCTCTAGAGAAAGTTGTAAGGAAGGTAAAGGAGGAATGTGATATTGGAGGAACATCCAAGCTGCTTGGTTATGCAGATGATATAGATATTATAGGGCAAAGTGAACAAAAGACATTGGAAATATTGACTCACTTAAAGGGAAAAGCACAACAGATGGGGCTGGTTATCAACCAAGATAAGACAGAATATATGGTAATTTCAAGAGACGGAATGGCTAGAAACTCTGGCCACATACAAATAGATAATATGACCATTAAAAGAACGGAAACATACAAATACCTGGGTACAATCTTCAACTGCTCCAACATCATAAGGGAAGAAATACAAACTAGAATCAACTCTGGAAATAAGATATACTATGCACTACAACATCTACTAAAATCAAAGGCGCTATCTCGTAACACCAAAATCACAATATACAAAACACTGATCAGACCAGTTGTGCTGTATGGCTCTGAAACCTGGAGTACAACGAAAGGAGACGAAGCCTTGTTACAAACCTTTGAGAACAAAATTTTAAGACGCATCTTTGGACCCATTAGGGATACACAAAGTGGAGAGTGGAAAAGAAGAAGTAACAGAGACATTTATGATCTGTTTAAGTCCCCGCTAATCACTGGTATCATGAAGGCTAATAGACTACAATGGCTGGGGCATATAGAAAGAATGGAAGATAATAGGGAAACAAAACTCGCTTACACTCAGGAAATAAATGACCGTAGACCCCGAGGTAGACCAAGAAGGCGGTGGAGAGATAATACATGTACAGACCTACAAGCACTTGGAATCAACGACTGGCAAGAGAAGGTCCACCAGAGAGACGAATGGAGACGGATTGTATTTGCAGCAAAGAACCTCAATGGCTCGGAACGCTGAAGAAGAAGAAGTATCAAATTTAGAATATTTTACTTTAAAATTAAGTTAGTAATGATACGTTGAATAGAAAAATGAAGGGAAAAAATGATACAAACATTCTAACTGGAGTCTGTGCAGAATAGAAGTACTTAAAAATGTCATGATCCAACAACAACTACTGTTGTATCCTGGCCAACATGGTGGATAGTCACGTGGGCAGTTAAGACATTGGAGAATTGATTGTCTCCGGGCCATGTCTACTGGTGCATTTTGCCGATATTTGGACTTCGAGAACCTTGTTTCGTTGCCCAACTATTGAGATGAGTGATTAATGAGACGCCGTGAGTTATGAATTTCATTCTAAATGTTGTTTGCTTGTATCAGTCCTGACTGTAATGAAATGCAGATTCAGAAAATGACGGACGGCTATATTTACGGCTGTCAAAGTGTTGGACAGGACATAGTTAGGACAAGGGACAGAAGAGGGGTAAGGACATAGATAGGACGTAGATAAGGACCTTTTCAAGGGAGTAGATAGAGTAGAGACAGAACGAAAGCTATAACTTAGAACAGTTATAAGACAGGACTTAGATGGGGACACGGACGTATCATATCTAGGACATAGCAGGACCAACCCCGAGGATAGGGCGGGGGACGCTAGCTCACGGGATAACACCCGTAAACAGACTAAGCAGTAGTACAACCCAAGGTTAGCATGAACAAGACTACTGTACGAATAGAACAGCAAGGGGGATTTGCCGACCGCACGGGATTTAGGACGACCAGGCCTGCGAGCCGATTGAACTCAGGGAGACGGGACAGGACAGTCTTCCAGACAGGACATGTGTGATTGTTCAGAGAGCCAATATGTAGTTTACGAGGGCGCAAGTTACAGATAGCGAGAGTTGAGTTTGTATCTGATTGTGTATGAGTATTGTGAAGAAAGGCGACCACTGTGTATTTGGACAGGCAGTCACCGCCTGGTCATGACTGTATAAATATATCAGGTTCGCCTGAATAAAACTGTATAAATTCCATCCACGCAACTAACGTGTTTTTGAGGTGTGGATGAAGTAGCGAGAGTGCCTGTATGCAATATAAGATGTTGACAGGCAGCTAAACGTGGTGTCAGAAGTGGGCATAAGATCCCTATAACTAATGAGAATGCCAACGCAGTAATGTCTGACATGGGAAAACTAACTTTCCACCAGAGGATTGTTAACCATAAACCGTGTCAATTTTTGCTCGATTCCGGCTGTACATTAATTGGTCTACGAAAGGAGTTGGCCAACGAAGAAGATTAAACAGGCGAGTTCGTCATTTGCCGAACATTCTCAGGCAATGTCGAGAAATATCCTCTGGCCAGAGCTCGAATTCGAACACCCTTTCTTACAGGCACATTCAAGTGCGAAATTCTTGATAACCCGTGTACAGATTTGATCATAGGGTGTCTACCGGACGTAAAGCACTGTACGCAAAAACAAATTAGTGCATGGCAGAAAAGATATATGAAAAGAAAACCATCAGGTAAAATAACAACCACTAATAAAGAAATAAGCAACCAAGAACATCAACCAAAAATTACTAAATCAAGGGACACAACTAGTCATAACACAACAAAACACCATAGAAGGTTGCATAACCCATATTTTGTTCAGGTCAACTATTGTGACGTTGTACACAAAATTAATAAAGATCAAACGATTAAACCAGCAGAACGTTTCACTACCAACAGAACAACATCACAAGACAACCTTGACATGAACAGACAGGATACACAACAGACAACACATACATTAAACGCAGAACAAAACTCATATATCCACCAGTCGTATTCTAGCAGACAACACAATGCGCAACACACAAACAATAACACAGTACACACTGACAGTTGTTTCAAGGGACACAATCAAAGTGGCATACGGAAAAACGGAAACCTGTTAACATGGCACACAAGTAGTTCCATCACAATTATATCACTTATCTTGTTGAAGGTTATATGGACAACATGGTGTACTTACCAACTACACCCAACAACAAACATGTGTCCATGGGATGTGATAATAATGTGGCTTACAAATGTTGGAATAGGGTATATTTATCCACCATTTTTGAATATGTTGAAAATTGTCATGTCATTTTACAATATATTAACATCTATATGTACTATGTATATTTTGATAATTAAGTTGTTTGGACTGACAGTCAAACCAACCAAAGTGGAGTTGGCATTAGAGGAAATAGACTTCTTAGGCCATACCATATCAAAGGGCCACTTGAAAAGTGATGACAAAATTGTAAAACAAATTTTGAACCTCACTATGCCAACAACCAAGAAGCAAGTGAGAAGTTTATTGGGCTTAGTAAATTATTATAACAAATTTATTCCTAATTTGGCTCAGATTACCAGTGTATTTTCTGATTTATTGACATCGAATGTAAAAATAAATGTACAAGATGCTACTTTAAATAGTGCAATGTCAAAACTAAAGTTGTTTGGACTGACAGTCAAACCAACCAAAGTGGAGTTGGCATTAGAGGAAATAGACTTCTTAGGCCATACCATATCAAAGGGCCACTTGAAAAGTGATGACAAAATTGTAACCAAAATTTTGAACCTCACTATGCCAACAACCAAGAAGCAAGTGAGAAGTTTATTGGGCTTAGTAAATTACTATAACAAATTTATTCCTAATTTGGCTCAGATTACCAGTGTATTTTCTGATTTATTGACATCGAATGTAAAAATAAATGTACAAGATGCTACTTTAAATAGTGCAATGTCAAAACTAAAGCATTATTTTAGCAGCATCCCTATTCTGAAGTTACCTAACCCAAAATTACAATATACTCTTAGGACTGATGCGAGTACCACGACCATCGCGGGCGCACTCCTACAAGAGTATGATGGGATCCTTCATCCAATTGTGTATGTAAGTCGCAAGCTCACTCCTACAGAATCCAGATATGATGTGTCTCAATTGGAGGCACTAGCGATTGTATATTGTGTTCGTAAATTACATAGATTTCTGGCAGAAACACATTTTGTCTTGGAAACTGACAATTCTCCGCTGATAGTAATGGAGAAGGGCCTTCCAAAGAATAACAGAATTATTTCTGGTCCCTGATACTCCAGAACTATTCATTTTCTGTAAGGCACATTCGAGGAAACAAGAATACGTTAGCAGATTTGCTGACCAGACCCTCAGACTTCGAAGTGCAACAGAAAGAGACCGCGACATCGTCACCGTCATCTGCAGCGACGATAAACTAGTCACTGCATTTAACGTGTGGTAGTGATATTAAAACAGAAAGACGACGTTACATCGTCACCAGCATCTGCGGCTACTATAGATCATCTAGTGTATATAAACTGTGGTAGTGATGTTAGGAGAGAAGGACGATGTTACATCGTCACTGGCATCTACATCTACTAAAGATTAACCATTGTATATAAACTGTCATAATGAATTAGCACAGAGGGAAGACGCGACAACATCACCTTCACCTGGAGCTACGACCAACTTAGTTAGATATACTGTGTTAATATAACATGTACTAATTGATTGTGCATAACATAATTTTTAATGAAGTTACACGATTAAATAAATTTTCTTTATGTTTAGCAGAAAGTTAGAGAAATGTACCAACGATCTAAATTGAATTAGTTTAGTAATAATTAAAATCATCTAGTTACATTCAAATATAGAGTATAGTTAAATCAGGAACACCTGTTAATTTATTGTTAATTAACACCTTAAAATTAAAATTAGAACATACATGTCTCGTAAGAGACAACTATCTTAAAAGCCAAGGATAGCAATTATTTAGGATAACTTAACTTAAGTAACACTTAGTTTATAATTTAGATTAATTTACAATTAAATGCATTTAGAACTTATTAGGCTCATTAAGAACATTGTACTTTAAGGGAGCCAACACATTTCTCCTACATCTTGTTTAGTTAGTTAAATTACCTTTTCTTAGTTAAAAACACCCATTACACCAAAATATAGTAAACCATTTATGTAGGACAGTTCTTTCCTTAGTATTGCCTTAAGCAATCCATCAACCGTGTAAATACATTAGTTTAACATAGAAAGTACTATTAAAAGGTACTATAATTCGGCTCAGTAATTGTGTAAAACGAGCCCATGTTTATTTTAATTAGAAAAATATTTTTAAACTTACATTGTCTGAATCAGTGATTAGAAGATGAGTAAAAGGAAGAATGAAAGTATTAAACATATTACTAATGTTCAGTGGTGCATATTTTTCGCATGCATTAGTTTTTTTATGAATTGTCTTCGTCTTCGGTGTAACTCATGTGAGCGTGTAGTTGATTTTACATGTGTTTCAGTCACTATTACATGTCAGCCATGGTAATGTTTTCCAGCGTCTCAGTTCGGCAACTCATCTCACAAATCAAGCATAAGCATTTATTTGTGACTTGCAGAAACCTACCTGCGACACTTGAAGGCTTTAATTACAAGAATTACGAACATACACTTATGTTTCTAATTTAAGCATACATAAATTATAAATCAACACGCATACAAACAGGAATACAAACAAATAAGGTACAAACAGCAGAATTTTGTAAGGGAGAGCACACATGCACAGGGGACACAACAGACTTATAAAAATTATGATTACTCAGTTGAGGGTTTATCCGCAAGCGAAAGTCAGATAGGTAAAAATCAGCAGACACACAACTTGTAAGAAATGTTGATGTACATTGCACATGAGCCATGAATTATATATTCATGAATTGTTTCCATAACAGGAACAATTTGTTTCGGGATATCGGTGTTCGATATTTTGAGAGGTAGTGTTGTTTTAAAAACAAACTGGCCTTGGTTCGACACAACTTCCAAAAGTGTAATGTGGAAGAGTAGTGACTCTTACCAACAGTGCAGGTGTGGGACACTGATCATAAACCAGTGGGTAAAGACATCAACTTGGTATCAGACTTATATAAGCCAGAAGTGTTGCCTAAGGACATGAGTAATGAACTCCTACAAACACTTTGACAAATCAGATCCAACTAATTTGTTATATGCTACGACGACATTGCGTCACACCTATTAGGTTGAATTTGGTGACGCAATACGGGGAGCCACGGGAGCATGTCAAAGTGTTGGACAGGACATAGTTAGGACAAGGTACAGAAGAGGGGTAAGGACATAGATAGGACGTAGTTAAGGGCCTTTACAAGGGAGTAGATAGAGTAGAGACAGATCAAAAGCTATAACTTAGAACAGTTATAAGACAGGACTTAGATGGGGACACGGACGTGTCATATCTAGGACATAGCAGGACCAACCTCGAGGATAGGGCGGGGGACGCTAGCTCACGGGATAACACTCGTAAACAGACTAAGCAGTAGTACAACCCAAGGTTAGCATGAACAAGACTACTGTACTACGTGACGAATAGAACAGCACGGGGGTTTTGCTGACCGCACGGGATTTAGGACGACCAGGCCAGCGAGCCGAGTGAACTCAGAGAGACGGGACAGGACAGTCTTCCAGACAGGACATGTGTGATTTTTCCGAGAGCCAATATGTAGTTTTCAAGGGCGCAAGTTAAAGATAGCGAGAGTTGAGTTTGTATCTGATTGTGTATGAGTATTGTGAAGAAAGGCGACCACTGTATATTTGGACAGGCAGTCACCGCCTGGTCATGACTGTATAAATATATCAGGTTCGCCTGAATAAAACTGTATAAATTCCATCCACGCAACTAACGTGTTTTTGAGGTGTGGATGAAGTAGCGAGAGTGCCTGTATGCAATATAAGATCTTGACAACGGCATTCTTTAACGGGCTTCTTTGTTCATGTTTGGACGGCTGTCTCCTCGACAATGTACTGCACATTAAAGTGAATGACGACCTGTTTTCGGTGCTCTGGTGACTTGTCTTGTCAAAACTAATGTTTCTTCGCGACTTTACAAGATACAATAATGAGTTTTTTTTTTTGTTTTTTTTTTTTTGTTTTTTTGTTTTTTTTTTTTTGTTTTTTTTTTTTTTTTGTTCTTTTGTTTGTTTCCTGAAACAGGAATGGCACAATTATGGAGCCATTCAGCTGTTGTGAAGCTGGATTCCTACGACGACTTGTACTACTACTACTACTACTACTACTACTACTACTACTACTACTACTACTACTACTACTACTACTACTACTACTACTACTACTACTATTAATATAACCACCACTACTACTACTGCTACTACTGCTGCTGCTGCTGCTGCTGCTGCTACTACTACTACTACTACTACTACTACTACTACTACTCCTACTACTACTACTACTACTACTACTACTACTACTGCTGCTGTTATTATTATTATTATTATTATTATTATTATTATTATTATTATTATTATTACTTGCCATCTACCGAAGTAGGGGTTACACGGTACAAGCGACAGTCGACAAAAAAAGGACCATAAAAGGGTTAATGTTGTACATGAGATACGATCACCACGAAAGCGTGGCTTAGTAGAACATTCGTAATATAGTGACGATAGGTCAACTGTGGAACGACAGGCCCAACCAAGGGAGCTACTCAAGTTATTCATTCATTCATTCAGTAGCATGTCCTTTGCAGAACCTCGCTCCCATAACAACCCTCCGGAAAACCTCTCGATCATAAGCAAGATTTCCCGCGTCTGATACACCCATCTGGAGATCATCCGCCACATCCTGCACCCATCTTCTCTTTGGCCTTCCTCTTCCTCTCTTCCCAGGCATATAGGGTCTACCCTTCCATTATTGTTCTCTCCAAACTTTCGTGACGTTTCAAGTGACCAAAATATTTCAATTTTCTTTGTTTTATCGTCTTTAATAGCCAACCTTCTTCAATATTCAACTCTTGAAGTATGGATGCATTTGTTCTTTTCTTTACCCAAGATATTCTTAGAACTCGTCTATAACATTTATATTCAAAGGCGTGTATGCGTTGTTCAGCTTGTTTAGTAAGTGTCCATGTCCCACAGGCGTATGTTGCAATGGGAAAGATGCATGCTCTTAATAATCTAATTTTTGTAGTTCTGTCTGTCCACTCCATAATTTATTCAGCTGTTAAGTCTTTGAAGAGCAATTGATAGTCACCATTTAATTTCTTTCATTGTGTCACCGTTGTTGGTAATCAATGACCCGAGATATTCAAAATGTCCCACCACCTCCAATTTTTCCCCATTAATGTATATTTCTTTCTCCATAGTAGTTTTATCTGTATGCATTATCTTTGTTTTTGCTATGTTAAGATATAAGTTGTGATGTTCACTATTCAATTGGGTTGAAGCTATTATTTTATATGCCATTCTGTGTTGTGGATAGTAATACTGTATCATCAGCATATCGAATCTCCGGTATGTCATGACCGCCGATATTTAGGGCATCATATAGCTCCCTGTTTATATCATCTCTTACATTTCTCATTATATTTTCGGCATACAGGTTAAACAAATAGGGTGACAGCACGCAGCCCTGACGGACTCCTTGCTTGATGTCAAACCAATCTGATGCCTCGCCATCTATTCTAACTGCTGCTTGTTGGTCTAGATAGAGCATTTTTATGAGTTGTACTACATGTGATGGAAAGCCCATATTCCTCATGATTTCCCAAAGTTTCTGATGTTGTACACAGTCAAATGCGTTTGAATAATCCACAAAACATGAGAATAGGTTTACATTAAATTCTCTGCACTTCTCTATTATTAAACGCATGTTGAATATGTGATCTCTTGTTCGTCTTCCTTGTCTAAATCCAGCTTGAACCATGTTAATCTCTTCTTCCATTTTCTTACGAAGTCTTCCCATTATGACTTTTAGTAGAATTTTACTTGCATGACTGATCAGGGCAACAGTTCCATAGTTGGTGCATAATTTCAGGTTGCCCTTTTTTTGGTATTGGAATGAAGATATTTCTCTTCCAATCTTTTGGCCATATACCATATTTCCAAATCTTTGTACATAATGCATGATACATGTGTATGCTTTCTTCTCCTCCCGCTTTAATTAGTTCAGCTGGTATCTCATCACATCCAAGTGATTTACCATTCTTCAGGGTCTTTATAGCCCAAGCAATTTCATCCAATGAGGGTTCAGGTTCTGTCTCTGCTGTCATTGGTTCATGTATCTCATTCATATCCTCACTGTCACTCTTATCATACATTCCACTGTATTAGGCCGACTCCTGCCATCTTTCTAGAATTTGTCTAGATTCTGTTAAGGTATTTCCCATCTTGTCACAGATAACATTCAATTGAGGTTGAACTTTTCTTGTCAATAACTTCATTTCTTTGAACATTTCATAATCTCTTCCAGTCTTATGATATTTCTCTATTCTGGTACAGCAATCTTGTATATATTGATTTTTGTCCTTTCTTGTGTTCTTTCTTATTTCTCGAGTTAAAGATTTATACTTCATCTTGCTGTTATCGGATTCATCTCCGTTCTGTTTCAGCTCCCTTCGTTGTTTTATTAATTCTAACGTGTCTGATGTAATCCATAGCTTAATTTGCTTTTTCTCGGTCGGAATTAAATCTTTGGCTGCAGTTATCAAGATATCTCTAGCTTGTACTGCCAGTTCATCAGGTGTCATTTCCTCTTGTACAGACATCAAGACCCCAAAGCGATTCTTAACTTCTACAGTGTATGCATCTGGTATTTTTGTGAGATCAAAACGAAGTGGTCTTGGTCCTCGGGTAAGCTTTTTGAGTTTTAATTTCAGATCTGCTTCTAATAACTGATGATCTGTATCACAGTCTGCACTACGTAGGGTTTTTGCAGATGTTATGCTTGATCTCCATCTTCTTTGTATTAAAATATAATCTTTCTGATTTTTGGTAATACTGTCTGGAGACTTCCATGTGAAGAGTCTCCTTGGATGTTGTTTAAAAAGCGTGTTGGCTATCGTTAACTCATTTTCTGTGCAAAATTCAATTAATTTGTCACCTGCATCATTTCTATTTCCTAATCCAAATTTTCCTAAAACGTGTCTCTCATTTTCAGCTCTTCCTGCACCTACTTTTGCATTAAAATCTCCCATTATTATTGTTATATCATTATGACCAAGCTTATTTAATGTGTCTTGTAGTGTGTTGTAAAAATCTTCAATTTCGCCCTCCTCTACTGTTGAGGTAGGTGCATATATCTGTATGAGAGTTGTGTTTTTTGGACGGCCTTTAAGTCTAATAGTGAGGATTCTATCACTAACTGGATTATATCCCATTAAAGCTTTTGCAGTTGTCTTATCTAAACAAAATGCCACTCCACCATGGCCTCCGGCGTCTCTACCAGAATAAATGAAAATACTTCCATTTTCAGTTGTAAAATGTCCCTTGCCGCTCCAGCGATGTTCACCAATTCCTAAAATGTGAATGTTTAACCTCTCAATCTCATCACACACTACTTTAAGCTTTCCCTCATACAGACTTCTCACATTCCACGTTGCTATTCTCACTCTGTTTCTTAGTCTGACACAGGGGATTTCCTTGGTAACACAGTCAGGATTAACTCCGTCATCACGATTACTAGTTCTGGTCCCTGTGTCACACTCTTCCCCAGTGTTACTCAAGTTATTAGGACCCCAAAAACATCACGTGATTGGATGGATGTAACGTCAGGGGTAACAAAGAACTAGACTTCAGTGAGACTGAGAGGGTTGCGACTGAGAGGTTGGAAAAACGCACCCCAGGCGTCCAGAAACGGCGAAACATCAAGTTAACTATAACCAGTAAGATAGTCATTATGTTCTATAACCGGCTATAATAATGAATAAGGTTTCTGCTGTGATGGCAGTTCATATTTCATGAATTTCAACCGGCGAGTGCTGTTGTACGTTTGCATCAAAATGACCTAGCTTAGTTGTAAGTTGACCATTGTATAACTGAATATGTTGTAGAATAGAGGATATAGCGGCGCCCTAGACGAATAAAATAGACGCATTTAAATATAAAGTATTAGAACTGTCGTCGCACAATAATATAATCATTCTACCCTCCGATAGACTGAGAGGCTGATGAGAGAGTGGGCGACATGGTGATGTGATAATGTCAAAATAAACAGCGGTGATCAAACTGTGAGGACGCTGACGTTTGCTTTTGTTTTCTATAACTACGAACAATGTCGTCATGAATGTGTCACGTACTTTTACAACGAGCCTCAAAAACCTGGCACTACTACAACTACAACTACTATTACTACCAATAGTGCTATTACTACTACTACTACTACTACTACTACTACTACTACTACTACTACTACTACTACTACTACTACTACTACTACTACTACTACTACTACTACTACTACTACTACTACTGTTACTACTACTACTACTACTACTACTACTACTACTACGACTACAACTACTACTACTACTATTACTTTTATTGTGAAACACAAGGCGAGAACTAGACGGATTCCAAGAGGTGAGGGAATAACGCAGATGCTGGAAAGAACACACTTTGAGAACACATGCTCATAGAATAACTTGAAAGTATTTCTCACAGGAACCTACGGGGTGAACAAAACAGAGGAAGACATACAACAGACAGAGACGAGATGTAGATACAGACATAAATAATATGGGGAGGAAATGCAGGGATTGCCAGAGACAGAAAAATATATAACGGTGTGGCGTGGGTAGCTGAGGGATGCATGATTAATAACAAGCAACGTGATATTAGACTTCAGACTTAATAAACTGGCATTTCATGTAACAGAAACATACTCTAATACTTCACACCTGTGAGAGCTGATATCCTAACCCTCACGATAGATGGTAGAAATGTCAACAGAGAGAACAAACTAAAGTATCTGGGCATAACATTTGACAGGAGCCTATCCTTCAATGACCATGTGGAGACGGTTGTGACAAGATCTCAAAATGGACTCAATGCACATACAACTATGGCTGCAATGGACACAGAGCAGAGAATGATTTTCACACTATACCAGCACTTGATCCTCTCAGTGATTGATTATGGACTAGGACTGATCACTGTCTCAACGCGTCAACTGGTGAAGTTAGAGCACATAAAGGACGAAGCTATGCGGGCCATTCTGGGATACACCAGAGACACCCCAGTAGTGTGTATGCGTTACATCCTTGGTCTGCCGACTGTTGCAGGTAGGCTCAAGGTTATGCAGGCGAAGGCATACCTCAGAGTAGCTGCAGACACAGATCACCCTTTGCATGAATCGTCGGACGCAGTTAAGGGTCAGCGGCTGATAAGAGGGAAATCATGGATGGCTCAGGCGGAGGATACGATCAAACATGTGTGCATCTTGGAGAACATTAGGTGAGGAAAGGAGGGGGTCAGAGTGCCAGCGGAGCAGTCAAACTTTTTACAGAGTTATAATCACATTGAGCCGGGAGTGCAGGGAGTTGCCAGCACGGTCACGGAAGTGGAAACCCAGCAACTAATTCAGGATAATGCTTGCTCAGGGGATGTGATTATCTACACAGATGGTTCGGTGTCGAGAGGTAGGAGAAGTGTCTGGGGTTCATAGTAAAAGCTAATGACCGACGTTTGGTGCAGGAGAGCCTGGCATATGATACCACAACATCTAGCTTAAGAATAGAGGTGGAGGCAGTCACTGTAGCTTTCTGCTGGATGGAGAATACGATACACATACATCGTGATTGTAACTGACCCAGAAAGCATGCGGAGGAAGGTGTGGACAGGCATGCTTCGTGCAGAGTGGCTTGCTTCGCTTCGGAGGTCACGGGTGGCAAGCATCGCCTGGATCTGTTTTCCGGGGCATGCCGGTGTGCTGCGCCGAACAGGAGGACAGTTTGGCTGGCTCTGCAAAACTTGGTGGAGTATTCATGTATGAGAAGGCAGAAGTGGTTGCGGCCTTGTGGGAGCACGTGTACGCCTCGGAGGAGCAAATGGATCATCATGGTCTGCCAATAATGAGGCAGCGAGGAGTGACGAGGGGAGTATTATACAATGTGCAAATGGATACCCAGATTAGGAGCAGCACCTTCGTGGTGACGTCATATTTTACTATATGAAGAGTATAGCACCTACGCCGTGACGTCACGAAACTGCACCTTCGTTGACGTTATCTTTTTTTTTTTTAATTTGGCGGGCGTTTTGGGGTACTTCTAGTTTTACTTCCGGTTATCTGTAGTACTTCCGGTTGACGACGTCCGGTCTATGGTGTGTGTCCCGCCCCCAGTTTCCCCACTTGCCGACTCCCCGGGCGCGCCGACGGCCCTCGCCCCCGAACGGCTCGGGGTTTTCGGGTTCGAACTCCTCTGTGTGGATATCGAACCCCTCGGTGCGGA
This sequence comes from Cepaea hortensis, assembly GCA_963921405.1. Classification (NCBI taxonomy): domain Eukaryota; kingdom Metazoa; phylum Mollusca; class Gastropoda; order Stylommatophora; family Helicidae; genus Cepaea; species Cepaea hortensis. Next base: position 77,163,971 of record OY992893.1, read on the forward strand.
TATTGAAGCCCTCGTTGCCACGTAGTGATGTTGCGGGCCTCGTCCTAGGGGTTCAGGAATATTACATTTCTGTCTATTCAAACATTTCATCGCTCCTTGTTCTTGAAATAGAAAACGACAACCAAAATAACGGTCACCAACAAACCTTTACAAGACGATATGGTTTTATATCTTCCAGACTTTAATCTGACGACTCCTGTCACATGTCGACCACATTCAATCGCTCCACAGAAACTTTAGAACACACACACTGTATTAACAAAAGCGGCATAACGGAATGTTAGCCATGCTTAAAAGACATGCCGCGTCCGAACTGGACGGCAGCCCAAGTCTAACTCTCTCAGTGACGTTTTCCGTGACGCTTCCCTAGTTTCCCCGCGCACTCTATAATTGTACCATTCGGTGCATCTTTTGCATCTTTTAGGGAAGCTCCCTTCAGCCTTTCTCAGTCTGCTATGTGTCAGTGACTGATATGTGGCACTCGTTGCGTAAACCGAAGTCGATCTGACAGATTAGTGGAAATGATTTGGGCCATCACTCGGATGAACTGAGTAGACCAAAATTGAACTTTTTGAATAATTATAGTTCATCACGGCTCAGAATGATAGTCCGTGACTAGTCAACTACCACAGCGGATGACCCTCACAGTATTATCATTCCGCCAGTGATATATGTCAATATAGGGTATCCATGTTACAAATGTACGAGATAGGCGAAATTAGTAAATACTAGCGAGGCGTACTTAAACATAAATAAATTAAATCTAATAACATGAAAAATTATTATATTTCTAGTAGGTATAACATAGATTAATAGATTAGGTATGTGCGAAACGAGATGGACAGGAGCAGGCATCAAGATACATAAAGATTTTAAGATTATTTATTCTGGAGGTGAGGATCGACATAGGGGAGTGGCAATAATTTTGGACCGGAAAACATCAACGTCTGTTCAGGGATATTGGGCCATGTCGGACAGAGTTCTACTAGTTAAATTGAGTGGCAGACCTTTTAACATAAATGTTATTCGAGGATATGCCCCAACAGGAGATCCAGTGAAGATAGTGTAGAGGAATTTTATAATGACATAGACTCTGCCTTAAAGAAATGTAAAAATTCAGAAATAAACATCATAATAGGGGACTTCAATGCAAAAGTAGGAAATCAAGGGGATAGATACACAGTAGGAAACTATGGTTTAGGAGAGAGAAATGAAAGAGGATACAGACTAGTAGAGTGGGCAAAAGAACAGGAAATGATTGTAGGAAACACCTGGTTCAAGCAACACCCTAGAAGATTATGGACCTGGAGGAGTCATGATAGCAGGATTAGAAACCAGATTGACTACATTCTCATTAGCAGAAGATTTAGAAACGCGCTAACAGTAGCAAAAACAGTTCCCAGTGCTGATTGTTATAGTGACCACAGACTACTCACAGGAACATTGAGGATAAAGTTGAAGAAAGTCAAGTATACAACAGGGAACACTAAATATGATTTGTGTATATTGAGTAATGACAAGGAAATACAAAACAAATTCAACATAGAAGTACAGAACAGATTTGAAATATTGTCTGATCTAGAGATCCTATTCCAGGATGTGGATGATCAATGGGAAATGTAAAAGAATTCAATCAATGTGGCTGCAGAAAAAACTATTCCAAAATTAAAGAAGGTGGGTCGTAAGAAATGGATGACAGAGGAAATTTTACACTTAATGGAAACAAGAAGACTCAACAAAAATAATCCTGCCAAATATGAAGAAATTCACAGACAAGTCAGAATATTATGTAGGAAGGCAAAAGAATCAAGGCTTGAGGAAAAGTGCTTAGAAATTGAAAAACAACACAACAGTCAAAATACCAAATTAGTGCACAAAAGAGTTCAGGAACTTACTAATAAAAGAACAAGTACATCAACAGGCTGTCTAAAAACTAAAGATGGCAAAGTCATAATAGAAAAAGATCAGATTCTACATGTATGGACAGATTATGTGAAAGACCTGTATAATGATAACAGAGAGGAACAGTATGCTATTAGATTTAATAATGAAGGACCAGCAATTTTAAAGATGGAGGTTCAAAATGTTCTTAAGCCTATGAAAGCTGGCAAGGCCCCCGGTGCAGATAACATCACAACTGAAATGATTAGAGCTCTAGAAGAATTTGGACTAGAGCAAGTCACTAGACTGCTGAACACATTATATGATACTGGAGATATACCTTCTGAATTATGTAATTCTGTATTTATTGCAATCCCAAAGAAATCAGGAGCCTTAGAATGTGATCAACATAGAACAATTAGTATAATGAGTCACATCACAAAGATTTTGTTACGAATTATCATGCAAAGAGTGAGGAAGAAAATACAACCTGAAATAGGGGAAGAACAATGTGGTTTTGTAGAAGGAAAGGGTACAGTAAATGCTGTGTATATGCTGCGGACAGTTATTGAACGTGCTTTAGAAGTAAACAAGGATATACATCTTTGCTTTATTGACTACACAAAGGCTTTTGATAGAGTTAGACATGTCAACATGGTGGATATGCTTGCAGATCTACAAATTGATGGGAAAGACATTAGACTTATAAAAAACATATATTGGAAACAACAAGCTGCCATAAGGATTGATAATGAAGTAGGACAATACCAACCTATTAAGAGAGGTGTTAGGCAGGGATGTGTAATGTCTCCAGATCTTTTTTCCCTATACAGTGAAAATATTTTCAGAAATGTAGAAGACCTAAATGGAATCAGCATTGGAGGACGAAACATAAATAACATTAGATATGCAGATGATACAGTATTGATTGCAGACAATGCACAGGATCTGCAACAATTAGTAGACGCTGTGGTTGTACACAGTGAGCAGCTGAGGTTGGAATTAAATTGTAGGAAGACACAGGTTATGGTCGTCACTAGGAAGAACGAAGTACCACAATGTAATATACAAGTAAATGGGAATATTCTTCAACAAGTGAATCGGTTCAATTATCTCGGAACAGTCATAACATCTGATGGCAGATGCCTTGAAGAGAATAGAATAAGAATCGCCATTGCGAAAGTAGCCTTTAGCAAGATGAAAAACATTCTGACCAATAAAATGATGTCAATTGAAACGAGAAAAAGAGTGTTGAGGGGATACATAGAGCCTGTTCTTTTGTATGTATGTGAAACTTGGACAATGTGCAGTCAAGCAGAAAAACATCTGATGGCTGCAGAAATGTGGTTTCTGAGGAAAATGCAAAGAATACCATGGACAGATAGAAAAACCAATGACCAAGTACTACAAGAGACAAATGAAAATCGTAGATTGATTAGAGAAATTAGACGTAGACAGTCAAAGTTTTTGGACATGTTATGAGAAGAAATGGACTGGAGAACTTAGTGACAGCTGGCAAGATCGAAGGGAACAGACCAAGAGGAAGACCGAGAGGAAAATACCTGGATGGCTTGGCCACATGGCATGGACGAGACAGGAACACTGAGCTGATCAACGACTCTGGTGATCGAGTGAAATGGCGAATCATGACCGCCCACGCTTTCCGGCATGGCACATGATTGATTGATAACATAGATTAGTAATCTGACCCAAAAAAATATATTCATTTGAAATAATATAATTAATAACTTTTTACGATAATCTATGAAATATACAATCAATATAACAACGCAAGTTATTTCCCTTGCCCCGAATAAGTGGTCTCCCCTTGCTAGCTTGCCTTCGTTGGTACGTCTCGCCCAACTGCCACGATAACTAAATTGCTCTCTCTCTCTCTCTCTCTCTCTCTCTCTCTCTCTCTCTCTCTCTCTCTCTCTCTCTCTCTCTCGCTTGCTGGCTATGCTAGCCGCATGTCGAAATACTTATTACCCACGCGAGGCAGTGAGGCCGCAGTGTGGAGCTGTAAAATGCGTGCGGACTTTGTAAATTTGTCTTTCTTTATTCGTACTCGTTAATAACATAACACGCTTTATAATTAACATACGATATTGAACAATTGAATATAGCGGTTTTTAATGGAACTGAATCGATTGAGCACATCCCCAAATGTGTAAACAAATATTCTAAGGCACTTTGGTTAGGTGCCAATTATGTAAACATGGGGAAAGTTTGAGTAATAATCTCAAAAATTTCAAAAAGTCATATAACATTCAGAAAGTTAAAGATTAAGAAGTTATAACTTTAAATACTTTAAAATTTTTAGATAAAAAAAAAAATTTAATTTAAAACATTTTAAACAGTTCAAAAAGTCATAAAACATTCAGAAACTTAAAGTTTAAGAAGTTAAAATTTAACAAATTAAAAAATTTAAGATTTTAATTTTTTGTTTAATGTTTAAAAGTTCAAAATATTCAAAACGTCCTAAAATTTTCAGAAAATTAAAAGTTAAAGAAGTTATCAATTTAAAACCTTTATAAATTTTAAATGTTTAAAAATGTTAAACTATTTTAACCATTTAAACAATTTTAAACAGTTAAAAAAGTCATAAAACAATCAGAAAGTTTAAGTTTAAGAAGCAATAAGTTTAAAAATTGAAGATTTTAAACAATTCTAAAAAATTTTACAAATTTAAAAGATTTAAAAATGTTCAAAAAAGTTATAAAACATTCAGAAAGCTAAAGTTTAAGAAGTTATCAGTTTAAAAAGTATAAAATTGAAAATGTGAAACAATTTTCAAAAATTAAAATTGTTTTAAAATGTTCAAACGGACGTAAAACATTCAGAAAGTTGAAGATTTAGAAGTTATAAGTTAAATTTTTTTTTTTTACATTTAAACAATTTAAACAATTACAAAAAGTCATAAAACATTCAGAAAGAATTAATATGTTTTAAAGTGTTCACATTTAAGATGCTCCCCCGATGTGTCTCCACCTTGACGTGGTGGGGGAGCTTGCGTGTCCCATAGACCCCATTTGCTTGCCGATGGGTGAAACATTACATATCGGACAGCTTATGGGATAGGGACCAGACTAAGAGAGACACAACCTGCTGCTCTGCAGGCATAGACTGAGGATAGCAGTCAAAAATTAAATGTGGTGCACAAAGGCAGAATTTCTTGGTCCGGACAAAGCTCTTAAGGCTCCCTGTCGAGGGCTGTGGCTGAACGCCTCTAAGCCACAAACCCTCGGATCTTAGAGCCAGGCTGATACCCGTCTACAGGAAAATAGAAACATGATACTGAGCAAGCTACATGCTCAGGTCTGATACATGTTCGAAGGCTCCCAGCTGGGGGATATGAGAGTTTCCCGGATGAAGAGGCCTGGCCGTTTCCCGTTCACTGCTGCACGAAGGTAAGGTGCTGAGCCGGCAGCACATGTAGCCTACCTCGTGAGCGAGTACAAAAAAGTCAGAAAAGTGCCCCAGTCGAAGGGTTACGGAAACTGTCTGTATCTAACTCATAGAGAGTGTAGACAAAAGTGGAAGAATATCTCATCAACGCGAAATGGAACGCACGGCGAGCGAACCTATTCCGTGGTCTGAAGTCACAAGCAAAAGCTTACCGAGTGGATGTCACTCGCAGTCTGGCCGCTCCTGGTGTGTGATTGAGCGATCAGTGGCAAGTGGGATGCCCAACACATGGAAGTGAGGAACTAAAGCAGCCATGAGCAGGACGTGGAAACTAATTGGGAGAGCCCAGCCTCAGAGCAATATGTGCCGGCTCTGCAATTATGGAAGCCCCCTTGGATAGCGAGATAATGCTCATGGTCTGCCCCTGCCTTCCCTTGAGGGCAGACCACGATATCGTTGATCGTTCTATGTTGACCAGCTGAGATGTGGGTGACATTACAACAGTCTAACGTGTCTCGAAACCAGAGGAAGGCTAACCTCACTAAAAAATGCCCGCCGGAAGTCGGAAGTGTCGTCCTACGGGTGGCAAACTAAAAATTGACACTACGCATTTACGTCCGAGTGAAATGTCTCGTCCGAATGTCTCCCGTGCTAGGAACAGCTCTGACTATCTAGTTTCCGAATGCCGCTCTTGTTCGGAATAGCTCTGACTAGGTAGTTTTCCGAATGTCCGCCGTGCCTGGAACAGCTCTGATGGGTACAGGGACAAGCACATGTCCGAAAACTCGCTTAGTGGAAACTAACCGCAGAGCTGACTGGTTTGTGCAGGAACGGCCCAGGGCGAGCGAAATGCCCAATATATTGAAGTGAGGAATTAAAACAGCCATGAGCAGGACGTGACGATTCCCTCGGTAAACCCAGCACCAGAGCGTTATGTGCCGGCTCTGCAATTATGGAAGCCACCCAGGATGGCGGAAAATGCTATGGACTGTCCCTGCCTTCACTTGAGGGATGACCGTGTAGTCTTCGACTGTTCCAACTAGACCAGCTGAGATGTGGACGGTACCACAAAAGTGAGAGTCTCCCAGGATTGCTAACCTGGCCAAAAATGCACGCTAAAAGTCGGATGTGTTGGCCTGAGGGTTTCGACCCGAGGGTGCCTAACCAGACACACCGCAATCACATCTGAAAAAATCACTCCGGATGAACGCAAAGAAGAAGAAGAAGAATTTAAGATGTATAAAAATTTATTGATTAATTTAAAAAAGTCAGAAATTGGCTTTCTTAGTACTGGCAATGTCCCAGACAGGAGCGTCTCGAGCAATGATTTTGCCTCTGTCAATAGCACCTAATTGTACAGCCCGGACACGAGGGTAATAGCTACGAGCGGTCAAAGATGGCAGTGCATTCGATCACACATGGTAAAGGCTACAACCAGACCACGTTCTCAATAGATAAAGCCGGTCAAAGATGGCGGTGTATCCGGTGATAAGCATAACGATACATGGGGAAAACGTGCTCATTGGCTAAATCCGATCAAAGATGGCCCTGCTTCCCGTCACGTGTCTAAGAGATACATGCGGAACACGTGGCTAATGACTCAACTGATCAAAAGAAGGCGCTGCATCCGGTCACGTGTCTAAGGGATACAGCTTAAACACGTGGCTAATGACTCAACTAATACAAAGATAACACTGCATCCGGTCACATGTCTAAGGGATACAGCTTAAACACGTGGCTTATGACTCAATCGGTCAAAGATGGAGCTGAATCCGCTCACATGTGTAAGGGATACATCGAAAAACGTGGCTAATGCCGGTCAAATATGGCACTGCACCCAATCATACCTGGTAATAGCTTCAACCAAACCACGTGCTCATTGGCTAAACCCGGTCAAAGATGGCGTCGCATCCGGTCACATGTGTAATAATACATCCGAGACACGAGGGTAATGGCAAAGACCGGACGGTATGGGCCGCTGCTTCAGGTCATATGTGTGAGGGTATATCTGGGACACGTGGTTAAGAGGGATACTACAGAAAACGATTGTCCTGTCAGTTGTCGATCAAGGAGACCTAACTCATGATGATCACCTTATTTGAGATTCATCATTATCATCATCATCTTCTACTTCTGCCGTCAAGCGTCGTTGGCAAGAATAATCTACGTTCCAGCCCCCGGTGGGCGGCACTGAATAGTGTCATTCCATGTGATTGCACAATGTCTTTGATGTCGTGAATCCGTTTTCTTCTTGGACGTCGTCTTGGTCTTGTCGCAGATGGTATTAGATGTAAGGCCAGTGATGGTAGTTGTTGGTGTTGCATTCTAACGAAATGGCCAAGCCGTTTGATCTTCTGCTTTTCAATAAATGTGGCACAATGTGTTGATACCAAGGTCTGTCTGATAACAGCATTTCTTACTCGGTCTCGGATTGTTAGGATGGCAGCTCTCCTCAGGCATCATATCTCGCTGGTGTTGATTTTGCGAAGGTGTGATTTGGATGAAGTCCAGGTTTGAGACTAATATCATGGGGTTGGTGTCAACATGCTGTTTATTATCTGTCGTTTTGCGGACATGGGTATATTTGCATGTTTCAGTAAGGGTGATAGTTGATATGTAAGTGCACTAGCTTTTTGACATCTGATTTCGATTTCCCTGTCCAATCTGCCATCTTCTGTGATCATACTTCCAAGATATTTGAATTCTTTAACATTTTTCAGAGTTGTGCTATTTATTTGTATATTTAATGTGCCCGGCACTCTGCTAACTCTGCATTACGTCGGTTTTGGCTGTGTTTATACTCATATTGTATCTGCTGCAGGTTGAACTCAAATTATTAACATGATGTTGTAGTCTGCCTTCACCGCTGTAAAACAGGCACTGATCGTCTGCAAATAGTAGTTCATTTATTTCCTGTGGATCAGTTGTTTCATCTCGAGTAAAGAGTTCAAAATTTTCTGAATCTGTTCTGTCAAGACTTGCTTCTTTGGATATTCTGTCCATGTAGACATTAAATAGCAGAGGAGAGAGCACACATCCCTTTCTTACTCCTGAATTGACTGTGAACATATCTAATATTCCTTCTTGTGTTCTTACTGCACTTCGGTTCGAGTGGTACATGGCTATGATGTTTTCTAGCAATTGCCCTTGTATCCCATAGTCTTCAAAGTTAGTCCATAATTTGTATCTATCTACTCTATCGAAAGCCGTTTCCTGATCTACAAACACAATATTCTGCTTGGTACTACATTCGTTAGATTTTTCCCGTATTTGTGTAAGTGTAAATAGTACATCAGAACAACTTTTACCTTTCCGAAAACCGAATTGTACTTTGCTTAACTGTTGTTCAACTATGGGTCTAGCTCTTTCTTCTAATAGATTTGCGTACATTTTCCCTATATAGCTCAGGAGTGATCCACTGGCCTGAATAGCTTCTGTGGTTATTCCATCTGGACCCGACGATATGTTTTTAGGACTTTTCTGTATAACTGCTATGTCTTCTGCGGGTATAATTTGGTTCTTGTTGTCCATGACTTTTATGCACAAAATTGATTTTTTTTTCTATGTTATGTGTGGGGTTAAGTAGTTCTTGAAAGTAGTCTGCCCTCCTTGTTAGTCTTTGATGTGGATTAAATATTGGTATACCTCTTATGTTATTTATGATGATGGTTGGTTTGTAGTATGCATCTCTGTTTCTCATTGCATTGACACGTTTATAAAATTATCTTGGGTAGTCTTTGCTAAGGGTCGCCATCTGTTCATCATATATTCTCCAGGATCCAATATTTGAACGCTACCTTATTTTTAAATATGCTATCTTTAACTTTGTTGTTCCATCAAGCTGTTCTTGATCTTTTGTCTTTCCCTACTTTATTTGTTCCGCATTTACTTCCAGTGTGTCGAGCATAGCAGCCTTGAATATTGTCCAGTCCTTATCTACGCTTGAGCAGTCGTCATGGTTCCTATGTAGTTTGTTTTTATAATTTCTTGATTGAATTCGTCTTTAACAGTATTTTCCTGAAGCCTCCTACAATTGATGACATGTGTTGTTACCTTTTTGTTTCTTATTTTCCTGTATGTTGGAATATTTTTACTATGACTGTTGTGTAATCAGTATCAACGTCTTTATTTGGGAGTGCTCTTAAATCTAATAGTAATCCTCTGTCTGATTTTCTAATTAAAATAAAGTCAATTATAGATGCTTGGTTTATGTCATTCCATTTATACCAATTCTTGGTGTGGCTACGACGATGTTGAGAAAAACTATTTGCTATTATTAATCCGTGCTCGGAGCATATGTTGAGTAGACGTTTACCATTGTTGTTACAAACAGTCTGTGTCGCTGAATGGCCCCATACATTCATTCCACGACGATCTTCGTGTGCCTATTCCTCCGTTAAAATCACCCATTACAGTAAGTTCATCTGTCTCCCTGACATTATTTAACGTGTCTGCAAGTTTATCAAAATACTCGTCTTTGTCTTCGTCGCTGCTGTACAAACATTAACAATTAAATTTCTACATTGAACATTTAAATTAGAAACCATGAGACATTTAATTGTTAATTTTTAAATTACATTTCTACATTTAATTTTTTAAATTAAATTTCTGCATGGAACATTTAAATTGGAAACCATGATAAATTTAATTTTTAATTTTTGTACAATTTTATCGTTGAAATGTTATTGTTTCATTCAACGGTAGTGACTTATTGCATAAGATACTTTTAATTTTCTGAAATACAGCAGTTGTTTGCATTGTTGACAGACTATTATCTCTAGTAAGTTGGAAATTTTCCCAGTTAGCAGAAAACCTGTTGTGATGTAATCAAAGAGAATGTTATTGTAAAGTGGTATGAAACGTTGATAGTCGGTTAGAAGATGAGGTTGATGGTATTCAATGGGTCAATAAGGCATACGTCGTTTCAAGAAAGGTCGACTTCTTAACAGACACTGCTAGTTGGTTGGAGACTTGTCGCTATTGCAGATGTGAAATGACAACGGGAGATAGTTTTCCGATATGGTTAAGAAGCTTTCCTTATTTGTTGGGATATTTGAAAGTGTGGTCGAGATATTTCTGTATTGGGCCAACGTTTTTCCCCTTTGGTCAACAGATTTTCCTACATTTTATAAGTTTGGTTGCGATATGTTTTTTATGTAATATGTCACGTTACATTCATAGCCTAAGATTGTGCCGGGACAGTTGTGTTCGTGTGTAATATTATACATCTGTTATCATGCACTACCCACTCATCGCTGTATGACCCGATAGCTGTTACGTAGAGATACGTCTTTCCCGACTAGCATCGGTGATCACATCTCTGCACCATGAGTATGAGAAATGCTTAATCGGACCCTGTGATACTTGGATATAGTTGTCTATAGTACAATCGAAAGTGTCCTGTGTTTAATGATGTCGGGATGTTTTTTGGTGTTGCTCGGTTGACCACCCTAATGGATAAGAACAAGAGAGAGAAGGGCGACTATTTTACCCTTCAGATGATTTAGTGGAATCAATCCCATATACTGTGATCTTCATGAGTTAAGTCCCTTGGCTCGACAACTGACCGGATAATCTTTTTCTGTAGTATCGCTCTTAACCACGTGTCTCAGATGTATCCTCACACATATGAACGGAAGCAGCGCCCCACTTGGTCCGGTCGTAGTCTTTACCTTCGAGTCTCCGATGTATCATTACACATGTGATCTGATGTGACGCCATCTTTGACCAGGTTTAGCCAGTGAGCACGTGGTCTAGTTGTAGCCATTACCACGTGCTATCGGATGCAGCGCCATCTACGACCGGCTTTAGCCACGTGTTTCGATTGTATCCCTTAGGTATATGAGCGGATGCAGCACCATCTTTGGCCGATTGAGTCATTAGCCACGTGTTTAAGCTGTATCCCTTAGACATGTGACCGGATGCAGCGCCTACTTTTGATCAGTCGAATCATTAGCCATGTGTCCTCATGTATCTCTTAGACATGTGAACGAAAGCAGGGCCATCTTTGAGTCGTCTTAACCACGTGTTTCGGCTGTATCCCTTTGACATGTGACATGATGCAGCGCTATCTTTGACCGATTGAGTCACGTGTTTCGATTGTTTCCCTTAGACATGTGATCAGATGCAGCGCCATCTTTGATCGGATTTACCCAGTGACAACTTTTCTGCATGTACCGTTATGCTTGTCATCGGATGCACCGTCATCTTTGACCGGCTTCAGCCAGTGTGTACGTCGTCTGGTTGTATCCATTACCCTCGTGTCTCGGCTGTACCAATAGGTGCTATTGACAAAGGCAAAACCAGTGCCCGGGACTCTCCTGTCTGGGACATTAACTGTACTAAGGACACTACTTTCTGACATTTTGAAATTTTTAAACTTTTTGAAATGTTTATTTTAACATCTTAAAATTTAACACTTTAAAACTTATTACTTCTTTAACTATAACTTTCTAAATGTTTTATAACATTTGGAACTTTATAAAAAAAATTTACATTTAAAAATTTTTTTCATTGTTTAAAATCTTACATTTTAAAAGATTTTTAAACTTATAACTTCTTAAACTTTAACTGTGTGAGTGTTTTATGACTTTTTGAACATTGTTTACATTTTTTACAAATATTTTTAAATTGTTTAAAATCTTAGATTTTAAAGTGTTTAAATTTATTAATTCTTAAACTTTAACTTTCTGAATGTTTCTTGAATTTTTTTAAGATTTTTAATTTTTTGTATTTTTAAATTCTTTTAAAATCTTTTATTTTTAAACATATTGCTTCTTAAACTTTAAATTTCTGAACGTATATGACTGTTTAAGCTTTTGAAAAATGTTTTAAATGTTTGAATTGTTTTTTTGTTTTTTTTGTTACATCTTAAATGTTTAAATTTTTAACACTTATAACTTATTAAACTTTAACTTTCTGAATGTTGTATGACTTTTTGAAATTTTTGAGATTTTTACCCAACTTTTTCCCATGCTTACATAATTGGCACTCAAGCACAGTGCCTTAAAATATTTGTTAAACATTCGGTGATGTGCTCAATCGATTCATCCCCATTTGAAACCGCTTTTTTCCATATTTCAATATCGGACGTTAATTATAAAGCGTGTTACATTATTAACGTGTACGAAGAAACCAAGAAAAATTTACAAAGTCCGCACACATTTAACAGATCCACACTGCGGCCTCACTGCCGCGCGCGTGTAGTAAGTATATCGACAAGCGGCGAGCATAGCCAGCGAGCGAGCGAGAGCTCGCGCAGTTTAATTATCGTGGGAGTTGGGAGAGACGTACCGGTTAAGGCAAGCTAGCAAGGGGATACCACTTATTTGGGGCAAGGGAAATAAATCGCGTTGTTATATTGATTGTATATTTCATAGAGTATCGTAAAAAGTTATTAATTATATTATTTCAAATGAATATTTTTATTTTCAGATTTCTAATCTAGGTTATACCTACTAGACATATGACAATTTTTTATTTTATTAGATTAAAATTATTTATGTTAATATACGCCTCGCTAGCATTTAATAAGCATAATTTCGCCAACAGTTGAAACATGGATACCTTAAATGGACATCTATCACTGGCGGAATGATAATACTGTGAGGGACACTTGATGTGATAGTTGACTAGTCACGAACTATCATTCTGAGCCATAATGAACTATAATTATTCAAAAAAGTCAATTTTCTGACTACTCGTTACACCCGAGTAATGGCCCAAATCATTTTCCACTAATCTGTCAGATTAACTTCGGTCTCCGCAACGAGGGAATCGATATCTGCACCGAGGGATTCGATATCCTCACAGAGAGGTTCGAACCCAACCACCCTGAGCCGTTCGGGGCAATCAGGGACAGTGGGGGGGGGCGGCCATCGCCACTGGGGAGGCGGCCGGTGGGTTGACCTAGGGGCGGATCACACATCATGGACCGGAAGTAGGCAACCGGAAGTCCCACAGATAATCGGAAATGACATCGGAAGTACCAAAAAAAATCGCCCACCAAATTATAACAATATAAAGTCACCGTAGGTGCAATTTTGTGATGTCACTGAGTAGGTGCTAGACTCTTCATATAGTAAAATATGACGTCACCATGAAGGTGCTGCACCTAATTTTGGTATACATTTGGACATTATATACTACTGAGGGGATCTGGTCGACGCTCGGCACTCAGAGGAAAGGCCAGACGGACATATAATCAGATTTCTTTTGGTACTATTGGTGTCGGAACTCTTCTCTGGCTGCTGAGAATGAAGACGGAGCGCCTATGGAATGCCCCAAATGCTGTGAGGTCGGATCATAGATCAATCAATTAATCAATCATTCACATCTCTGTGACAATATCTGCCATGAGATTTCCATCCTCACACATCAGGGATGGAATTTATCGCATTATTGTCCACATCTAACAAATTAGACCGTCGACTAACAAGGAAGTTCTATTCTGATGATCCATTCTGGCTGCTCTAATTTTTAACCAACCTTTATTCTAATGAGATGAGGTTGCTGTCGCCATTTTTAACTAATCTGCCACTGACAGTAAAGTAAATCCGTAATGCTAAATCCTTGCGCTATCTTGATCGCATACGTAATCATGCTTTAAACTGTGCATATTTAACATCTGCCGTAAATCAATTCACAGATGTGGCCCAAGCAACATAATCCAGCTTCTGACAGTCTGCAGTGACGTCTTGTCTGTTCATGTCATATAGTCATCGTGCGGTTAAGCTTGCATGGAATATATGTTTGAGTTATCCAAATGTAGCTGTTATGTAGCTGGGGGAAGGGTTGCGGTGAGCGCCCAACATTGCATAAATACCCAATGGCCCGTGCATTCATCACCACTGCAGCAAAAGTCCAAATTATGACCTTCTTGTAGCGGACCTGTTTTAACTAACAAGAGGAGGGGCATCGGTGTTTCACTGGCGCCGAGAAATAACCAGAACGCTCTAGATCTGTATGCACGTACATGCATGCGCAGACACGTGTGTGCGTGCCTACAACCTAAACCCGAGTAAGACCAAAGTCTGCTCTAGCAAAGGAAATGTACTGAATACGGAGGCAATTAACGAGGAGGCGCACAACAGTAATCAGGATGCCACGCAATCACGTCATAAAATATGACGACTACTGCTAAATGTTATGGTGCTCTCCCTGCTTTGGACCCCCATGCAGGTGCAGTGCCAGGCTCTATGCCTCGAAAGGGTCCAACCACAACTACTGGAGGTCCTTCTCAAATGTCCTGTGGAGCGAGGGGACCAAAGAATAGAGCGTCTGGTCATACCAAACAAAGACTAAAAATAATGCACTGGAATGCGGACGGAGTCAGAACCAACAACAAAATAAAACTATAAAACATCTTGGACCAAGAAAAAGCAAGCTTATGTTGCTTGCAAGAAACTCACCTCAATGAAAATATAGCCTTCAAAATTAGAGGCTACCAGTGTTACCGATCTTACCGAAAGGACAGGCGAAAGGGTGGGATACTGATCCATGTAAACACAAATTAACGTCACTGCTTCCCAAATTGAAGTTTACATGTAAGGGACTGAACATCATACACGTAAACGTAGGACTGGCAATACAGACCTTCATCTGGTCAATTACTACTTTCCAAGTGACCACCCACAGACACTGGACACTACCATTAAAAGAAAAAAAAATTATTGTGTGTGGCGACTTCAACAGCCACTCGCAGAGCTAGGGCAATGACTGCCAAGTTCTTGCTTTGGCTCGTTCTAAAGAACATGACACTCTCATGACGACATATTTTGTAGTTACAGAAACAAGAGCGAACGCCAGCGTCCTAACATTGTGATCCAAATTTTATTTGACATTATGACATCATCCAGTCGCCCACTATCTCATCATCCTCTCATTCTGTCGGAGGGTAGAAGGATCATAGTTATTGTGTGACGACTGGTGTACTAATTTATAGTCTCAGGTGTCTCTTGTTATCGTCTAGGGTGAAGCTGCCTCTTCTATACTATACTATGATAATGTCTATGATAGTCAACTTACGACTCTGTCTGTCCATATTGGGGCGAACACACACGAGCACTTGCCTGTCAAATCCAGTAAATATGAGCTGCTTTTATCGCAGAGAACCTTGTTCATTGTTGTATCCTATCGTCTAAAATAATGGCTGTCTTGTTGGTAATGTTAAACTTGGTGGTTCGACGTTGTTTGAATGCCTGGGTGTGTTTTTCACCCTCTTGCTAGCTACCCCTCAGCCTAACTGAAACACCAGTTCTTTGTTTCCCTGACATCACGTCCATTCCATCAAGTGATGTTTTCGGGGCCCTAGTTGCTTGAGTGGTTTCCTTGTCGTTGGGTCTGTCATTCTACAACTGATCTATCGTCACTATACTACGTCTGTTCTACCATGCCACGCTTTCGACGTGATTGTTATTCATGTACAACTTTAACTCTTCTTTGGTCTATTTTTTTTCGACTGTCACTTGGACCATGTAACCCCATTTCGACACATGGCATAATCCCAGCCATGTGTCGCAGGACAAATAATGCGGTAATCGGGAAATAGAAAAGGATAGTGCACATTGAACGCACAAAAGCTGACTTGGTGATGGGAACGTCAGAGGGAGACGGGGAACAGCGATGAAGGAAAGAAGGCATACTGTTATGATCAGGACAAGATCTGGTGAAGCGAAAGGAGAGAGTCTGAAATCTAGAGAACTTAAGGAGAGGAAGAAGGAAGGAAGGAGAAGAGACGGATTGTAGTATGAATGCGTTTAAGCACTGAGTACAGATGGAAGTAGGAAACACTTTAAGATATGAAGTCAACATTATCAGTTAGGGAATCATCAGCGAAAGGTCATACAAGAAGGAATACCACAAGGCACTGACGTGAGTAAATTAAGTAACAATAATTCTGTGAACTCTGAACACTGTGGGTACATGAGATAGGGCAAGTGACATGTGTGACCTTAATTATAGTCGTATTTAAGTAGGGTTAGCGTGAGCAGGTATGACGGAATGCGAGAGGGTTACATCATGTTGATGACCTGCATGTCATACGATTCATGGGATACTGCCTGAAATAAATAGACCTGAAAATTGAGGCATTCTGTCAGCGTTCTATGTGACCAGTCTTACAGTTCTGATGTTTGATTCACATTGAGTTATTTAGATAATTAAACCTAGATGAACAGAGCCAAGCTTGCCAATGGAGAACAATAAAGATATAGAAGAATAGGCTAGTTACTCCGTGGCAATCCCCACCCCTTTTTCAAAATGGTGCAATCATTTTGACAGTATATTCGGTCTGTTTACCTTTGACATGTAACGAAACTAATACTTCGTGGTCGTCTTGTGTCTTAATCGTGTTTAGTTCACTCACACATATCATTACTTTTTCAATTCAAATAATAGGTTAGCATGATCTTCACTCAAACACATCACAAAATGTGAGATAAAAAATTATTATATATGTCGCACACGCACTCCTTAGTCCCTACCTGGACGGCGTGTACCTCTAGTCTCCTTTAAATTTCAGAGTGCTGAAGCGTAACATTGCTATGAGATTCCAATTTCCCTTGGACATCCTCGTGCAGTTACTCATTCACGCATAAGCATGAACATCTTCACCCCTCCACAAACCATTACGTCTTACGTGAAGGTAAGTATGTGTTTAGGGAGTATCATGTCTATCTCGATTATGAATGCTTCTTAGTATGTGGAATCTTTATTTTTAGTTCATGACCTTTCTTCACGTTGTATGTGACGTTTTATTTATCTAGGTTACCGTACGATTCTCATTGATAATCCTCTTTGACTTTTGGGGGGTATGCTGCCTCAATATATCTTTAGTCTTCTTATTGTCGACTTGTAGCTTTGTCTATTTCTTCTTTATTTCTCCTTTAATTAACAGCTGTTCTAATATTTCTTAACCCTGTCTCATTGCTATATGATTATATACCAATGTCAATATGTACACATACACACATATACATCAATAGCAAAATTATAACTTCATGTTCAATTTACATATTGTTGCTGATTCTGTCACACCTTCTTTCTTTTTATCTCATGCTGTCTATCTTGCATTCATGTTGGTGCATCTTTGCAATTGGTTTTGACCTTTGTCATGTTTGCTTGCGCTTGAGCGTGTTCGTAATTTCTATTTCCTTCTTTCGTTCTCTTGCCTCTTAAGTCTTATTGATCTCTCTTTTCTTCTACAATTTCCTCATGGTGTGCTGATGCCGATGCCCTTGTCAACCCTGCAAAGGCAACGGTTACATGGATCGCACCAAACAACCATATTGTGAAAACAGACCTGCCGGCAGTAAGAATGGATGGGAGCATTCTGAGTAGAACCCAGTCAATGACATATCTTGGCGTGAAGCTTGATCGTAACCTGTCCTTCAGAGATCATGTCGATTATGTCATAACGAAGGCTCGAAAAGGTTTGGCAGCAATGAGAGTCATGGCGACTGCCAATATCGAGCAAAGACTGCTATTACTTCTGTTCCAAGGACTTGTGCTTTCACGCATCAAGTATGCCCTGGCCATCCTCACTGTCAACCCTACACAGATTGGAAGACTTGAAAAGGTACAAAACGAAGCCATGCGCATCATTTTGGGCTGCACGAGAGACACCAGCTGTGTAGCAATGAGATACCTCCTTGACCTCCCGACAATGGAACACAGGATCAAGATCTGGAGAGCTCGTGCATACTTAAAAATAAGTGCAGATGAGCAGCACCCTCTTCATGACGCTGTATTCAGAGAAAAGGGTGACAGGCTAAAGAGGGGCAAATCATGGATGGGTCGGGCGGAAGATGTCGTCGGACAGGTCTGCAGTCTTACCAGTATCAACCCCGGCAAGGAATGGGTGCCGGTGCCTCCAGCTTTTAAGTGTACCTTCTCCTGCATTATCACACTCGACAGACGGTGCAGAGAGCAGAACCCTGCCGCTGTCAATGCAGAGGTTAACGCGCTCATCTATGATCACTCAGATAGCCCCGAAGTGCTCATCTATACAGATGGATCTGTTGTAAAGCAGCAGAAAAGTGCGTGGGCATTTACAGCCCGTTCAGCGGGCCGAACCGTTCAAGAATCCAGTGGTGCCCACTCTATGACCACGAGCAGCATGACGATGGAGGTGATGGCAGTTAAACAGGCTTTCATATGGCTGGAATCACAGCATTATACCAACGTGTGTGTACTAAGTGATTCAATGAGCATGATTCAGATGGTCGAAGCTGGATCTGTACGTAGACAGTGGACTGAGTCGCTGCGGAAGTCCGTTGTCCGCAAAGTCACCTTCATCTTCGTCCCGGGACATGCAGGAGTCGAGGGAAATGAACGAGCTGATAAATTGGCTGGCTCTGCACCCCCTGTAGATGGCCAGCCCATGGATCGTGCCGATGTTATTAACGCCCTTAAAGATATGGCGAGAACAGAGGATTTTGACGCCAGTGATTCCACATCGCTTTCCAGGATGAAAGACCTGGGAGTAAGAATCGGCACAGGCAGACGCGAGAGGTACATCGGGAAAACAAAGCGCCTCGTCAACCAACACAGAACTGGCACTATTAGCCACCGGACGCTGATGCATATGCTGGGGGGAGGATCTGAGCACCTATGGACATGTCCGGAGTGCAACGAAGATACCCCAACTGATAACTAACTAACTAACTTCTACCTTTCTCAAGTTTCATTTCTTCTCATTGGCACTTCTCATGTAAGGTAGTGTTTCATCGTTTTGTCTAGCATATAATATGCGTGAAATGTTTTGGTTTAATGTCTAGTTGACTGAACCATTTGTATTGTGTTTCTATCTTTCATGTCGATCCTATTCGTTGATGCATGTATTCTTTCTTTGCACATTATCTTCTTTTTAACATACAGTCCTGAAATACTGCATGTCATATATATATATATATATATATATATATATATATATATATATATATATATATATATATATATATATATAGGCATAATAATAGGCATAATAAGTTTTACCTATGGCGGTAGCGCATGTGACTGATAAGGCCAATTTGCGCTGTAAATGTCCGTTCACAGTGGGTGCATATGAACACGTGGTCATTTACACCATCATGCACCATCTTACGTCTCAAACGCTCGGTGTGTGACTTATCTGCAATAATTTTCTCCTTTGTCTTTATTCCATTTCTGGTGTTTGCCCTCAATGCAACACGTTCAGTGGCGACTTGCTTCCAATGTGCATTATCAATGCCTGTATCAATCATGTCCCGCTTACACACATCTTTGTATTGTAGTAGAGGCCGACCCTGAGATCTCTTACCCATCTGTAATTCACCAAAAAAGATGTCCTTTGGTATTCTACCATCATCCATCCTCCTAAGATGGCCTATCCATCTAAGTCTACGAAGACTGAGCATGGAATAAACCGTCACACAACCTGATCTTTCCAATACTTCAGTATTAGTGATTTTGTCTTGCCACTTAATACCAAGAATTGGTAGCAGACACCGCATATGAAAGCTGTTTAAATCTTTCTCAGGGTGTGAGTAAGTTGTCCAGATTTCACTGCCATAAAGAAGAGTACCAAGGACACAGGTTTCATAGACAAGGACTTTTGTTTTTGCAGTAAGCTTCCTGTTCTCTCAGACTCTTTTTGTTAACCTGTTCATTGTTGTTGCTGCCTTACCAATCCGGATGTTGATTTCCTGATCTATTGATAATTTGCTATTTACCACTGATCCTAGATATGTAAAATGGTCTACCATCTCTAGTTCGGTGTCGTCAATAAAGATTGATGGTACCCCATGTGCACCTTGTGACATAATCTGTGTCTTCTTTTTGCTAATTGTTAAACCAATTTCAGAACAAGCATTGGAGAATGCAGATAATAGACATTGCAAATCTTCCTCAGAGTTGGTCGTAACTGCAGCATCATCTGCAAAAAGCAACTCTCTGATCAGTACCCTCCTAATTTTGGTCTTGGCCTTCAATCTTTGAGCATTGTAAAGGTCGCCATCTGAGCGTGAGTGAATGTATATACCACCATCCTGATCACGAAAGGCATATTTCAGTAGAAGTGAAAAGTATATTCCAAAGAGGGTGGGAGCTAGTACACAACCTTGCTTAACTCCACTGTTGATTTCAAATTCTTCAGAAGTTGCACCATCAAACTTGATTATACCCTTCATGCCTGTGTGGAACGATTCCACAATGGACAGAAGAGTTGGTGGGCAGCCAATCTTCTTTAGTGCCTTGCATAGACCCTCACGACTGACCAAATCAAATGCCTTTGTGGGGTCGATGAGGGAAATAAACAGTGGTTGATTCTGTTCACGGCATTTTTCTTGCATTTGTCGCAATGAGAATATCATATCAATGGTAGACCGGTTCTGTCAAAAGCCACATTGTGATTCGGGGTAGACTTGATCTCCTAGGACTTGAAGTCTGCGCAGAACAATTCCGGCAAATACTTTTCCAACAATACACAGAAGTAAGATACCCCTGTAGTTGTTGCAGTCGCTCCGATCGCCCTTGTTCTTGTACAGTGTTATGATGCTTGAATCTTTGAAATCCTGTGGGACTTGTCCTTCTCGCCAGCATAGCTCTATTAGCTGGTGGATCTGTAGAGTGAGTGTGTCTTGCCCACTCCTTATAACCTCTATTGGAATCCCATCCTTACCTGGAGCCTTGCCAGATGCAAGTTCATTTATAGCACACTTAACTTCTGTTATGGTGGGAAGTGTGTCCAGGTGGTCAAGAGTTGGTAGAGCCTCTATGGCGTTGAGGGCATCATCCGCTAGTTTGGTCTCACTTGAGTAAAGCTCCAAATAGTGCTCTACCCATTGGTCCATCTGCTGTTTCTTATCAAGGTTTTCAATGGTGCACTTCTTGTGCTCATTGGACCAGAGGCATTCTTTATTCCTTAATACATGCTTCTGGTGTTTCCCTTATCACTTGCGATTTGAATGGACTCATACAACTTGATCCAATAATCATTTGCACACTGCCTGGCAGCCTTTTGCACATCCTTCCTAGCTTGCTTTAGCTCACTCAGAGTGTTACGCGTTGGTCGTTCCTTGTTTCTTAAGAGAGCTATCTTCTTCTTATCAATCAAGGGCTGCAGCGTCTAGCTGTTTGCCGCAAACCAGTCCTGCCTCTTATGATCCACAGTACCGTAAACCCCTACGGCAGTTTTATAAAGCGATTCATTAAGTTGACCCCAATTTTCATTTACTGTACCATTTTCTGGTGTATCAGTGAAAGCGTCTTCAAGTTACTGTTGAAACTGAAAGCACTTTTCAGGATCGTGAGTGTTAATAATATTAATTCTGGGACTAGAATTGTGTTTAGCTGTGTAGATTCTCTTTGGTCTCAGTCTAACCCTTGCAACAACCAAAGAATGATCCGTATCACAGTCAGCACTGTGGTAACTTCGAGTCAATGATATATGGTTCAGATGTTTTCTCCGTGTGATGATGAAGTCCAGCTGGTGCCAATGGCCGGATTTCGGATGTATCCATGTGACCTTATGCAGCTCTTTTGTTTTAAAAAAGGAGTTTGTAATACCTAGGTCATTTCTGGTGCAATGCTGCAGCAGCCTTTGCCCATTTTCATTCATGCGACCGATGTTGTATTTTCCAAGGCACACTGGCCATGAACTCGAGTCCTTGCCCACACGAGTATTTAAATCACCTAGGATATAAATCTAGTCACATTTTGGAACTGCCTTGTTCACGGAGTCTAACTCCTCATAGAAGGAATCCTTCACATCATCAGAGGAATCGAGTGTCGGTGCATATGCAGTAATAGTGGTGGTAAAACCACAAGAGGTTGCCAAGCGCAAGGAAAATAGTCTTTCATTTCCTCCTGCTGGACTTTCAATCATTCCCAGTAGCGAATTCTTAACTGCAAAGCCCACAGCGTGTTGCCTTTTTTCTGCCTGCCCTCTATCTTCCAAAAAAAGGTGTAATTTATTTCCCTGAGTGACCCTTCCTCAGCGAGGCCAGTCTCCTGCAGACCAGCAATATCAATGTTAAGACGATTGAGTTCGGCATCAATCACAGCCGTTTTTCTCACATCGTCAATATTGGTCAAGTCAGTGGAAAATCCTGGACACATGGTTCTCACGATCCAGGTTGCAAGCCGTAGCTTGAGGTTTCTATTTTTCCTTTTATTAGTACCTGGTGCATTGGTTTTACAGCCTGCGATTCAGATTTTGTCCTAGCCCCAAGCAACCATTGAAGCAGGCAGGCTGTGGCGGATCAGCACCCAATTGGCCGGGGGCTGCCAAGCTTTAGGCGGGCCGTAGCTGATCAGTGACACCTGTAGGTGTCTCCCACCGTCAGAGGCAACGCGTGGCGCCCCATGTCTACGCCAACTGACAAGGTGCATTTCCTCGCACCAGGGTTAGGCTTGTAACCTCATAATTGCACTCTTCCGCCCGAAGCTGTTGGCACAATGTGGGGTGTCGGGTTTGGTAAGCGCCGCCCAACGTTCGGCGCTAACAGAAAGCAGGTAGTATTGTCTACTGTTATAGGGTAGCTCAGTTATATCTGACTAATACATGACACCACTCTCACTCACACTCAGTTATTTACTCTCTAAACTATACTAACTCACTCTCTCACTCGCACAAACAAACACACACACACACACACACTCACCCACTCTCTCTCACTCATTAACTTCTCATGCACTCTCTCACTCTCCCACTGTCTCTCTCTTGCACACTCACTCGCTCTCACACTCACTCACTCATGCACATACACACATACTCACAAATGCTCCACCTCACTCACTAACTCACTCTCCATTACTCACTCACTCACTTGCTTAACTCACACTCACTCACTCACTTTCTCACTCTCTCACACAGACAGGCATACACACAATACAACCTCTCTCCCACTAACTCATTCTCTCACTCAATCTCTCACACATACGTGTACACAGACATTCTCTTACTCTTTCACTCTCGCAGGTACACGCGCATACATACTCTCTCACTTTCTCTGTCTCATACTCACTCTCTCACTCACATCTTTCTCATTCACTCTCTCACCCACTCTCTCACTCACACAGTGAAAAATGATAGTGAAAAAATGATACCAGTAGGTGACTTATGGATGCATATAGTCGGTATGAAGTAAGTATGAAATAGTTTTCAGTTGAATGTGTAGGGTCTCATTGGCGTTTTCAGATCTGGTGGAAGGCTATTCCACAAGTGAGCACCAGAATACGCGAAACATATTTTGTATAAGTCCAATCTGGGGTTTAGAACCTATAATAAATTTAAGCTCTTACTGTTCATTGCATTAGATTGAATTAACGGTAGAAGATACTCTGGGGTATTTTCAGATATACTTTTATTCACTAATTTGGCTTTATTAAAAAGAAATCGCTTTCGAAGTGGTAGAAGTCTTAGATGACTATATACGTTATTACTTTCAACGTGCTTTATGCCAGAAACTAGACGTATAGCGCGGTTTTGAAGCGAACACAGTCGTTTCATATTAGATTTAGGGCACCCATCCTAGACTGTGGAACAATAGTCGAGAGGTGATTGGATATAGGATGCATAGAATATTTTTCGTGTGCTTTCATCCAAGAAGTGCTGAATTTTAGTAAGTTAGTAAACTTTTTGTGCTATTCTCTTGGTGAGGGCGTGAACATGAGAGCTCTAGTGTAGATGTCTGTCAATTACAAGACCTAATGTTTTGTGTTCATTTACATTAACTATAGGTAACGTGTCCACGTGGACATCGAGCGGGGCCATAGTTGTGGCTAGGGTCTGTATTTTTTTGTCTATTCGTTATTAGCATGGATTTGGTTTTGTCAATGTCAATAATCATGCGGTTTTCATTGCTCCATCTACTAAGTTCGTTTTGTAAAGAGCTCTCTAAGTCACTAAGGTTCTCTTGACTAGTGTATATAGTGCAGTCGTCTGCAAATAGATCACACGAAGTATTGAGATATAAAGGAAGATCGTTAATATAAACTGCAAAATGCAGCGGTCCTAGTATTGAGCCCTGAGGCACACCAATATTAAGTTGTCTGGGTCTTGATAGACAGTTATTGAAGGACACTACTTGTTGTCTGTCGGATAAAAATGACGTAATTAGGTTCACCATACTGGTGCTAGTCTTCATTTGTTTGAATTTTCTAATTAAAATTTCATGATCTACCATATCATAGGCCTTTTTAAAGTCTACAAATACTGCTCCACAAATGTTGTCATTGTTGATACAAAGATGCCAGTTGTCGGTCATTTTTGTTAGGGCACTATGGCAAGAATATCTAGGTCGAAACCCATATTGACTGTCAATTATTAGATCGTTGTTAATTAAATGGTGTAGTGTTATTTTATGCATGTGTTTTTCTAATGGCTTTGATAGCGACGATAGTAAGGAAATAGGTCTATAATTACCCGAGACGCTATTATCAGTTGAGCCATTTTTAAGTAGAGGATAAACTTTAGCAATTTTAAAGGCAGATAGAAAGTAGTTTTTATACAGGCACTGGTTATATATGAACGTCAAGGACTCACTAATAATTGGTGCAGCACAGCGAAGAATGTTATTACTGATACCATCTAGGCCTTCTGAATTTGTTGCTTTGAGCTTTGAGAGATATTTATACACTTCTACAACAGACATCAAGGGAATCTCAGGGGGAATATTTCTAGAGCATTTCTCTTCACAGAATGATGACAGTGAGCTTAAATTACAAGCTGAGTCTGGTATTGAGGACTTTCGATTCTCTATTTCTGATTGAAAGAAGCAAATGAAATCCTCGCATGTTATAGTGCTCGGTATTGCTGACTCTCAAGAGTGTTTCTTGTTGGTTAGCGAGTTAATAGCCTTTCATATATTTGTGTTACATGATTAATCTACAATCACATTTTTGAAATGAAACGTTTAAAGGTGAGAACACCGGCAAACAGCAGATAGTCATTCAAGGTTTGTGGACAACAAAAATGGCCAGAATGACGGCCCAACACATCCCTAAACAGCAAGAACGCAGACCATGTTGTGCGTATGTAGAGGACTATATAAGATATATTATAGGAGTTAGCATACACAACCCAGATCCTTCATAACGATTAGATTTACAATGACTAAGAATTCTAAACAGTGCGTGTGCTGGTCATGTGTGGAATGCGAGAAACGGTGACTAGCCGGCGGCGCATGAAAGCCACGCGGGAGAGCTGTGTAACAATACAAATTTCATGTGTAGACTAAAGACGATGAAGTTGTTCTGGGGTTTGTGATAGCGAATATCCTGAAATTGTCACGTATGGTACGAGTCTCTGCACCAATGTTCTGCATAAATTTTGTGCCAAAACTACGTCATCAATCCCGTGGCAGGTTCTTTGCAGAACAATCAACCAACAAGTCGGTGGTTATACGACAATAACGACAAACTGGTCCTGAAAATGTATGAGACAAGGGAACTGATGAAGGATAGGTAACTTACCTGGGGTTTATGATGGGAGCGCCTCTCTACTACAGTGTGACTAAGATCTCGAGTAGTAACTCTGTCTTCAATCCTAGGTTTCTTAGGGCTTTCAAAATTTCTAGTTGAAGCAAGCCATGACGGAACAGATTCAGAAAGTGTAGAACTCTTCACTTCAGATGAAACAACTGATCCACAGGAAATAAATGAACTTCTATTTGCAGACGATCAATTCCTGTTTTATAGCGACGAGGGCAGATTGCAAAATCATATTAATAATTTGAGTTCAACATGCAGCAGATACAATATGGGTATAAATACAGCCAAAACTGAAGTAATGCAAGTTAGCAGATCGCCTGGTCCACTAAGTATACAAATAAATAGCAAATCTCTGAAACAAGTTAAAGAATTCAAATATCTTGGAAGTGTGATCACAGAAGATGGCAGATTGGACAGAGAAATCGAAATCAGATGTCAAAAAGCTAGCGCACTTACATATCAACTATCACTGATATTTAAAATGTTTCCATATCCTTTAAAGGACATCGCTGTCAACATCAGCATTTTTCAGCTGATTGTTGATTTCTTGGCAAGATTACGCTCCGTAGTTTGCCATTTCTTTCTGAGCGACCGGCTCACATACCCCGTAAGTTAACGACACGGCGAGAACCGCTACCGATTCTCGCCGTCGTCACGCTACTCACGAGAGTATACGGGATTACTGAGAAAGTCGTTAACTCCTACGCCAGGGATACCGGCATCACCCATATTGAAATATCCAAATATACCCATGTCCGCAAAACGACAGATAATAAACAGCATATTCACACCAGCCCTATGCTACCAATCTCAGACTTGGACTTTATCCAAATCACACGTTCGCAAAATCAACACCTGTGAGATGAGATGTCTGAGAAGAGCTGCCAACTTAACAATCCGAGATCGAGTAAGAAATACTGTTACTAGACAGACAGACAGTGCCACATGTATTGAAAGAAAGAAGATCAAGTGGTTTAACCATGTCGTTATAATGCAACACCATCAACTATCATCACTGGCCCTACATCAAAGATCATCTGCGACGAGACCAAGAGGACGCCCAAGAAGAAAATAGATTGACGACATCAAAGACATTGTACAATTACACTGAATGACACTATCCAGTGCCGCACATCCGTCAAATTATTCCTCCCCACTACGATTGACGGCAAATGTGGAAGATGATGATGATTGTAGTAGTAGTAGTAGTAGTAGTAGTAGTAGTAGTAGTAGTAGTAGTAGTAGTAGTAGTAGTAGTAGTAGTAGTAGTAGTAGTAGTAGTAGTAGTAGTAGTAGTAGTAGTAGAAGTAGTAGTTAGTTAGTTAGTTATTTAGTTAGTTAGTTATTTAGTTAGTTAGTTAGTTAGTTAGTTAGTTAGCTGGTTGGTTGGTTGGTTGGTTGGTTAGTTAGTTAGTTAGTTTGTTAGTTAGTTAGTTAGTTAGTTAGTTAGTTAGTTAGTTAGTTAGTTAGTTAGTTAGTTAGTTAGTTAGTTAGTCGCAGTTCCAACTCCAGGGAAAAGGGTCGCCCCATAATGCTCCATTCGTGTACCAGTGAAAATCACACAAAATGCTCCCTTTTGCCCCATGTGAAAAGGGAAACAGACAAAAGTCTCGACAAACCAACAGCTCGCACAGTTATACATACATAAGGCTACTGACAGAATGCCAACACAAAAGTCAGCAAAAATACATTTCATCGTCGATAGAAGTGACAGGCACTAGAAAACCAGCAGCCACACCATTAATGCATGAGGCAACCCTAGTTAGTTCAGCAAACAGCAGGTCACTGATTTTTATTTAAACATGCAATTCCCGATACAAATAACCGCGGACATATGTAAAAACAAAACACATGAAATTAACAGCTCACAGTGTCACTCCACGCACTTAACTCTGATTGATTGATTGATTGATTTATTGATTGATTGATTTAGGAATCGACATCACAGCATTCGGGGCATTCCCATAAGTGCTCCGTCCCCATCCCCAGCAGCCAGCGAAGAGTTCCAACACTAATAGTACCAGTAGCAATCTGATTATAAGTCCGTCTCGCCTTTCCTCTGAGCGTTGAGCGTCGGCCAGATCCCTTCGTCACTCCTCGTTGTCTCATTCTTGCCAGACCATGGTAATCCAGTTGCTCCTCCGAGGTGTGCACGTGCTCCCACAAGGTCGCAACCACGTCTGCCTTGTCATGTATCAATACTCCACCAAGTTCTGCAGAGCCAGCCAATCTGTCCGCCTGTTCATTTCCCAGCACACCGGCATGCCCCGGAGAAAAGATCCAGGCGATGCTTGTCACTCGTGACCTCCGAAGCGAAGCAAGCCACTCCGCACGAAGTCTACCCGTCCTCACCCTCGTCAGCATGCTTTCTGAGTCAGTTACAATCACGATGTGTGTGTGTGTGTGTCGTATTCTCCATCCAGCGGAGAGCGGCAGTGACTGCCTCACTACCATTCTTAAGCTGGATGTTGTGGTATCATATGCCAGGCTCTCCTGCCCCAAACATCGACCATTGGCTTTGGCTATGAACCCCCAGCCACTTCTCTCACCTCTTGACACCGAACCATCTGTGTAGATAATCACATCACTCGAGTGAGCATTGTCCTGAATTAGTTGCTGGATTTCCACTTCTGTGGCCCCTGCTGGCCACTCCCTGCACTCACGGCTTAATGTGATTATAACTCTGCACAATTCTGACTGCTCCACTGGCGCTCTGACCCACTCCTCTCCACGCCTAATGTTCTCCAAGGGGCACACATGTCTGATCGTATCCTCTGCCTGAGCCATCCATGATTTCCCTCTTATCAGTCGCTGACCCTTAACTGCGTCCAGCGCCTCATGCAGTGGGTGGTCTGTGTCTGCAGCTACTCTGAGGTATGCCTTCGTCTGCATCACCTTGAGCCTACCAGCAACACTCGGCAGACTAAGGATGTAACGCATACACACTACTGGGGTGTCTCTAGTGCATCCCAGAATGACCAGCATAGCTTCGTTCTGTATGCGCTCTAACTTCACCAGCTGACTCTCTGAGACAGTGAGCAGACCTAATCCATAATCAATTACTGAGAGGATCAAGTGCTGGTATAGTGTGAAAAGCATTCTCTGCTCTGAGTCCATTGCAGCCATAGTTTTAAGTGCACTGAGTCCCTATTGAGATCTTGTCACAACCGTCTCCACATGGTCCTTGAATGATAGGCTCCTGTCAAATGTGATCCCCAGATACTTCAGTGTGTTCTCTCTGCTGACATTTCTACCATCTATCGTGAGGCTTGGGACATCCGCTCTCACAATCCTGTTGTCCAGAGAGCACCACAAAAGAGGCGCCTTTTCCGAGTGGATGACAGCACTCATTTCAGTGCACCAGTCAATCACTTTGTCTACTGTCGCCTGTGGCCCCTGGGCTGTTTGCTCCCTATCTCTCCCCTGCCTATATGCAAGAATATCATCTGCAAATATTAGTATTCTTCCAACCCCTGGTGCTTCTAGGTTTGCAATCTTGCTCGTATACACATTAAAGAGCACCGGTGAGCCTGAAGATCCCTGTGGCAGTCCCGGGGTTAACATATGTGGCTCTGAGGTCCATGCACCCAGACGGAGAGCAACCCGACGAGAGTGCAGGACGGCTGCTATCCAGTTCACCAACCAGGGATTGACCCCCTTCTCCATCAGTGCGGTCATCAAAATATCATATCGAACTCTATTGTACGCATCCTCGAGATCAAGCGATGCCTCCATCGTTTCTTGTCTACTCTGCAACCCCTCATAAACGTCAAAGGCAAAAGTGGCTGCATTTGACCTGGAGCTGGCCTATAGCTCCCCAGGCCTCTTGGAAGAAGCTTCCCCCTTTCCAAAAACTCTTGCAGATTGACAGATTGACAGCGACTATCTTCTCTAGAATCTTCCCAAATGTATTTTTAAGGGTGATGATTCTAAAGCCGCTAAGCATTGACTGATCCTTGAATGGTGTTGGGAGAGGGATGAGATAGCTGTGCACCCAATCCTGCGGTACAGATGATGTCCTAATGCTCTGGTTAAAGCAGTCGGTCATCTCCTCCAGGTGTGCATCGCTCAAACCCATCATGTGGCCATACCAGACCCCATCGGGCCCTGGTGCCGTGTCTTTTGCCTTTTCCAAAATGTGTTTAACATCTTCCACCCGTATAATGTCTTCATACTGCATATTCTTCGTGATGCCAGATAACTCCTCTCAAACTGCATCCCTGATGTCCGCATCATTATGATTGGTCTGTTCTAAAAATCTCCGGAGAAATGCCTCACCTTTCTCTTTGTCTGTTGTCACGAGCACACCATCATCTCTATAAATTGTTCCCACTGTCATAAGCCGATCTTTTCTCTGCATTTGTCTGTGCAGTTTCCAGAATTTTCGCAGTGTTTTATCACCTACAATCTCCTTCATGAAACATTCCCATTTTGCCTTTTTGGCCTCTGCAGCACAGCGCTTGAAAACCTCCACCTTGTCTTTCTTGACATTTTCCGCTGTGTCCACTTCCTCTCTTAAGCTATGAAGTGTCTGTCGCACTTTCTTTAGCTGCTTCACTGCAGCTCTCTTTGCTTTCCAAGCATGGTCTACTTCTGGGGTTCACCATGGGGGCTGAAAAAAGGGAGTTTTAACAGTCCTGTTGCATGCCCCTTGCCTGAGGCGTCCAAGAAGGCAATCGGTCCTCTCATACCAGAAAGTCTTGCGCGCTCTCCCAGCTTTAACTTTCCTGGGTTTAGAGATCAGGACTGAGGAAGGTGTAGCGAAACGCCAGTGGCCCATGTCCTTATGCATTCTTTGATTTTGGGAAAACAGGGGGAAATGGCTTTCGGGAACTTTCAGTTCTCTTGTCCGATCAATTCCCCTGAAGGATAGTTCTCTGGGTTATCTCTACAACCCGATCTTCTTAATAGAATGATTGGAAGTCCGGCGTGTCTTGGGGAAAACCCGATGGCGCGCCTTGCACCAAATATGTACTAGTATAATTTATTGGGCCATGAATGTACATTGAAAACCTTATCGGTTGTCGGCACAATGTATTGAAGTTTTAAAGAATTTTACAAGTCAAGTGCCGTCTCCTACTGGAGGAATGAAAAGGTAAACTTGGGTTTTCTTTAGTCCAGCCAAAACTTGGCCTATAAATCTCTGCTGTCTCAACTGGTGAAACGAACTGGTGAAAAGCCGATCATGCCCATATTGTGAGTGGGTTGACCGTTGGCCAATCTAGTTAGGCGTTCTGTTCTTGACATCGCCTGGGAACGAATCTGAGCAATATCTCTCCCTGGATGATTTCGCTTGTTCTTGGCGGCAGATGGGAAGGTGTTATCTTTCTTCATACAGCCTGAACTCTGCCTAGTGTCATCTTATTTTAAATATAAACACAACCTATATACAGTATTCCGGAAAGGGGGGGGGGGGAGTGCTCCGTGGGGATGGATTCCCACCATCTATATTCTGTCTTCTTGATGCGGAAGAGGGTTTACAGTGGGCTATCGCTTTTGTCTTTTGGCCGATAGGGTAGCCATTGGATCGAATGATTGCTAGTCTTCGGGATGAAGCCAGATAATAAAGAGAGCTCTTTATAGCACTGGAAAGAGACAGGGCTCATCTACACCTATGGCTTGTGCAGGGCAATGCCGGTGCATTGGGGCGACAGCTCAGTCGAGAGCGGCGGCCGGAGGGGGTGGTATCTTCTTTCTTATTCTTGCTAGGAATGGGGAACGACACTTCTTTACATACAGAAATGTACCCACACAACACCACAAGAGCTTTGTCGTGAGAAAGGCAGGGTTTGCAAGTGAGAGGGAAGCATGGAAATGAATGTGCCCAATAATAATAAAGGCTTGGTATGAGTGTGGAGAGTGAGTCTTATATGCAAAAAGTTCCTGGGGTCAAACGACAGGACCTCGTCAAGCTGAAGGCCTAGTCTAGGAAAGACGCCGCCAATCCAGGACCTCTTGTCAGGTCAGGTCAATTCAATCAGGACTCTTAATTAGTATTATTATGTATATATTTTGTTATGGCAACTGATGTGCTTAGACCATTAGGAGTCTCCATGTCGGCTGTACCAGAAGTTTAGGCTGGAGACTCTCACAAATGTTTGTCCTTTCCAGGGTCCTCCTTTTTGGAAATATGAACAGAGCTGAAGGTCTCGACAGGGCTCTACGCAGAAAGTATGTTTAGGACGATGCCATGTCAAGTTTTGGGCCATGCCAGGTCTAAGGGTATGATCTCTACGAGATAGAGCCACTGCTGACCTTGAAAGAATGACCATCAGCTGTACTGACACATCACCAGTCATCTCGATACGCTAGGATCGAGTCCTTTTGTATTATTGGCTGGACCCCGCCAATCACTCAGACACACCCATTATTATATATGAACTGTTCTCCATGATATTTTCCTACCCGACATTTTGCCAAGTGATTCCATGGCACCTCCCTAGAACATTTGATTACTATAGACTGTGGTTCATGGAAACTTGGAAGCTTGATTCCACAGCGTCCTGTGGTTCCTACAACCGATCGGGAAGGAGGATACTACCGAAGGACCTAATCGGTGAGGCAGATGTCGACTGACGGGACTTGGTAGTACTCTTCGGTCTATGAGGAAAAGCCATGAGGCTCTGTGCCTGAACTTTATCCTTGTTGTGTCTGTTTAGAACTATTTGTTTTATCTGCCTTAATGTTTTCCTGTGCTGTTCTTTATTAGGTTAATAAAATTACTTTCAAGTTATTCCGACGATCGCCATGTTATTTATGCGTCAGCCAGAAAGACACCTTAGGGAATAGGTCCCGAGGTCGAAAGAGAGAGTGACAGTGAGTCCAGGGAACGGAGGAGGGTTGGCAAGCAAAGACCTATCCCAGCCAGAGCGAAAGAATAGTTTTTTGAAATATTGTTACATAGTTATTTGGGACCCTCCTCGTAGCTTGTTACAAATGGCATGTGATCACTCCCATGGTCATTCAAAACAGTCCACTTTACATCAAGGACTGATGACTGGGAGACAAGTACCAAGTCAATAGCTGTGTCTGCATCGCCAGGCCTCATTGCCATTCTAGTCGGCCTACCATCAATTATGCAGATCACATCGGAGTCCACCATGGCATCCGCAAGGGCAATTCCCTGTCGATTTTCTCCACTACTGTCCCAATCTCTGTACCTTGCATTGAAGTCTCCACATATGAGTAATCTATCACCTGGTAATGCCTCCAGTTCC
>OY992893.1:77880533-77921383 GCA_963921405.1 Cepaea hortensis
CTCCTGTCTCCTCCTCCCTCCTCCTCCCTCCTCTTCCCTCCTCCACCTCCCTCTTCCTCCTCCCTCCTCCATTTACCCAAGACAGACAGACATACAGATAGTCGGGAACGGGATCTTATATGACTACTTATATGATTTAAATGAGATGCTCTCCACCATGGGCTGGGCCGGGTCAGACAGACAGACAGACAGACAGACAGATAGATAGACAGACAGACAGTCGGGAACGGGAGCTTATATGACTACTTATATGAATTAAATGAGATGCTCCCCACCAGAGTCTGGGCGAAGCCGGGCCGTGTCAGCTAGTAATTAATAAATAAGTATAAACTATAACTCAGAAGGCAACTGATGGATTATAGAGCACTCACAAACACAGACAATAATTAATAAATAAGTATAAACTATAACTCAGAAGGCAACTGATGGATTATAGAGCACTCACAAACACAAACAATAATTAATAAATAAGTATAAACTATAACTCAGAAGGCAACTGATGGATTATAGAGCACTCACAAACACAAACAATAATTAATAAATAAGTATAAACTATAACTCAGAAGGCAACTGATGGATTATAGAGCACTCACAAACACAGACAAGAAAACTGATCATAAGACAGCTATAATTTTAAAAAAAGAAAAGAATTCAACACCCTGGGAAATAAGATATATGATACTGAACATAAACCAGTTATAATTTTTAAAAAAACGAATTCAAGACACAGGAAAATAAGATGTATGATACGGATCATAAACCAGTTATAATTATTTTTTTAAAGAGAGAGAGAGAGAGAGAGAGAGAGAGAGAGAGAGAGAGAGAGAGAGAGAGAGAGAGAGAGAGAGAGAGAGAGAGAGAGAGAGAGAGAGAGAGAGAAAGAGAGAGAGAGAGAGTTCAACACATAGGAAAATAGGATGTATGATACTGGTCAAAAACCATCCATCCCTCATGTGCCCTGCGGGTAAGTGTGGGCGGTCACGATTCACCATTTCAATCGATCATCAGTGTCGTGGATCAGTTCAATGTTCTTGTCTCCATCATGTCACGTGGTCAAGCCATCCAAGTATTTACTTCTCTGTCTTTCCCTTGTTCTCATCACCTCGATCTTGCCAGTTGTCACCTAGTTCTCACATTTATTTCTTCTCATAACATGCCCAAAACATTTGACTGTCTCTAATCAATTCTTCATTTGTCTACTGTAGTACTTGGTCATTGGTTTTTCTGTATGTCCATGGTATTCTTTGCATTCTTCTCAGAAACCACATTTCCACAGCCATCAGATGTTTTTCAGCTTGACTGCTCATTGTCCAAGCTTCACATCCATATAAAAGTGCAGGCTCTATGTAGCACATCAACACTCTTTTTCTCGTAGCGATTGACATCCTTTTATTGGTCAGTATGTTTTTCATCATGCAAAAGGCTACCTTCAATATGGCGATTCTTGTTCTAATCTCTTCAAGGTATCTCCCATAAGATGTTATGACTGTTCTGTGATAATTGTACCGATCATAAACCAATTATAATTTTAAAAATAAAAGGAATTCAACACACAGGGACATAAGAAACAGCAAGGTAACAACAGACGTTATCATTTATAGGAGGCTTCAGGAAAATGGAACACAAATAGAATTAAGAATCCCTGTTCACACTCTCAAGCATATTGGGTACATGGGTCTAGTTCCACATTTGTATTCCCCCACAACTGGCACTCGGTAAGTGATGTGGATAACATCACACTGTCGCTGGAAATTTGGAGATTGAAAGTTTGTCAACATTTGACCTACAATCCTGATCAGACAGCTTCAAGTTTGTCAACATTCAACTTACAATCCTGATCTGCCATCTTCAACGTTGTCAACATTCGACCTACAGTCCTGATCTGACATCTTCAAGTTTGTCAACATTCGATGTAGTCTTGATCTGACGGCTTCAAGTTTGTCAACATTCGACCTAGAGTCCTGATCTGACGGCTTCAAGTTTGTCATCATTCGACCTAGAGTCCTGCTCTGATATCTTCACATGTCCACCCGTTTGTAGCAATGAAATCTAAAAAACTGTTCCAACCAAACGGTGTTATCTGGGGTAAGCTGTGCAATAGTCCTTGTGGAACTCCCAATACCAAAAGGTGTGCTTGTGTTGTTGTGGGCGCGCTCGTGTTCACGTATGTGCATTCATGTGTACATCTTGGTTTGTTTATTGTTAATTATCTAGTGTATAAATATGACTGATCAAACAGGTCACGAATGACAGATACACAACGGAACGAATAAACTGGTTAGAAAATGTATATGAGTGTATGCATTTGCATATACAAGTGCGAACAAGTGGGAACAATTCATATTTCATACATACATATAAAGCCATGCAATGACAAATATTGTAATGAACAGTTTAAATTTACCATTTTGTTATCAGCTGAAAATGCAATCGCAACCCAGGTTCCAGATGGGTCATCCATTGTTGTAGAAAACGTATAGTTCGCATTATCTCCTTGTGCATTCCATGTAACGACGAAACCACAGGAATCGCCTTTGCAATTTGAGTAACAGCCAATTGTTTGGCCACAGCCTGTTGGTTTGGGAACGCCTTCAGTCTGGAAGAAGAAAACGGGACAGCTTTGTCAAATAATGCCTCTATAGAAAGATTACAATTTAGGAATCATCATCATCATCATCATCTTCATCTTCCACTTTAGCCGCCAAGCGTCGTGGGGAGGAATAATTGGCGCTGCAGCACCCGATGGGTGGCTCTGGATAGTGTCATTCCGTGTGATTGTACAATGTCTTTGATGTCGCCATTCTATTTTCTTCTCGCGCGTCCTCTTGCTCTCGTAGTAGATGTTTATATTTTATGTAGGGTCGGTGCTGGTCGTTGATGGTTTTGCATTATAACGAGATGGTCAAACTAATTGACCTTTTGGCTGGGAATATTAGTATGAAATCATGGGGAAAGACTGACCTACACACAACATCATTCAGGCCTACGCTGTTAGATAGCCCTATTATATAACATTCCCCATAGCAGGCTGCTTCTTCGGGACATGTTAATTAGCAATTAGCGATCGGTCGCCCTGTTACTGAGTTGAGTACGTGTAGCTACACTGAATTTCGTGTGTAGTGCTTTTACTTCTGTACGCGGTTGTTTGTAGCCTGAACTGCATGTTCGGAAAAATGACTGTTGGCCGGTAGCTAAACTAACTGGGTTGTCATATGCAGTAATGTGTAGCTGCTGGTTTTCTAGCGACTGCCGCTTCTATCGATGATGAACTGTATTTTCCGTGGCGGGCTTTTGTGTTGGCATTCTGGCGGCGACATTATGCATAGAATAACTGTGCAGGCTATTGGTTTGTCGAGACTCCTGTCTGTTCCACTTTTCACATGGGCCAGTGAGGGGCATTTTGTGTGATATTCACTAGCACAGGAAAGGAACATAATGGGGCGACCCTTTGCCGTGAGGTTGGAACCGGAACTAATGATTAATTAGCAATATGGAATCAAGAATCAGTATCATTGTATTCGAAACATACCAATATGTGCTTCGTAACCTCAGTAGCCAACGAAGGATTTCAGTGCTGACGGCGGTGCTGACTGAGCATCCACATACGTTTTCCACCACTCATTGAGTGTCGTAATTCACATGAAACGTCAAGAAGGTGTTGCAGAGAACAATAATGGGTGGGAAAGGGGAAGGTGTAATATGCCCGGAAGAGAGGAAGAGGAAGGCTAAAGATGTGATGAGTGCACGATATAGCAGACGATCTCCACATGGGTTTATCGGACGCGGGACATCTTACTTATGACCGAGATGTTTTCTGGAAGGTTGTTATGGGAGTGAGGTTCTGCAAAGGACATGCTACTGCATGAGTGAATGAGTTGGGTGTCCTAAAGATATTTTGCTCACCTTCGCTGAATCAGCCTCTGCCGGTGTAGGTGATTCTGTTTATTTTACTGCACTTTCAACTCTATGCCAGATAGCCTTTACCACATCAGGCTAGTCATAATATAGCTCAAAGGAGCGGCAGAGTTAGTCACTCAACCTGCACATTTTACCCACACCCGCATGGCCTGGGCAGAAAATCCATGAAATGCGTTTAACCTTCACCTTTTCGAGCGATGCAAACTACTCCATTGGGATTATATCAGTTTCTATTTTACGTAGCATGCTTTGTTTATTGCATCACCCAGGTGGATCATGTATTTCCTAATCCACATTTGCCATTACGTGTAGGGGTGCGAGATTTCTAAGCTTTGCTTTCCAAGACCGGGTGTGTTTTCTTGGTTGCGTCGCATCTGTGTGTATTTAGTTCATAATTGATATTGCCTATTGATTATTTTCTTGATCTTCCTCTGGCTCTATATCCAAATCATTCTACATGCATGCCTTTATGTCAGAAGTGGATGGTAGAGACACAGGGCTTCACGGTCACCCAGATAATTGCTTAATATATATATATATTTGATTATATAATTTTGTTTATTGTATATATTTATCTGTTCATTCATCCATCAGCATGTCAATCTTTCTGCCAGTCTACCCATCCACATATCAATATGTTTTCTTCTTCTTCTTCTTCTTCTTCTTCTTCTTCTTCTTCTTCTTCTTCTTCTTCTTCTTCTTCTTCTTCTTCTTCTTCTTCTTCTTCTTCTTCTTCTTCTTCTTCTTCTTTTTCTTCTTCTTCTTCTTCTTCTTCTTCTTCTTCTTCTTCTTCTTCTTCTTCTTCTTCTTCTTCTTCTTCTTCTTCTTCTTCTTCTTCTTCTTCTTCTTCTTCTTCTTTTCTTCTTCTTCTTCTTCTTCTTCTTTCTTTCTTCTTCTTCTTTCTTCTTCTTCTTCTTCTTCCTCTTCTTCTTCTTCTTCTTCTTTTCTTCTTCTTCTTCTTCTTCTTCTTCTTCTTCTTCTTCTTCTTCTTCTTCTTCTTCTTCTTCTTTCTTCTTCTTCTTCTTTTTCTTCTTCTTCTTCTTCTTCCTCTTCTTCTTCTTCTTCTTCCTCTTCTTCTTCTTCTTCTTCTTCTTCTTCTTCTTCTTCTTCTTCTTCTTCTTCTTCTTCTTCTTCTTCTTCTTCTTCTTCTTCTCTTCTTCTTCTCTTCTTCTTCTTCTTCTTCTTCTTCCTTCTTCTTCTTCTTCTTCTTCTTCTTTTTCCTCCAAATTTTTCTTTTTCCTTCTTCTGCTGCTGCTGGCAGTGGTGCTGCTGCTTGCCTTTATTCACTTAGGCCGTTAACCAATTGATGCCCAAGTCTTTGTTTTAATCTTTAGACTTGCTGTCAGTTGATTGGACTGTGCAACTGATGTTTTCTGTGATTGGGTAGCCGCCCCAAACCAATCGTCCTTAGTTCCCCTCTTATGACCTGCATTGTGAGTTAGTGTCTTTATTCGTTGTTTCCCTTATAGGTCCCAGTATCATGCGTAATCATCATCAAGTGCCTTGCCTACCGGCCTGGGAGAGCACGCTTCTCCACAAATTGTTATTTCTAACGGTATGGATCAGTTCCTGTGGTGACTCCCATCCGTTCCATGACACAAGACTATCAAGAATGCTCCTCTCTCTCTCTCTCTCTCTCTCTCTCTCTCTCTCTCTCTCTCTCTCTCTCTCTCTCTCTCTCTCTCTCTGTCTCTCTGTCTTACATTATCTCTGTTCCCACAAATCTTGCCAGCTGTCACAACATGTGCACATTTTTGTCTTCTCATTACGTGGCCAAAGATTGAAGACTGCCTCTTTCTGATGTTTGTGATATGTTGTCTGTGTGACTTAAACTCCATTAAAATGTCCAGATTGCTAATTTTGGTTGCATTTTCAGAATTCTACTATAATACGACATTTGCAAAGCCTTCATGGATTTTTTTGCTTGTTAGTAATTGTCCAGAATTCGCAACCATACGTAAGACCTGGTTCTATGTAACGTGCAAGAAATGTTTCCCCAATCTCCATTGACAAGTATTCTTGCATAAAATGTTCATCACGAGATAAAATGCAGTCATTGCTTGTCCTATTCTGTTCTTTATCTCTGTAATACATCTTCCATATGATGTTATCCACGTGCCTAGAAATTTGAATCTCTGTAATTTCTGTAACGCATACATATGTAACAGACAAGAAGAAAAGTTCAAATTAAAACAATACATACTGGTCCCGGAATCACTGCCTGAACATTCTCTGCATCTGGTGAAAGATATGCGCAGCTTTATTATAATATAGCATACATATATACATACATATAGTGTGTGTGTGTGTGTGTGTGTGTGTGTGCTCGCGCGCGTGTGTGTATGCGTGTGTGTGCGTGTGTGTGCTTGTGTGTTCTCTTGGAATTGGGTTTGACTGTTAATAATAATATTCTTAAAACACGTGAGTCAACTATTTACCTACCTGGGCCTACTCTCACGTGGGCTGCTATCTTATCATCTCATCTCATCTTGTTCCTCTTGTAACTTGCGGTGTCGAGGTGAAGCATAAACAGCGGGAGAGTGCCCGTTTATGGGCTTCATATATCGACTCCTGTATTCCCCCTGACCTTCGTGTACCATGCATGCATGTATGTTAGTAATGTACAAAGTAAAATAATAAGTAAAATAAGAAGAAAAATAAGAAGTAAAATAATAAGTAAAATAAGAAGAACAATAAGAAGTAAAGTAAGATGTAAAATTAGAAGTAAAATAAGAATTAATCTAAGAATTACAGAAGGAAGTACAGTAAAAAGTAAAGTAAGAAGTAAAGTAAGAAGTAAAGGAAGAAGTAAAGTAAGAATGTAAAGTAAGAAATACAGTAAGAAGTAAAGTAAGAAGTAATGTAAGAAGTAAAGTAAGAAGTAAAGTAAGAAGTAAAGTAAGAAGTAAAGTAAGAAATATAGTAGAAGTACAGTAAGAAGTAAAGTAAGAAGTAAAGTAAGAAGTAAAGTAAGAAGTAAATTAAGAGTAAAGTAGAAGTGAAGTAAGAAGTGAAGTAAGAAGTAAAGTAAGAAGTAAAGTAAGAAATACAGTAGAAGTACAGTAAGAAGTACAGTAAGAAGTAAAGTAAGAAGTAAAGTAAGAAGTAAAGTAAGAAGTAAAGTAAGAAGTAAAGGAACCTTTCACGCACCTTAAGACGCGTTGGACTTGTGGTCTTAGACCGAGATTATTATAGATCAATGGATACTCGGTGGGTGGTGTGGTCAGTATAACACTTTCGCCTTTACTTCCCACGACAGTTAAGGTAACTATTGTAGGCTGGGTAAATCTGTGAGCCTAGCTCAATTTTTAACAATTCAAATCAACCTACTGCATGCGCTGTGCTCATTATAATTATCATCACTGCATTCATTAATTCATTCTTCCTTCTTCTTCTTCTTCTTCTTCTTTCTTCTTCTTCTTCTTCTTCTTCTTCTTCTTCTTCTTCTTCTTCTTCTTCTTCTTCTTCTTCTTCTTCTTCTCTCTTCTTCTTCTTCTTCTTCTTCTTCTTCTTCTTCTTCTTCTTCTTCTTCTTCTTCTTCTTCTTCTTCTTCTTCTTCTTCTTCTTCTTCTTCTTCTTCTTCTTCTTCTTTCTTCTTCTTCTTCTTCTTCTTCTTCTTCTTCTTCTTCTTCTTCTTCTTCTTCTCTTCTTCTTCTTCTTCTTCTTCTTCTTCTTCTTCTTCTTCTTCTTCTTCTTCTT
Source organism: Cepaea hortensis (assembly GCA_963921405.1). Taxonomy (NCBI): domain Eukaryota; kingdom Metazoa; phylum Mollusca; class Gastropoda; order Stylommatophora; family Helicidae; genus Cepaea; species Cepaea hortensis. The sequence goes on from OY992893.1 coordinate 77,888,151, forward strand.
CTTCTTCTTCTTCTTCTTCTTCTTCTTCTTCTTCTTCTTCTTCTTCTTCTTCTTCTTCTTCTTCTTCTTCTTCTTCTTCTTCTTCTTCTCTTCTTCTTCTTCTTCTTCTTCTTCTTCTTCTTCTTCTTCTTCTTCTTCTTTCTTCTTCTTCTTCTTCTTCTTCTTCTTCTTCTTCTTCTTCTTCTTCTTCTTCTTCTTCTTCTTCTTCTTCTTCTTCTTCTTCTTCTTCAGCATTCCGAGCCATTGAGGTTTTTTGCTGCAGATACAAGCCACCCCCATTCGTCTCTCTGGTTGACCTTCTCTTGCCAGTCGCTGATTCCAATTGCTTGTAGGTCTATATGTAGGTCGAGACAGGAACACAGAGCTGATCCACGACTCTGGTGATCGAGTGAGATGCCAGAACATTACCGCCCAAGCTTACCGGCATGGCACATGATGGATGGATGGATGTATATTATCTCTCCACCGTCTTCTTGGTCCACCTCGGGGTCTACGGTCATTTATTTTCTGAGTGTAAGCGAGTTTTGTTTCCTTATTATCTTCCATTCTTTCTATATGCCCCAGCCATTGCAGTCTATTAGCCTTCATGATACCAGTGATTAGCGGGAACTTAAACAGATCATAAATGTCTTTGTTGCTTCTTCTTTTCCACTCTCCACTTTGTGTATCCCTAATGGGCCCAAAGATGAGTCTTAAGACTTTGTTCTCAAAGGTTTGTAACAAGGCTTCGTCTCCTTTAGTTGTACTCCAGGTTTCAGAGTCATACAGCACAACTGGCCACTGCATTCATGACTACCAATATTATCATCATTTTGTTTTACGCCTCCCCCTATCCCCCTTTTAATAATTATTACATGGACCACTACCATTATCATCATCAGCACCATTTTCATCATTATCGACTATTTTTTATCATTTTAATCATCATCGTCCTTTAAGCCTTAAGTTTCCTTGTTCTGTGTACTCTCAGTAATACAATTCTTCTCGTTTTCTGTAAGGTTATTTTTGCTTTTGTGCTCGCTTGCTTTTGAACTCAAGCGTAGTCCGTACACACTATTTATAGTAGTGATTGACTGAATTTTGCGGGCAGATTAGCTTTCCCTATTAACAGTGTCCCTCGCCATCAGGCGAACCCACTCCGACTTCAGATGTATTCTGTATTCTTTGTCCACATTATCATCTCTTTCACCATTATCATCATGTTTAGATTTTAGTCATTTTGGCCAGCACCGTCAGTTCTGCAGTAATTATCTCATTTATCATCATCAGCTTGGTTGCCGCTATTGTAATTTTTTTTTTAAATCATCATCATGTTATTATCGTCATCTTTATCATTGTAGTCTTTTTGTCTTTATCATCTTTTTAAATTAATACGTCCGTGTGTTGCCGGGGCCCATACGAGGGGAGCAAAGAACAGTAACACTGTTGCCTACCATGCACGTCGTAAGAGGCGACTAAGGAGGCTATGGTTCCGTCGCCCTGCTACTGAGTGATTGCGTGGCGCGACACTGTGAGCTGTGAATTTCGAGTGGAATGCTTTTGCATCTGTCCAAGGTTGTTTTTCGCGTGAACTGCAAGTTCGGAACTATGACGGCCGACTGTTGCTGGATTGACTGGTTTGCCTTTTCGGTTCACGAGTGCTTTTATCAGGAGACTCCTGGAAGTCGTCGCTGTACGGAGTTCGTGCTTTGTGCTTTCGGTGGGTCGCCCTGCAGAAAGAGACCGAGTCATATGGGATAAAACCCCGGTCAATGAAGTCTTTCTGGTGACTGCCGTTTTCATCGACGATGAACTGTATTATTCGTGGAGGACTTTTGTGTTAGCATTCTGGCGGCGGCATTATGCACAGTGTACCTGTGCGGGTTGTTGGCTTGCCGACACTCCTGTCTATTCCATTGTTCACATGGGGCAGTGAGGAGCATTTTGTGATATTCACTGGCACAGGAACGGAGCAATATGGGGACGACACGTTGCCGTGAAGTTGGAACCGCGACTAACTAACAAAATTAAATTAATATCTTTTTCTCATAATTATGTTTTACATTATTATCAAAATAGTTCCAAAGATATATTATGTATAAGCATCATCATCTTTGCCACCAAATTCTCATCTGTTTGATCATCATCATCATCACGATTGTATTATTTTTTCTGGCATTATCATCTGAGCTTGAGCACTTTGTTCAGGTATCTGTACAATAAATGAGATCCTCCTCCACCCCCCCCCCCCCACACACACACGCACGCACGCACGCACGCACGCACGCACGCACACACACACACACACACACACACACACACATTTATTTCAGACACTCACACAGCAGGTCCTTTCATCTGAGCGAAAGTGACATCATGCCTGCCTGGATTTGGCAGCTAAAGTGTTCATATCAGTAGAAAATCTGTGTCAAAATGAATTTAAAATCGTACCAAACTTACAATATTTAACTTTAAAATTTAATAAGGATAGATGTATGGCTTAAAGAAAAATCACGGAGAACGACCAAAACAATTACTAGTAAACTACAAAGATTCCAGAAATGCGCACAATAGAAGAACTAAAACGGCATGGTGTAATCATTGACTGATTGATTGACTGGCACCTTGCCGTCATGACAGACGATAGTTAGTAAAATGGAGTTATTCCTCTCCATAACACAAAGTATGGGCTGAATTTAGAGACCATATGTTGCCCATGCAGCATGATTCCTCTCTCTACCTATCTAGTTTACTCCAGAGAAAAGTAACACCAATACATCTGGAACAAGACTAGCTGCAGAAGCTGCTGCATCAGCAGCTGCAACTGTCCGCCTGCAAGGAAATTCCAATCCCAATTCCAATTTTCAAAACAAAAATTCCAAATTCGGTCTCGTTTAACCTGCCTCCTCAGGTTTGGTTATTGTTGAGATCCGTGGTTTTTGTGGATATATTTACCCTGTTTCTTGTCTTTTGCGCTCTTACGAGTAAGTCCTATCTCGAACTGGTTATGTAAGCGTTTGTGTCTGTGATGTCAGCTGGGGGAATGGTTGGCGGCTGTCCTTTGTGCCCGTCTCCTCTGGTGGTTTCTTTTGTTAGTGAAGGCTCCTGGCTCGTCTGGTTGCAGTCCTTATAAGGACTTTTTATTTGGTCTGTTTGCCTCCTTTTTGTGTATTTTCTGTAGGAGCTTTTTGATGTTTTAATTTTCCTCCTTGCACCTGTTTTCACTGTCGAGTTTGAGTCTCTGCTGTATTTAGATTTCTTCCTCTGTGGTCAACCACGTGACGACCTCTTCGTCATCTAAGCTTGATAGCTTAATATACACTGTCAAAGTGTATAACTGGGTATTCTATCTGTTTTCCCCTGAGTTTCTTGGGCTTCTTCTTTTCTTTTTCTTTCCATCGCCTTCTGAATTCCATGCGCCTGAGTTCCTCTTTAATACCCTCTTTCTTTGCCGATTCTATGCACTCCTCCAAGGTAGGTGTCCGGGGCCACTCCATGCCGTCATCAGGGTACTCATCTTGGTTTTCTTCAGATGTCTGGCGGGATATTGGTTTCCCCCTGAGTTTCTCGGGCGTCGGGTTGGGCTGCTGCCTTTATCTTGCGGTTTTGGTTCGGTCTTTTGTTGGGTTTCGCCTTGCGGCTTGTCTGTGTTCTCTTGTATGGCTTCTGTTGGTTTGTTTTGGATTAATTCCTTTTCATTAGCTCTCTCTCCGCTTTAATGGTGCATAGCATTTCTTCGTTTTCCTTCTTCATCGCGGCCATATGTTCCACTTCTTGCTTGATGTTTAGCTGGATCTACTTTATTTCAGCAAGCAGGTTTTTATTGTCGCTGGTCGGTGTCGGTGTTTGAAGCAGCTTGATTTGCTTCTTTAGCTCATCTATCCGGTCTTGCAGTTGAGCTTTTTCCGCTTGTGAGATCCACGTGGCTGTCTCGCACCTCCGCCTTGCGTCCTTATATGGAGTCGTTGTGGTGATGACGAACTTTAAGACGTCTCTGTGTCTTTGGAGCTATGGACATCCCAGGTATCTTGCTCCATGCTTGCCTATGCAGTTTGCGCACTTTCTTTTGTTGTTGGGTGCTCGGAAGTCCGTATGCAGCTTGGCCAGCGGACACTCCTTGAAGGCGTGATGATCGACGCAGTACCGGCAGATTTCTGTCTTACTGCGACATGCTGCTCTGCTGTAGCCGGCCCTCTGGCATCTTGAACATTGAGTGACTCTTGGGATGAATCTCTCTGGCTGTTGTATTTTCTTGTTGATTGATACTGTGGTCGGCATCTCGCTGCCCTATGTCGTCACCACCGCCAAGGTTGTAGGTATCTTTGAGTAGGTGAGGAGCCGCCCCGCCTTCAACAATCGGATGTGGAGATTCTCTTCTTGTAGCTGCTTTAGGATTTATTCATCTGTCAGTTCCGCTTGGATACGCTTGACAACCCAATTGCTTGTCGGTGAGTCGGTGTTTCCGACTCTGGTGTCTTTCTCCTCTCTCTGCTTCTCAGTAGGTTTGGCTCTTGTTTGTGGTGGGTTGTCGTAGTCCTTCCTCGTGGTAGCTTCGTTAGAGGTTGCTTGAGGTTCTTGTTGTTTGCTTCAGGTCACCGGTAGATTATCTCCGCTCGTCTTCTTGTCGGCTGCCACGCTGCACATTTTGGATGCCACGTGTCTTTTGGTGTTCTTGCAATGTGCCATTTCCCCCCGTATCAGGTTGCTTGTCTTGCTCAGGTGACTTGTCTTGTTAGTGCTACACGCGCGTGCAAGGAAATGCAACCTAAAGATTATAAATATCATGGTAGGGTAGACCAGGCCTTGCCTTGGTCGGCAACTGGTCTAGGATGGAAGCTCCAACAGGTGCACAGTGTCAGGGTCTTAAACCTGGCTCGTTATACCTAACACATGTGAGACAAGTACAAGTACAACATGATTGGACTTGAGACACAACGACACGAAGTTCAATGGATTTATTTACAGATCACATGCAATACGATCTAGTTCGGCATGTGATGATCATTACAATGCATATATTATACATCAATACACTTACAGACAACCCACAGCTTTACAATCTATCTCACAAGATGTACACGCACTCGACTTTCGGGCACAGAACTACACAAAGCCTTTCTCTACCCACACGTCCTGTCTGGTCCGAGTACCCAAGCTGTCTGTCTGTTTCTCGCACAGCGCTTGCCCTCTGTGGATTGGCTTCACGAGGACTGCGTGCTTCTTGCTTTGTCCTTGCCTGACCGCTGGCTATCGCGTCAGCCAGCAATTATCCGGAAGTACACACGAACAGCTGATGTTGAAAATTCTATAACACACTTGTTCCAGTCTGATGTAGCAATTCGGAATGTAACTGTTCTGATAGTTCATGTGTTCGTTGTTTCGCTGGAAAACTTCTGGATTTCGATTGACTGCAGTGGTGTAAATGTCAAAGTTCAGTTCACCCTTTCATACACGGATTAAAATATCACTGGATATGTTCCACTCGCAGATACCACTGATAAATTGGATAGTTCGCTTGAGGTAAGTTCAGAGCGAATGTGGCACTGTTCTTGTTTCGTAATATATATACAATTAATATTGTTCGCTTTCTACCACACGCTACACAATTATTCAAGACACTTACTACAGTAATAATAAAATAAGAAAACTATATATAGTGGGAATGAACCCTATCACATCACATAGTAGACATACACAGCTTTCGTGGAAAAAAAACTTCACTGATGGCTGTGTTGGTCTGAGTGTATTTAACACACTGCACTCAGACATTAGTGCTTACTGGGTCGGTCGGACAACGGGACAAAAGATCGGCAATAGTGTTGGTTCTGCCCGCGATATGTCGAACTTCAAAGCTGTAATCTTGAAGCTTAAGAGACCAGCGCGCTATCATTTGGTTGGTAGGTACTCCTGAAGTAATAAACTACACAAAGCCTTTCTCTACCCACACGTCCTGTCTGGTCCGAGTACCCAAGCTGTCTGTCTGTTTCTCGCACAGCGCTTGCCCTCTGTGGATTGGCTTCACGAGGACTGCGTGCTTCTTGCTTTGTCCTTGCCTGACCGCTGGCTATCGCGTCAGCCAGCAATTATCCGGATGTAACGATGTTCCTGCATCTCGGTTGGAGACATTCGAGATTCTGACACACAGTAAGAGCATTTTTTTTGCTGATCCAGCAGCTTCTGCAGCTTATCTTGTTCCAGACTTATTGATGTTACCTTTCCTCTGGAGTAAACTAGACAGGCCGAGAGAGTGTTCATGCTGCATGGGCAACACATTTTCTTTAAATTCCCTGCGGGCTTTGTGATATGGAGAGGTATATCTTGAGTTTACAAACTATCGTCTATCAAAACAGAAGTTTCCGGTCACTACAGTAATGTACTCACTTGCGTCGATGGAGTCACTCACTTTGACCGGTTGAGATGACCAATAGCGATTGCTACCTCCGTGGTAGCTTATGTTTGGCTGTCCTGTTTGAGCTGTGTAAGTAATATATAGATACATGTTTATGATGTTGATTTGATTGACATATATCAATTGATTGTTTCATTAACCAGAAATCATGAAAAGGCACTCGGGCATACCAACAAGATCTCTCTCTCTCTCTCTCTCTCTCTCTCTCTCTCTCTCTCTCTCTCTCTCTCTCTCTCTCTCTCTCTCTGCATATCTGATCTCATTTTGTTTGTGTGTTCCCTTGCTTTGAATTCAAGCGTAGGCCATACATGTGCTACTATCTCTATTGCACTGGACCGATTTTGCGTGTGGATTAGCTTTCCCTATTACCAGTGTCCCTCACTATCAGGCCAATCCCCTCCGACTTCTGAGATACTTGTAATTTACGTCCTCAAGGAGGTCGTTAGTTAGTTAGTTAGTCGCAGTTCCAACTTCACAGCAACGGGTTGTCCCCATTATGCTCCGTTCCTGTGCCAGTGAATATCACACAAAACGCTCCCCACTGCCCAAGGTGAAAAGTGGAAAAGACAGGAGTCTCGACAAACAACAGCCCGCACAGATACACTGTGCATAATGCCGCCGCCAGAATGTCAACACAATAGTCCCCCACGAAACCCAGAGTTCATCTCTGATGGAATCAGAAGTCATTTTCCCATTTGTATGTTTCCTAGATGTTCACCCACACAGTCCACGAAATACAGTTCATCGTCGATGGTAGTGGCAGTCAACCAGAAGCCCAGCAGCCACGAATTTCTGCATAAGGCAAAAACCGGTCAACTCTGGGACATAGCCATCTGCCATCGCTCCGAACATGCAGTCACATTCCAAAAAACCTCGGGCAGATTCAAAAGCATTTCACACGAAACTCACAGCTCACAGTGTCGACGCCAAGCACTCACTCAGTAGCAGGGCGACGGAGCCATCAAGCCTCCTTAGTGGCCTCTTACGACATGCGTGGTAGGCTACGGTGTTGCTATTCTTTGCTTCCCTTATGAGCCCTGGCAACACACAGGAGGTCGTGATGGGAGTCAGTCATATTTAGCGATATATTATCCTTTAGCAATGAATCAGTTAAGTAATTATGCTGCCAGATGTAGCCAGAATTTACAGAGCTAAGGCAGAAGCCATTTTTCTGCTGCAGCAACCGGAAGGGAATGAAGGATTTCACTCAGACAACTTAGCTGCAGATAAGTGGGCCAGTTGGTGAATCCAATATAAGACTAAGTTTCCACTATTAAGTCTGATGCCCTTTGTACCAAAGTGCCATCTCCACATGGACTTTTTTAGCGCACTTCTTCCTGTCACCTAGGTCAGAAAGCAAAGGAATGCGCACGACTTGTACTGGAGTTCCACATCTACGGAGAGGCATCTGAGATTGTAGTCAGGTCATGATCCAGTACAGCTCATGCCGAATGGCTGGGGTTAAGCCATGGTTGATCATGTTTCGTTCAGTTCCGTTCTTCAGAAGAAAAAAAAAACTGTTTCGGGCCCCGTTCAACCGTCGTGTTTTCGGTCGGTTATAATTGGGGCCCTTCTACTTGTGTAGACAGGGCTGCGATTTCGCTTCCTGGGGGAAATGTTTCCTGTCTGATAATGGGTTTCAACTTTGGTGGCTTTTCATATGTCTGGTTAGAGTCGCCCACTTGGAAGGCCTCGTGTAGTTGTGTTCCCGCCCCGTTTCATGGTATTTTTGTTCCCTTAAAGGGAGTGTTTCACCAGCTGTTGTCCCTCCTGAGGTTCCATCGATTTCCCCATCTTGGTCTGTCTTCGAATCTTCTTGGTCTCTCTAGAATCTTGTGCTTTGGGCGGCTTGATATCTTAATCTTGGTGGAGAGTAATCTCATCTCCTGGCCACCGTCCACTCTTGGTCGCTTTCGGATCAGGTTTCCACCGTGGGTTTTAGATACTTCGTTGGCAAAAGACGGTTGACCAATGTCCAGAAGAAATATATGCAGATATTATGGGTTGAATCGAAAGCTGAATAAGAAATCATTAGCAGTTTAAGAAAGGTATGATATATATGTGAATAAACACTTACTAAATGTCGTGCTTCCTGTAGCAAATAACAATGTCCATAGTGCGTTTGCGTCCACACGGCCACCAGTGGATGCAGTTATGGGTCTTTGTAATGTACAAGAATGTATGCCATCTCGAACACTGAAGGAGGTTACTGTCAATTGCTGAGAGACGAAATGAAGTTTTTGCTCGTTACTATTTTTCAGGTAAACGTATTCATGACAATTCGATAGGTATCCGCCTGAGACGTGCAATTAAAAGCTGTAACTAATGCAAATTGTGTGTGTGTGTGAGTGTGAGTGTGTGTGTGTGTGTGTGTGTGTGTGTGTGTGTGTGTGTGTGTGGGTGGGTGTGTGTGTGTGTGTGTGTCTTAACCGCTCCATGAAAGAAAGAAATAGTTAGTTGCATATGCTCTACAGGCCGTCGCAGTCAACCCCAGCAATTGTTGGCTGTTTGTGACTTTTTGGCAAGTTTACGTTCAGTAGTTTGCCATTGCTTTCTGAATGACTGGTACTCGTGCCACTATATGCATATATGCATTATATGCTGTGACACCTGGCCAAGATATCCAGGTATTTACTTCTCTGCCTTCCCCTTGTTCTTTTCCCCTCAATCTTGCCAGATGTCACCAAAAACAACTAATGTTAATAATAAATGGATAGTTGCGTTGTGTCATTAGTTGTTTATTCTCATACTACATTAAATGATTAGACATTAAACATTCCACTGGCTGGAGGACAAACAGGACACTCATGTCGTGATTGTCCCCGACTCACAGAGCTTGCCGAGAAGGGCGAAGACTGGTATGTTTCTTGTAGTGTGGTATGCTTCAATTACAAAATCCCTGATATCCCTGATAATAAAGCATGTTATTAAACATCCGTTGTGCTGATGCCGAGGTAAGCGATTCAACCTCTACACTGGACATCTGGACTAAAATGTTGACCTGTCGTCCTTAACTTGGCGACTTAAATTACAAGTACCTCTGAAGTCGGAATGGGGGGGGGGTGCTTGCTGGTGTGTTGGGAAACGAGCAGAAAGACAAATTGGCTGGGACTGCACAGTTGGATAGTGTAGTGGTGCATGATCAGGCAGACGTGGTCAGGACCCTTTTGAAATGTGGGTATGATGTGGAAGAACAGATACACTTTCATTGTATATAGAGAATGGTGCGACAGGTCGTGACCAGAGGATCCGGTTGACACTCAGATCTCAGAGGAAAGGCCAGGCGGACATATAAACAGATTGCAACTGGTAACAATAGCTCTGTGACTATTCGCTGGTTGTTGTAAATGAGGACTAAATGTTCTGGGAATGCACCGAGTGATGTGGTGTCGGTTCTTGACTCAACTCGTCTGATTACACAATTTTGGTTAGCACTAAGGCAAACTTAATGTGCTGGCGTACCGTGTCATTGTACGGGACTGGGCGACGATGGTGGGGGGTCAGACCGTTGAATCCAACAACACTGCCACTGGAGTTTTCAGCACAGCCTATGACGTCATCAGTATCCTGTAATAATGAAACAGTGATAATAAGTTACCAAGTGAAATAAATAAAGCGGTAAAGGTAGTTAGTCCCAGAACAGATACTGCCTTTGGGTTATGACATCATTAAGTGTTGAAGTTATAGTGGGTCCCAAATGTTTGCCCCTGTATAAAAATGTATAACTCAGTAACCAACTGAGGGAAAATTGATGGGATTTAGCATATAACCATACAATTGTGTACACCCAACAACAATTGTTTCGTTCTGGAGATTGTACAGCAGATCTCAATGTTTGTTTATATGCGGTATATAATTTACAGGTCAGAGGTGAAGTGCATATTATGAAATGTATTAAATCTTCACACGGAAACATAAGTGTTCAATAATGAATATTTTCCACGGTACACGAGAATTTTCTTATGAGAAGCACGTCACATAGTGGAATGGAATTGGTGTGCATTACCTGTAAAACACGTTTGTTAGTGTGAATTCAATATATTTTTTATTAAAACACCAAAGACATGTCGCCGCTTTCGATGATTTCACTAGCCTTAGGACCTATCAAAGACATATTTCTTGGATGGGAGTAAATGTAAGACGGCAGGAAAAATGTCATCACGATGCAATACATACTTTTCAAAAACATTGAACGTGAATTAGGGAAAACATTTGTGAATGCACAATAATTGCATGTCCTTATAATATTAGTGAAACTGCGGTAAAGCTGTGGAGATGTAAACAATATAAAATAACACGAAATAATACATACTGATAAACTGATTAGAGATATTAGACGCAGACAATCAAAATTTTTTTGGGCATGTTATGAGAAGAAATGAATTGGAGAACTTGGTGACAACTGGTAATATTGAGGGGAACAGACCAAGAGGAAGACCTAGAAGCAAATACCTGGATGGCTTGGCCTCGTGGCATGGTCGAGACAGAAACACTGAGCTGATCCACGACTATGGTGATCGAGTGAGATGGCAAAACATGACCGCCCACGCTTACCGGCATGGCACATGATGGATGGAGGTCATAACAAATGAAGTGAGGGGGACAGTTCCCTTGCTCGTGGCCTTTCCTTCCAAGACAATGCCCAATAACTTCTGAAATTTGCCTGCCACCCATCGTTATGAGATTGGGTCGACCCCACAGCCTTACTGTCATCATCATCATCAAGTGCCCTGCCAGCTGACCTAGGCGTTCATGATAATCCACAGACCTCGGTCTTTGCTTTTCTGGATCAACTCTGCTGATTTTTGCTTTGGCGCTCGCTCGCTTTGAACTCAAGAGTAGTCCATACACACTATTTATAGTAGTGATAGACTTAAGTTTTCGTGTTGATTAGCTTCCCTAATAACAGTGTCCATCGAAGATCAGGCGAACCCACTCCGACTTCAGAGGTACTTGTAAGTTACGTCCCCAAGTCAATGACGACAGGTCAACATTTTAGTCCAGATGTCCGGTGTAGGGGTTGAACCGCTTACCTCGGCATCAGCACAACGGATGTTTAAGAACATGCTTTATTACCCATTCGACCTTGCTGACCTGCAATTCTGCTGATGATATTCCTCCATGCCACCGTCTCAATTCATCCAGCCTCATTTCTCTCGGCCTGCCTCTGCCTCTCTTCCCCTCGATCTTTCCAGTTGTCACGATGTTCTCCACTGCCTCTCTTCTCATCACATGACCTCACTGGTAGAAACAATGAATCCTGCTTGTTGGACTGTAAGCTGTGGAACCTGAGAATCAGACGCTGATGTAGCTCTGACAGCCGACTGAGGTACCATCAATAGGGGAACATTTTGAGGTACCATCAATAGGGGAACATTTTGAGGTACCATCAATAGGGGAACATTTTGAGGAATCATCAATAGGGGAACATTTTGAGGTACCATCAATAGGGGAACATTTTGAGGTACCATCAATAGGGGAACATTTTGAGGTACCAACAATAGGGGAAACCTTTGAGGCCACTAAAACAGTTCATAAATAAACACACATGTAATGTTTGGCGCTGATAGACGTAGAAGAAAGAAATAGAGACTTGGATGTGTAATTGGTCATGCGTTGAAGTAGATTTGTTCCTGGAGTAAAGCGTTGTTTCTATTAGTGGGTAGCAGGTTCGAATCCCAGTCGGTAACTATAGATGTCAATATTTATGTTGTCTAGTGTGTCCTCTAGTCTCTATTTCTTTCTTCTACGTCTGTGACAGCCAAACAATACATGTCTGTTTATTTATGACATGTTTTGGTGGCCTCAAAGGCTTCTCCAACTAATATTCATCTTGCCACTTGGAAGTTGGAGTTAGTGATTGCCTCCACTCTCACATCTGAGGTTACAGATCTGTAAGCTTAATTCATGGAATATACGAACCAACTTTCTTCAGGAATTAGCCAAATATGTCTGAGCTACCGTGTGACAGTATACGGTACTACCAGCTTTCTGTTAGCTCCGAATGTTTGGCAGTGCTCACCAAACCTACAACATGTGCCAACGGCTTCGGACAGAGGAGCACAATTGTGAGGGTACAAGCCGTATCGTAGTGCGGGGAAATGCAACCTAAAGACTAAACGTCATGACAGGGCAACTAGGTCCTAAACCTTGGATGGCAACTAGTCTAGGATCAAAGTTCCAACAGGCGGACAGTTTGAGCATTGCTTGGCTGATCCGGCAGCTTCTGTGGCTGGTCTTGTTCCTCTTGTATTGATGTTACCAGGCCGAAAGAGAGAGAGAGAGAGAGAGAGAGAGAGAGAGAGAGAGAGAGAGAGAGAGAGAGAGAGAGAGACAGACAGACAGAGAGAGAGAGAGAGAGAGAGAGAGAGAGAGAGAGAGAGAGAGAGAGAGAGAGGGATCATGCTGCGTGGGCAACACATGGTCTCTACAATTCAGCCCAGGCTTTGTGCTATGAAAAGGTATAATTTCATCCCTGGTCCCTGCCATGGGTTGTAGTTATGCCTTTTTGGATCACAATATAACAAACTATCGTCTGTCAAGACGGCAATATGCCAGTCAGTCAAAATGAACCAACGTAAAGCACTTAATTCGTCATATAACCTTGTAAAAACCAATCATGGTAGAGATATACAAGATAGGAATAAACAAAACACAATTAGATCTACAATATAAGATATAAGTATACGCTGAAAGGAGAAGGTTATACATAACTAAAATGTAGAGAGAACCAGAGTACGTTGGTCATATAATCGGAGTGGCGTTGGAGAACATCTTGACGAATGGAAAGATCAGCGATAGAATAGCACAGTCAGACCGAGAGAAGTAAAGCTGGACAGTCTGAAACGATGGCACGGAGACGTATCATCGGGAGAATTGATCCAAAACGCGAAGGGCTGAGATCTTCTGTGGATAAACGTGACTTTGCAGGAAACAAGATGATGTTGGTGATGATGACCTTGCCGATTATGATACAGAAGACAAAGCTAGAAGGAAACCACGAAACATAAAGACAGCAGGTTAAATAGGAGACCAACTTTTTAAAAATTATGGAAAGGGATGTCCTGAGTGTAGTATCACGGATAGAGACAGCGAGAGCCGAAGATCCATTGCAGGTGACCTTCCTTGTGGAGATGGCAACTAATCTGATCTATCTAGCAAAATGCATACGTTTTGAACTAGATACCATACATTTTATTATTATTTTTAAATCTTCAAAGACAGATGGGCCATACCATGATCGTGTCATTGGAGAATCCAATTGCAACCCAAGTTGTAACCTCTGTTAGTAAGCTGGAAGTTATGGTGTAAACAGCATTAGTTCCATTAACAGTCCAAGACACAACAAATCCACAAGGCGATGCCACACAGTCCGAGAAACAGCCTTGAGTTGTGCCACATCCAGCTGGCTTAGATACCTTTCTCTGAAATCAGAATTAGGTTGTCATCACTCATAAACACATTATTCAAAATGGTATCAATATAGCTTCTTCTTTTTTCTTTTTTTTCTTCTTCTTCTTCTTCTTCTTCTTCTTCTTCTTTCTTCTTCTTCTTCTTCTTCTTCTTCTTCTTCTTCTTCTTCTTCTTCTTCTTCTTCTTCTTCTTCGTCTTCGTCTTCTTCTTCTTCTTCTTCTTCTTCTTCTTCTTCTTTTCTTCTTCTTCTTCTTCTTCTTCTTCTTCTTCTTCTTCTTCTTCTTCTTCTTCTTCTTCTTCTTCTTCTTCTTCTTCTTCTTCTTCTTCTTCTTCTTCTTCTTCTTCTTCTTCTTCTTCTTCTTCTTCTTCTCTTCTTCTTCTTCTTCTTCTTCTTCTTCTTCTTCTTTCTTCTTCTTCTTCTTCTTCTTCTTCTTCTTTTCTTCTTCTTCTTCTTCTTCTTCTTCTTCTTCTTTCTTCTTCTTCTTCTTCTTCTTCTTCTTCTTCTTCTTCTTCTTCTTCTTCTTCTTCTTCTTCTCTTCTTCTTCTTCTTCTTCTTCTTCTTCTTCTTCTTCTTCTCTTCTTCTTCTTCTTCTTCTTCTTCTTCTTCTTCTTCTTCTTCTTCTTCTTCTTCTTCTTCTTCTTCTTCTTCTTCTTTCTTCTTCTTCTTCTTCTTCTTCTTCTTCTTCTTCTTCTTCTTCTTCTTCTTCTTCTTCTTCTTCTTCTTCTTCTTCTTCTTCTTCTTCTTCTTCTTCTTATTCTTGTTTCTTTCTTTCTATCTACAGACTTTTGTCTCGTGTACTGCCAATCATTTTCGTAACTAATGTTCCTCCAAGCCATGATTTCAAACTGTCCACCATCTTCTCTCTCGGTAGCCCTCTGCCTCTCCTACCTCCAGTGTTTCCGTTGTCACTGTGTGTACTTCAGTTTTCCCGTTGTCATTATGTGTAATGCAGCTTTTCCGTTGTCACTATGTGTACTCCAGCATTTCCCTTCTCGTGACATGCCCAAAGATGTGTACTGTTTTCTTCTGATGAGAGTAACCAGTTCTCTGTGTAAGTTAACATCTTTTAAGATATATTCATTGTTCTTTCCATCTGTCCATGGTGTTCTCGTCATTCTTCTATACAACAACAGCTTCCACATAATCCCTCACTGCTATCATTATATCTACGTGTGCCGTATTTGGCATTGCGGATGGTGTACATATAGCCATGAGACAAAAAGGCTTCTTGTCGATCCAATCCAGTCAGATGAACATCCCTTGGGGCACTGAACCAGCTACTTTGGCTAGCACTTTTGGAAACGAATTACAGTGTCATTCATACAGAAACACGTCATTTGAGATCATACAAATTGTAGATACACCAGTCGACGCGCCAGAAAGGATATGAGTCACACTCTTAAAACTTCCAGTACGCTGATGGCGAAGTAGGCGTACATTCCTTACACCGTTATTATGTTGGACTAAAACGGCTACTTCTCGTTCAGAAAGCAATGGAACATTAATTAGTTAGTTAGTTAGTTAGTTAGTTAGTTGGTTAGATAGTTAGTTAGTTAGATAGTTAGTTAGATAGTTAGTTAGTTAGATAGTTAGTTAGTTAGTTAGTTAGGTAGGTAGGTAGTTAGTTAGTTAGTTAGTTAGTTAGGTAGTTAGTTAGTTAGTTAGTTAGTTAGTTAGTTAGTTAGTTAGTTAGTTGGCTGGTTGACTGGTTGGTTGGTTGGTTGGTTGGTTGGTTGGTTGGTTGGTTGGTGGTTAGTTAGTTAGTTAGTTAGTTAGTTAGTTAGTTAGTTAGTTAGTTAGTTAGTTAGTTAGTTAGTCTTTCCTCTTGAGCCTAAGGCGGCGCATAGGGCAGAGGTCCTAACTCTCCATGCTTGGCGGTTCGCTGCTACCTGTTGTAGATCTTGGATATTTACTTGGCCATTGAATGAGCCTTCTCTAATGATGGTTCTACGCAGGTTCTCTCTTGGTCTTCCCCGTTTTCTTTTCCCTACCGGTGACCATATGAGGGCTTGGTAGGGGAGTCTTGTCTTGTCCATTCTGAGTACATGGCCAATGTAGTTCTAACGGCGTTTTCTTATAAAATTCGATACAATATCTTGCTTAGTCTCTTGTCTTATTTGCGTATTGGTTTTGAAGTCTGTCCAGTGGAGGTTTAGAATTCTTCTAAGACATTTGTTCTCAAAATTAGCGAATTTTTTATCTACAGCTACTGTTGATTTCCAACTCTCACATCTATTCGTCAACGCTGGAATCACACAAGAGTTGAAGATTTTAAGTTTCGCGTGTTTGCTGAGTGTCTTTGACTTCCAGATGTTTGACAGTTTATTGAAGGCATCAGATGCCAGTGCGATTCTAGAAGATATTTCTAGTGTTGAGTCCACTGTAGATGTCATTTTGTTTCCTAGGTATGTGAATCTGTTGACTTTTTCAAGAACGTGGTTGCTTAATTTGGGGTCGTCTGAACTGTTGGTAAGATCGATAGTTTTTATTTTTGCGGTGCTAATTTGGAGACCAATTTGTCCTGAAACATTTTGGAGATGGTTTATTTTATCTTGGGCATCTGGGTGCGTTGAACTCAAAAGCACTATGTTGTCGGCAAAGTCTAGATATTCTAGTCAACCCAATGGATACCCATATTTGTGTTGTTTGTGCATTTGCGCATGACCCAGTCGATAGCTATTCCAATCGGTGATAAGACACAAACCTGCTTCACTCCTCTTTCCACTGAGAACCAGTCAGAGTTGCCTGATTCTGTTCTTACACAGCAACGTGTCTCTTTTTATAAAGATTTTATGGAAAATTAGTGAACGTAAAATTGCCTAGATGGCCTAGAAGATCAATCTGGCGTTGATGGCAACGTAACTTGCTGCAAAGAAGATGCAACATTAAAAATAAAAAGACATCTGCACGTAAATGAACATGGTTGTCCGGGAGACAACACATCAACATAAAGATCTCGAGCTGTAATAAAAGCAACCACTGTTACATCCACTATAAGCGACTGTTTGTTGAAAATACAATGAAATTGCCATAAAACAGCACATAATTATCTGTATATTATAAGTATTGCTAAATGGAGCATTGCAACATAGTAGAAAAGGCACATATTGTGGTCGTCACTGGGAAGAAGGAAATACCACAATGCAATATACAAGTAAATGGGCATATTCTTAAACAAGTGAATCGGTACAGGTACATTTATCTCGGAACAGTCACAAGATCAGATGGTAGATGCCTTGATGAGGTTAGAACAAGAATTGCCATTGCGAAGGTAGCCTTTTGCAAGATGAAAAACATACTGACCGATAAAATGATATCTATTGAAACGAGAAAAAGAGTGTTTAAGTGTTACATAGAACCTATTCTTTTGTATAGATGTGAAGCGTGGACAAATGAGCAGACAAGCTGAAAAACACCTGATGACTGTGGAAATGTGTTTTCTGAGGAAAATGGAAAGAATACCATGGACAGACAGAAAAACCAATAAACAAGTCCCTCAAGAAACAAATGAAGATCGTAAACTGTTTAAAGACATTAAACGTAGACAGTCAAAATCTTTTGGGCATGTTATGAGAAGAAATGAATTGGAGAACTTGGTGACAACTGGCAAGATCGAACTGAAGAGACCAAGGGGAAGACCGAGAAGTTGCTAACCTCTAGGCCAGGAAGTCGGCAAATGGAAAGATACAGTCCTTAAAATTGGAAAATTGTGTAGATTAAATGTTAAGTCAGCTGTTTAAATGGGAAGATACAGCGGTTTAAATGGGAAAATATAATGACTGAACTGTGAAGATACAGCAGTTGAGTTACGTCAAGAACTGACATCAGAGCATTTGGGATTTTCTCATACGCGCTCCATCCTTATCTGCAACAGCCAGCGAAGAGTCCCAATACTAATGTTAAGAATAGCAGTCCGATTATGTGTCCATTTGGCCTTTCCTCGGAGTCCTGAGTGTTTCTCTAATTTTCTGGTCACTCCTGGAGCACCATTAATTCCCTCTTATCTATCTTTCGGTACTATACACACGATTCCAATAGGCCCAGGCCACATCTGCCTTATCGTGCACCAATACCAACCAAGTGAATCTATTCACCTGCTCATTTCCCACCACCCCAGCATGTCCTGGGAAAAAAATCCAACAGATACTCTCTATTTTTGATTGTTGAATTGAAGACTGCCACTCTGCCCGAAGTATGCATGTCTTCACCTTTCTCATCATACTTTGTGAGTCAGTTACAATCACGACATGCGTGTTATGTTTGTCCTCCAGCCCGTGGAATATTGCCGTGACTACTTCCACCACCATTCTTAGACTAGATATGGTGGTATCATACGCCAGGATCTCCTGCGCCAAACACTGTCCACCAAATTTAGCCACGAATTCTCAGGCACTTCTTTTACCTCTGAGTACAAGGCCATCTATGTATATGATTACATCGCCTGGTCGCGAATTGTCATGGATCAGCTGTTGCACTTCCCATTCAGCACAGTCTGCCGGCCAATCCCTGAATTTCCGATATTATTATTATCCTGCATAAGTTTCCTTTTTGCCTCTGGCATTATGACCTACTATTCTCCTCTCCCGCTAAAGCAACAGTTTAAATAGGAAGATACAGAACTTAGAATGAGACGTAGAAATAATTTTCCAGGGGGAGATCGATCAGGGCGGTGTCTTTCCCTGTGTATGTATTTGGCAAAGACTTATGCTACACATCTAAAAGCCTCTTTCTCAATCCTGGGGGGTGGGGGGGGGGGGGGTACCAAGAGCAGTCACATCTACCTTTTCAACGAGCCACTTCTTAGTTGTTTTGTTGAGTATCCAGGGACTTTTTACCTAATCAGCTTACAAGAGACATTTATCCCGAGTTTTCTCTCTTGGGTCTGGATCGTACGGGATTTGAACCTGTACTCATAACTAAACCCCAGTGTGAAACAACCCGACTTCTGGCGTTAGTTAGTATCTAAATTATTTGCTTACAGTAATTGGCCACTGGTCTAGGTAAAGACACTACGGAGAACTCAATTTCAACTTTGTAATTGTGTCATTGACCAAACTTCTGTCTTAATTGTATCATTGACCAGACCTGTTAATGGTGTCATTGACCAGACTTCTTAACCGTGTCATTGTCCAGGCACAATTGTGTTACCTAAACTAAGCGGCGGTCTCCCTGGCTTAGGAGTTAACGTCTTTCGCGGTAATCCCGTATATTCTCGTGAATAACGTAACCTGCGCGAGAATCGGTAACTTAAGGGGTATGTGAGCTGGTCGCTCAGAAAGCAATGGCAAACTACTGAGCGTAATCTTGCCTAGTATATCAACAGCAGCTGAGAAATGCTGGTGTTGACTGCAACGTCCTGTAAGGGATATGCAACATCAAAAAAAAAAAAACTAAGCAGTTTGCAACTTTAAGTACTCAAGATTGCAGCCACTCGATAAATTTGACGCCTATATGTGCAAGATTAGATAGATAGGCTGAAGTAAAGCTGTAAAACTACGATGAGTATATCACCCAAAAGAAAAACCATAAAGTTACATTGGTCAGATTTACAACAATACAATCACAAGTGACAGAATGGACATCTCCTGGACCAACACTTTAGAGCTAAGTTTACGGAATCGTTCGTAGAGTGCGTTACATATGTCTTGATTGCTGTCAGACGAGAGGTCAACGTCTGCTCTCGTCGCCCGAGAAGTTAGAAAAATGACTGGCAATCTATGTCATCGTGCATTCATGTCTGAAAACTGTGATGGTACTAACACTCCCGAGACCCCTAGAATGCCGCTGCTACAGAACTGTGTAGGAAGTACGGGTGAAAGTAATAATTGAATAAGACTGGGTTATTTTAACTAAAAGATGACACTGAGGCAGTGGTAAATATAAGGGATAGATGGAGAAAGGAACTAATAATCTGATTATCAATTGAGTGACTTGAAAAGACTTACCGTTTCCGATTGTATTGCACCTGTCGAAAGTAATTTAGCGTGGTTATTATATATGTGCACACACACACACGCACACGCACACACACACACACACACACACACACGTCAGGTCTTAGTCAGATATGGCTGAGCTGACGTATGACACTAGACAGACGGTAATACCGGTTTTCTGTTAGCACCGAATGTTGAGCAGCGCTCACCAAACGCGACACCCCACAATGTCTCAACGGCACGGGGGCAGGGGAGCTCAATTGGGAAGGTACTGGTATTGGTGGACAAAAAGAAAATCATAACCTGCACAGTTCGCGGCGACTGCATTAGCCAGTCAGCCTTAATACCTCAGGCTCAAAGACCCCTCTCTCATACACCGCAAGGTACTATACTGGCAGTAAATGACAGTGACAGTGTGACTGGTCTTGGTGTCGGTGTTGTGAGGAGATGCAATCTAAGACTAAATGCCATGTCAGGGTAGACATGCCCAAACCTTTGTCGTGTAATCTGGTCTAGGATGGAAGCTCGGGCAGGCGGACAGTTAGAGCATTGCTTTGCTGATCCTGCAGGTTATGCAGCTTGTATTGGTGTTACCTTTCCTCTGGAGTAAGCTAGGCAGGCCGAGAGATCAAGCTGCATAGGTAACTCATAGTCTTGACAATTCAACCCAGGCTTTTTGTTATGGAGAGGTGTTGCCTTATTTTTAAAACACAATGTAACAAACTTTTATTGTTTGTCCCGACGGCAAGGTGGCAGTCATACATACATATAAAGTAAATGATAACCTTGTATAATAATGTGGCCGTGCGCTAGCGAAGTTGACAGTGAGCTATGCTGATGTCATGAGCACGGTAGGAAGCGGGTTCAGCGTCTGGTCTCGTCACTTGCTAAAGTGAGGGAACAATTGGTCACCTGTGCCTCCTTGCTCCCAATGTGCATTATCAACGCCTGTATCAATCATGTCCCGCTTACACACACATTTGTATCGTGGTCGAGGCCGACCCAAGATCTCTTAGCCATATATAAATAAACCAAAAAAGATGTCCTTTGGTATTCTACCATCATCCATCCTTCTAGCGTGTCCTGTCCATCTAAGCCTATGAAAACTGAGCATGGAATACACCGTCACACAACCTGATATCTACAATACTTCAGTATGTGTGATTTTGTCTTGCCACTCAATACCAAGTATTCTTCGCAAACCCTGCATATGAAAGCTGTTTAAACGTTTCTCTTGGTGTGAGTAAGTTGACCAAAGCTTCACTGCCATAAAGAAGAGTACTAACGACACAGGCTTGATTGACAAGGACTTTTGTTTTGGCAGTAAGCTTTTTGTTTTCCCAGACTACTTTTTTTTGTTAACCTGTTCATTGATCTTGCTGCCTTACCAATCCTTATGTTGATTTCCTGATCTAGGGGTAATTTGCTATTTACCTCTGATTCTAAATATGTAAAATGGTCTACTATCTCCAGTTAAAATAAATGTAATTCAAGTATATGCCCCAACAAGTGAAAGCAGTGAAGAAAGTATAGAGGAATTTTATAATGACATGGAGTCTGCTTTGAAGAACTGTCAAAAATCAGAAATAAATATCATAATGGGTGATTTCAACGCAAAAATAGGAAAGCAAAGCGATGGATACAGTGTAGGCAACCATGGTTTGGGAGAGAGAAATGAAAGAGGTTACAGACTTGTAGAATGGGCAAAAGAACAAGAATTGGTTGTAGGAAACACCTGGTTTAAACAACATCCTAGAAGATTATGGACATGGAGGAGTCCAGACAGCAGGATTAAAAACCAGATAGATTACATCCTGATAAGCAAAAGGTTTCGAAATGCATTAACAGTTGTAAAAACAGTTCCAAATGCAGACTGTTACAGTGATCACAGATTAATTACTGGCACATTGAGGGTAAAGTTAAAGAAAGTCAAGTATACAGCAGGAAACCCTAAATATGACTTGTGCAAATTGAAAACTGACAAAGAAATACAAGATAATTTTAACATAGAAGTAAAGAACAAATTTGATTTATTGTCTGATTTAGAGATCCTATTTCAAGATGTAGATGATCAATGGGAAATGCTGAAGAATTCAATCAGTTGTGCAGCAGAAAAAACTATTCCAAAAGTAAAGAAAGTTGGCCGTAAGACATGGATGACTGAAGAAATTTTACAACTAATGGAAACAAGAAGACAGAACAAAAATAATCCTGCCAAATATGAAGAAATTCACAGAAAAGTCAGAACCTTATGTAAGGAGGCTAAAGAAACATGGCTTGAGAAAAATTGCAGAGAAATTGAAAAACAACACAACAGTAAAAATGCGAAACTAATGCACAAAAGAATTCAGGAGATTACTAATCAAAGAACACGTACATCAGCAGGCTGCCTAAAGACAAAAGATGGAAGAGTCATAATAGAAAAAGATCAGATTTTACATGTATGGTCAGATTACGTGAAAAACCTTTATGACGATAGCAGAGACGAACAATATATTGTTCAAAATAACAATGAAGGGCCAGCAATTTTGAAGATGGAGGTTCAGAATGCTCTTAATCATATGAAATCTGGCAAAACCCCCGGTCCAGACAGCGTCACAACAGAAATGATTAATGCTTTAGAAGAATATGGAATAGATAAAGTTACCAGTCTGCTTAATACAATATATGATACTGGAAACATACCTCATGAGTTATGTAATTCTGTATTTATTGCAATCCCAAAGAAATCAGGAGCCTTGGAATGTGATCAACATCGAACAATTAGTATAATGAGTCACATCACGAAGATTTTGCTAAGAATTATCATGCAAAGAGTTAGGAGGAAAATACAACCTGAAATAGGAGAAGAACAATGTGGGTTTGTAGTAGGCAAGGGTACAGTAAATGCTGTGTATATACTGAGAACCGTAATCGAACGTTCTATAGAAGTAAACAAAGATCTACACCTTTGCTTCATTGACTACACAAAGGCTTTTGATAAAGTGAGACATGTCAACATGATAAGGATGCTTGAAGATCTACAAATTGATGGGAAAGACCTTAGACTTGTAAAAAACATATATTGGAAACAACAAGCTGCCATAAGAGTTGATAATGAAGTAAGCCAATATCAGCCTATTAAGAGAGGTGTGAGACAGGGATGTGTAATGTCTCCAGATCTGTTTTCCCTGTACAGTGAAAATATTTTCAGAAATATTGAAAATATGGAAGGAATCAACATTGGGGGACGATGCATCAATAACATTAGATATGCAGATGATACAGTCTTAATTGCAGATAATGAACAGGACCTGCAAAATTTAGTAGATGCGGTTGTTACACACAGTGAACAACAAGGGTTAGAATTAAATTGTAAAAAGACACAGATTATGGTCGTCACTAGGAAGGACGAAATACCACAATGTAATATACAAGTAAATGGGAATATTCTTCAACAAGTGAATAGGTACAATTACCTCGGAACAGTAATAACATCTGATGGGAGATGCCTTGAAGAGATTAGAACAAGAATCGCCATGGCAAAAGTAGCCTTTAGCAAGATGAAAAACATACTGACCAATAAAAAGATGTCAATTGAAACGAGAAAAAGAGTGTTGAGATGCTACATAGAACCTGTACTTTTATATGGATGTGAAGCTTGGACAATGAGCAGCCAGGCTGAGAAACATCTGATGGCTGTAGAAATGTGGTTTCTGAGGAAAATGCAAAGAATACCATGGACAGCCAGAAAGACCAATGAACAAGTCCTTCAAGAAACAAATGAAGATCGTAAACTGATCAGAGACATTAGACGTAGACAGTCACAATTTTTTGGGCATGTTATGAGAAGAAATGATTTGGAGAACTTGGTGACAACTGGTAAGATCGAGGGGAACAGACCAAGGGGAAGACCTAGAAACAAGTATCTGGATGGCTTGGCCTTGTGGCATGGTCGAGACAAAAACACGGAACTGATCCACGACTCTGTTGATCGATTGAGATGGCAGAACATGACCGCCCACGCTTACCGGCATGGCACATGATGGATGGATGGATCTCCAGTTCGGCGTCGTCAATGAAGAATGATAGTACCCTATGTGCACCTTGTGACATAATCTGTGTCTTCATTTTGCTAATTGTTAAAACAAACTTAGAACAAGCATTGGAGAATGTAGATAGTAGACATTGCAATTCTTCCTCAGAGTGGGTCGTAATTGCAGCATCATCTACAAACAGCAACTCTGTGATCAGTACCCTCCTAATTTTGTTCTTGACCTTCAATCTTTGAGCATAGTAGTGGCCGCCATCTGAGCTTGAGTGAATGTATATACCACCATTCTGATCACGAAAGGCATATTTCAGCAGAAGTGAAACGTATATTCTAAAGAGGGTGGGATCAAGTACACAACTTTGCTTACTTCCACTCTTGATATCAACCTCTTCTGAAATTGCACCATCAAACTTGATTATACCCTTCATGCCTGTGTGGAACGATTCCACAATGGACAGAAGAGTTGGTGGGCAGCCAATCTTCTTTAGTGCCTTGAACAGACCCATACAACTGACCAAATCAAATGCCTTTCTAAGGTCGATGAAGATTCTGTTCATGGCATTTTTCTTGCATCTGTCGCAATGAGAATATCATATTAATGGTAGACCGGTTCTGTCGAAAGCCACACTGTGATTCGGTGTAGACTTGATATCCCTGGACTTTATGTCTGCGCAGAACAATTCTGGCAAATACTTTTCCAACAATACACAGAAGTGAGATACCCCTATAGTTGTTGCAGTCGCTCCGATCGCCCTTGTTCTTGTACAGTGTTATGATGTTTGAATCTTTGAACTCCTGTGGGACTTGTCCTTCTCGCCAGCATAGCTCCATTAGCTGGTAGATATGTAGAGTGAGTGTGTCTTGCCCACTCCTGATAACCTCTATTGAATCCCATCCTTACCTGGAGCCTTGCCAGATGTAAGTTCATTAATAGCACTCTTAACTTTTGGTATAGTGGGAAGTGTGTCCAGGTGTTCAAGAATTGGCAGGGCCTCTATGGCGTTAAGGGCATCATCCGCTAGTTTGGTCTCGCTTGAGTAAAGCTATAAGTAGTGCTCTACCCATCTATCCGTCTGCTGTTTCTTATCAGTGATGATTTCTTCAGTAAAAGTTTTCAGTAGTGCACTTCTTTTGATCATTGGACCACATGTCTTCTGTATCCTTTCATACATGCTTCTGGTGTTTCCCTTATCACTTGCATTTTGAATGTACTCGCAAAGCTTGATCCAAGTCGATTTGCACACTGCCTGGCAGCTTTTGCACATCCTTCCTAGCTTGCTTCAGCTCACGGAGTTTCGGGCTGTTCTTTCCGTGTTTTTAAGAGAGCTATCTTCTATTTATCAGTCAAGGGCTGCAGTATCTAGCTGTTTGATGCAAACCAGTCATTTCTCTTATTATCTACAGTGCCATAAACCCCTACAGCTGTTTTATAAAGAGTTTTCTTAAGTTTACCCCACTTTTCAATTGCTGTACAAATTTCTGATGTAACAGTGAAAGCGTCTTCAAGCTGCTGTTGGAAATAAAACACTTATCAGGATCTTGAGTGTTAATAATATTAATCCTAGGGCTAGATTTGTATTTCGTCGTTTAGATTCTCGTTGGTCTCAGTCTAACCCGTGCACCAACTAAACAATGATCAGTATCACAATCAGCACTGTGGTAACTTCGAGTTAATGATATTTGATTCAAATGTTGTCTCTGTGTGATGATAAAGTCTAGGTGATGCCAATGGCCGGATCTTGGGTGTTTCCATGTGACTTTATGCTGCTATTTTGTTTTGAAAACGGAGTTTGTAATACATAGGCCATTTCTGGTGCAATGCTCCAGCAACCTTTGATCATTGTCATTCATAAGACCGATGTTGTATTTTCCAAGGCCCACTGGCCATGAACTCGAGTCCTTGCCCACACGAGCATTGAAATCAATGCGTATATACATGTAATCAGTTAGTGGTACTGCCTTGGTCACAGAGTCTAACTCTTCATGTAACAAATCCTTCACATCATCAGAGGAAATGAGTATCGGTGCATATGCAGTGATTCTGGTGGCAAAACCACAAGTGGTTGCCAAGCGCAGGGATAATAATCTTTCATCTCCGCCAGCTGGAACTTCAATCATTCCCAGTAGTGAATTCTTCACTGCAAAGTCCACTCCGTGTGGTCTGTTTACTTCCTGCCCTCTACCTTTCCAAACAAGGCGTAGTAGTTTTCCTGAGTGAAACAGACAGACAGACAGACAGACAGACAGACAGACGGACGGACGGACGGACTGACGGACAGACAGACAGACAGACAGACAGGCGGTTCAAGTTATGTTCTTCTTACCCGAGTCAATGAAGTCAGAAGCCCTTGCTTGGCGAATAGACCAATATCGGTGTGTGGAATGATAAGTCATGGAGACTTGTCTGGCGGCATCTATGAAAATATACATAATAGTACAATATGAGTGGCCGATATGAACACATATTACTTGTAGTTACTAACATTATGTGATACTTGTAGAGAAATAATTATAATGGGTTATGTTCTGTGCAGGGTATTGCGATCAACCCCAACATAATGTTGATTTAAGAGGCGATTTTACGTTCAGTAGTTTGCCATTTGTTTTCTGAATCAGAAGTCAACGTTAAAGTCCAGCTTACTGGTGTAGGAATGAAACCCTGTACCACGCCGTCAGCGCAACGGAAATGTAAGCGGAAGCGTATTGAGCTCGTGGCCACGCTGACTTCTAGAGGAGTAATGCTGTGTTGTATTATATAATATACTAGCTGACACGGCCCGGCTTCGCCCAGACACTGGTGGGGAGCATCTCATTTAATTCATATAAGTAGTCATATAAGTTCTCGTTCCCGTTACCGACTATCTGTCTGTCTGTCTGTCTGTCTGTCTGTCTGTCTGTCTGTCTGTCTGTCTGTCTGTCTGTCTGTCTGTCTGTCTGTCTGTCTGTCTGTCTGACCCGGCCCGGCATCACCCAGCTCCTGGTGTGGAGCATCTCATTTAATTCATATAAGTAGTCATATAAGCTGCCGTTCCCGTTCCCGACTGTCTGTCTGTCTGTCTGTCTGTCTGTCTGTCTGTCTGTCTGTCTGTCTGTCTGTCTGTCTGTCTGTCTGTCTGTCTGTCTGTCTGTCTGTCTGTCTGCCTGCCTGTCTGTCTAATCATTTATTGGTTGCATTTGAACAACCTTAGATAAACGAAGACCAACTTACAAAAATCATTAGAAAGAGCACTTGAAAGATCTTTACATCTTCCCCAACAATTAACTTGGGTAAATGGAGCGGCGGCAGCAGCAGCAGCAGAAGAAGAAAAAGGAGGAGTAGGAGCTGGGAGGAGGAGGAGGAAGAGGGAGGAGGAGTAGGGAGGAGGAGGAGAGAGGAGGAGGAAGGAGGAGGAGGGAGGAAGAGGGAGAAGGAGGAGGGAGAAGGAGAAGGGAGGAGAAGGAGGGGGAGGAAGAGGAGGGGAGGATGAGGAGGGAGGAAGAGGGAGGAGGAGGAGGAGGGATGTGGAGGGAAGAGGAGGAGGGAGGAGGTAGAGGGAGGAGGGATGAGGAGAGAGGGGGAGGGGGAGGGAGGAGGAGTGATGAGGAGGAAGGGGGAGGAGAGGGAGGAGGAGAGGGAGGAGGAGAAGGGAGGAGGAGGAGGGAGGAAGAGGGAAGAGAAGGAGGAGGGAGAAGGAGGGATGAGGGGGAGGAGGGAGGAGGAGGAGGGAGGAGGAGGAGAAAGGAGGAGGAGGAAGGAGGAGAAAGGAAGAGGAGTGATTAGGAGAAGGAAGAGAGAGGAGGAGAAGGAAGGAGGAGAGTGAGGAGGAGGGAGGAGGGCGAGGAGGAGGGAGGAGGAGGAGAATTATAACGCATATGCCTGTAGATAACTGCAGCGAA
The DNA here is from genome assembly GCA_963921405.1 of Cepaea hortensis. NCBI lineage: Eukaryota > Metazoa > Mollusca > Gastropoda > Stylommatophora > Helicidae > Cepaea > Cepaea hortensis. The sequence goes on from OY992893.1 coordinate 77,915,798, forward strand.
AAGGTGGGGAGCATCTCATTTAATTCATATACGTAGTCATATAAGCTCCCGTTCCCGACTATCTGTCTGTCTGTCTATCTATCTGACCCTCGTGGCTTCGACCAGTTCCTGGCGGGGAGCGTCTCATTAAATTCATACAACAAAAAAAAGTAACTTAAAAGAATGTCCTTCCACACACCATCCATTATTTTTAATGAAAACTGTTTCTTATCACTGACATGACTGTAGATAACTTCTTAAGCATAAAAAGATGAGTTACAATGTTATGCATTATTTTTATGAAAACTTTGAAAATGCCTTAAAGATTGTATCATGATTTATTATAACTCATATGCCGGTAAATAACTATAGACAAAGAGTTTATAAATCTTTGAAAACCATGCAACAATATGACTATAAGATATACAGAAAAGTTATTAAAAGTTATGTCCCTTGAAATAACTTTTCTAGAGTTAAGTCCCCTTGCTATATTGAAATTATAATGAAAAAGGAAATATTAAATAATATTAAGTAAGCAGCCGATTTTACACTTTAAAAATATCTCATTTGGCAGCGCGGGAATGAGAGGAAGACGTGTAGAAAATTTCATCTCAATCGGATGGACCGTTCGCGAACGCATAAAGGACATACAGACGGAGATTGCCTTTTATATATAAGATACTAGCTGACCCGGCCCGGCTTCGCCCAGTCCCTGGTGGGGAGCATCTCATTTAATTCATATAAGTAGTCATATAAGTTCTCGTTCCCGTTCCCGACTATCTGTCTGTCTGTCTGTCTGTCTGATCCGGCCCGGCATCACCCAGCTCCTGGTGTGGAGCATCTCATTTAATTCATATAAGTAGTCATATAAGTTCCCGTTCCCGTTCCCGACTATCTATCTGTCTATCTGTCTATCTGTCTGTCTGTCTGACCCGGCCCGGCTTCGCCCAGACCCTGATGGGGAGCATCTCATTTAATTCATATAAGTAGTCATATAAGTTCCCGTTCCCGACTGTCTGTCTGTCTGTCTGTCTGTCTGTCTGTCTGTCTGTGTGTCTGTCTGTCTGTTTGTCTGTCTGTCCGTCCCTCCCTCCCTCCCTGTCTGTCTGTCTGTCTGTCTGCCTGTCTGTCTAATCATTTATTGGTTGCAGTTAGAACAACCTTAGATAAACGAAGACCAACTTACAAAAAGCATTAGAAAGAGCACTTGAAAGATCTTTACATCTTCCCCCAACATTAACTTGGGTAAATGGAGCGGCGGCAGCAGCAGCAGCAGAAGAAGGAAAAGGAGGATTAAGAGGAGGGAGGAGGAAGAGGGAAATGGAGGAGGGAGGAGGAGAGAGGAGAAGGAGGGAGGAAGAGATAGGCGGAGAGAGGAGGAGGGAATAGGAGGGAGGAGGAGGGATTAGGAGAAGGAGTGAGGAGTAGGAGGGAGGAGGAGTGATTAGGAGGAGGAGTGAGGAGTAGGAGGGAGGAGGAGGGATTAGGAGGAGGAGGGAGGAGTAGGAGGAGGGAAGAGAAGGGAGGAAGAGGAAGAGGGAGGAGGATGAGGGAGGAGTAGGAGAGAGAAGGAGGAGGGAGAAGGAGGAGGGAGAAGGAGGAGGGGAGGAGGGGGAGGAGGAGTGAGGAGGAGGAAGAGGGAGGAGGAAGAGGGAGGAGGAAGAATGAGGAGGAAGAGGGAGGAGGAGGGAGAAGGAAGAGGAGGAGGAGGGAGAAAGAGGGAGAAAGAGGGAGGAGGAGGAGGGAGGAGGAAGAGGGAGAAGGAGGATTTAGAGGGAGGAGGGAGGAGGAGAAGGAGGAGGATGAGGAGGGAGGAGGAGGAAGAGGGAGGAGGAGGGATGTGGAGGGAGGAGGATGAGGGAGGAGGGAGGAGGAGAGAGGAGGAGGAGGAGGAGGGAGGAGGTAGAGGGAGAAGGAGGGAGGAGGAAAAAGGGAGAAGGAGGAGGGAGAAGGAGGAGGGAGGAGGGAGGAGGAGGAGGATGAGAGGGAGGAGGAGGAAGAGAGAGGAGGAGGAGGGATGTGGAGGAAGGAGGTGGAGGGAGGAGGAGGGAGGAGGTAGAGGGAGGAGGAGGAGGGAGGACAAGGGAGGAGAGGAGGAGGAGGAGGAAGAGGGAGGAGGAGGATGGAGGAGGGAGAGGGAGGAGGGGGAGGGGACGAGGAAGAGTGTAGGAGGAGGAGGGAGAGGAGGAGGAGAAGAAGGGAGAAGGAGGGAGGAGGAGAAGGAGGAGGTGGAGGAGGGGAAGGAGGGAGGAGGAGGGGGAGAGGCGGAGGGAGAAGAAGGAAGGAGGATTAGGGAGGAGGGGAGAGGAAGAGGGAGGATGAGGGAGAATGAGGAGGGGAGGAAGGAAAGGGAGGTTGGAAGAGGAGGAGGTGGGAGGAGGAGTGAGTGGAGGAAGGAGGTAGAGGGAGGAGGAGGTTTGAGGGAGAGAGAGGAGGAAGGGAAGGTGGAGGAGAGGAGGTGTAGGGAGGAGGAGGAGTGTGGAGGGAGGTGGAGGAGGTAGTGGGAGGAGAGGGAGGGAGGAGGGAGGAGAAGGAAAAGGATGGAGGTGGGAGGTGGAGGAAGGGGATGGGGAGGAGGTGGTTGTGGGAGGTGGTGGTGGGAGGAAGTGGTGGGTGAGGGTGGAAGGGGAGGAGAGGTAGAGGGTAGGGTGGAGGAGGGGGGAGGGGAGGGACGTGGGATGTCGATCAAGGAGGAGGAGGGAGGAGGAGGGATTAGGTAGAGGGAGGAGTAGGAGGGAGGAAAAGGGAGGAGGGAAGAGGAGAGAGGAGGAGGAGGGAGGAGGTAGGAGGAGGAGGAAGAGGGAGGGAGGAGGGAGAGGAGGAAGGAGGAGGAAGGGGGAGGAGGAGGAGGAAGAGGGAGGAGGAGGATGGAGGAGGAAGAGGAGGGAGAGGGAGGAGGGGGAGGGAGGGAAACGGAAGGGGGTAGGAATTGGAGGAGGGGAGAGGAGGAGGAGGAGGAGGGGAGAAGGAGGGAGGAGGAGAATGGAGGAGGAGGGAGGAGGGGAAGGGAGGGTGGGGAAGGAGGGAGGAGGAGGGGGAGAAGAGGAGGAGGCGGAGGGAGAAGGAGGAGAAGGAGGGAGGAGGGAGAGGGAGGAGGGAGGAGGAGGGAGAATGAGGAGGGGAGGAAGGAAAGGGAGGTGGAAGAGGAGGAGGAGGGAGTAAGAGGAGGGAGGAGGAGGGTGGAGGAAGGACGGTAGAGGGGAGGAGGAGGAGGTAAAGGGAGGAGGAGGGAGGAAGGAAAGGGAGGAGGAAGAGGAGGACTGTAGATAACTTCCTTACACATAAAAAGATGAATTGTTATTGATATTGCCGTGGCATGGAGGCATATATATCAGCAGCAGAGTTGATCCCGAAAACCAAAGACTGAGATCTATGGAGAACCATGAACGCCTACGCCAGCCGGCACGGCACTTGATGATGATGATGATTGCCATGTGACGATTCTGTGTGGAGGGAGGAGGACGAGTAGGGAGGAATAGGAGGGAGGAGGAGGGAGGAGGAGGGATTAAGAGGAGGAGGAGGGAAAGAGGAGAAGGAAGGATGAGGGAGGAGGAGGGAGGAGGAGAAGAGGGAGGAGGAGGGAGAAGGAGGAGGAGGGAGGAGGAGAACGCGGGAAGAGGAGGAGGAGGAGGGAGGAGGAGGGTGAAGGAGGAGGAGGAGGAAGGAGGAGGAAGAGGGAGGGGTGAGGGAGGAGGAAGAGGGAGGAGGAGGGAGAAGGAGGAGGAGGGAGGAGGAGAACGCGGGAAGAGGAGGAGGGAGGAGGAGGCACGGCACGTGATGATGATGATGATTGCCGTGTGACGATTTCTGTGTAGTCACGTCATTTTCTTCGCTTGTCCTATCGTTTTGGTTCGGGGATTCTTTCATCATCATCATCATATATTTACGTACGTATTTAGGGAGGGGGAGGAGAGGGAGGAGGAGGAAGAAGAAACAAAAATATGACAGTTGGCAGCGCTGGAATGAAAGGAAGACGTGTGGAAAATTTCATCTCAATCGGATGGACCGTTCCGCGAACGCATAAAGGACATACAGACGGAGATTGCCTTTTATATATAAGATACTAGCTGACCCCCTGCCCGGCTTCGCCCAGGAACCCTGGTGGGGAGCATCTCATTTAATTCATATAAGTAGTCATATAAGTTCCCGTCTGTCTATCTGTCTGTCTATCTGTCTGTCTATCTGTCTGCCTGACCCTGCCCGGCTTCGCCCAGTCCCTGGTGGGAAGCATCTCATTTAATTCATATAAGTAGTCATATAAATTCCCGTTCCCGTTACCGACTATCTGTCTGTCTGTCTGTCTGTCTGTCTGTCTGACCCGGCCCGGCATCGCACAGCTCCTGGTGTGAAGCATCTCATTTAATTTATATAAGTAGTCATATAAGTTCCTGTTCCCGACTGTCTATCTGTCTGTCTGTCTGTCTATCTGTCTGCCTGACCCTGTCCGGCTTCATTACATTCATACAACAAAAAAAGTAACTTAAAAGAATGAGCTTCCACACACCATCCATTATTTTTAATGAAAACTCTCTCTAATCACCTGCATGACTACAGTAACTTCTTAAGCAAAAAAGATGAGTTACAATGTTATGCATTGTGCATTATTTTTATGAAAACTTTGAAAATGCCTTACAGATTGTATCATTATTTATTATATCTCATATGCCGGTATATAACTATGGACAAAAAGTTTATAAATCTTTGAAAACGATGCCACAATATGACTATAAGTTATACAGAAAAGTTATGCCCCTTGAAATAACTTTTACAGAGTTAGGTCCCCTGAAATATATGAAATTATGATGAAAAATGAAAAATGAAATAATACTGAGTAAGCAGGCGACTTCACACTAACAAAATATCACAGTTGGCAGCTCTGGAATGAAAGGAAGGCGTGTAGAAAATTTCATCTCAATCGGATGGGCCGTTCGCGAACGTATAAAGGACAGACGGACATACAGACATACAGACAGACAGACGGAGATCCTAATTTATATATAAGACTAGCTGACCCGGCCGGGCTTCGCCCAGTCCCTGGTGGGGAGCATCTCATTTAATTCATATAAGTAGTCATATAAGTTCTCGTTCCCGTTCCCGACTATCTGTCTGTCTGTCTGTCTGTCTGACCCGGCCCCGGCATCACCCAGCTCCTGGTGTGGAGCATCTCATTTAATTCATATAAGTAGTCATATAAGTTCCCGTTCCCGTTCCCGACTATCTATCTGTCTATCTGTCTATCTGTCTGTCTGTCTGTCTGACCCGGCCCGGCTTCGCCCAGACCCTGATGGGGAGCATCTCATTTAATTCATATAAGTTGTCATATAAGTTCCTGTTCCCGACTGTCTGTCTGTCTGTCTGTCTGTCTGTCTGTCTGTCCTGTCTGTCTGTCTGTCTGTCTGTCTGTCTGTCTGTCTGTCTGTCTGTCTGTCTGTCTGTCCGTCCGTCCCTCCTCCCTCCCTGTCTGTCTGTCCTGTCTGTCTGCTGTCTGTCTAATCATTTATTGGTTGCAGTTAGAACAACCTTAGATAAACGAAGACCAACTTACAAAAAGCATTAGAAAGAGCACTTGAAAGATCTTTACATCTTCCCCCAACATTAACTTGGGTA
>OY992893.1:77921583-77974083 GCA_963921405.1 Cepaea hortensis
TCCCTGGTGGGGAGCATCTAATTTAATTCATATAAGTAGTCATATAAGCTCTCCCGTTCCCGACTGTCTGTCTGTCTATATGTCTGACCGGCGTGGTTTCGCCCAGCTCTTGGCGCACAGTAACTTAAAAGAATGTCCTTCCACACACCATTCAATGAAAACTGTAGAAAAAGATGGGTTACAATGTTATGGATTATGCATTATTTTTATGAAAACTTTGAAAATGCCTTAAAGATTATATCATTATTTATTATAACTCATATGCCTGAAAATAACTATAGACAAAAAGTTTAACAATAGTGCAAGTAAGTCCAACAATATGACTATAAAGTATATAGAAATATTATTAAAGTTATGCCCTTGAAATAACTTTTCTAGAGTGAAGTCCCCCTGCTATATAAACATTATATAATGAAAATGGAAAAGTTAATGTTATTAAATAAGTCGAAGATTTTACATTAAGAAATTATTATAGTCGGTTGCACAGGAATGAAAGGAAGACGTGTAGAAAATTTCATCTCAATCGGATGTACCGTTATCGAACGCATCCAAATCCACAAACCCACAAACAAACAAACATACACTCTGTTTTATATATATAATAGCTGACACGGCCCGGCTTCGCCCAGACTCTGGTGGGGAGCATCTCATTTAATTCATATAAGTAGTCATATAAGCTCCCGTTCCCGACTGTCTGTCTGTCTGTCTGTCTATCTATCTGTCTGTCTGTCTGTCTGTCTGTCTGACCCGGCCAGCCCATGGTGGAGAGCATCTCATTTAAATCATATAAGTAGTCATATAAGATCCCGTTCCCGACTATCTGTATGTCTGTCTGTCTTGGGTAAATGGAGGAGGGAGGAGGAAGAGGGAGGTGGAGGAGGGAAGAGGAGGGAGGAGGAGGGAGGAGGAGACAGGAGGAATAGGAGGGAGGAGGAGGGATTAGGAAGAGGAGGGAGGAGTAGGGTGGAGGAGGAGGGGGAGGAGGAGGGAGGAGGAAGAGGGAGAAGGAGGGAGGAGGAGATCGCAGGAGGAGGAGGAGGAGGAGAGGGAGGAGGAGGAGGGAGAGGGAGGAGGAGGGAGGAGGAGGAGAGAGTAGGCGGAGGGAGGAGGCGGAGGGAGCAGGAAGAGGGAGGAAGAGGGAGGAGGAGGAGGGAGGAGAAGGAGGAGGGAGGAGGAAGGAGGAGTAGAGAGTGGAAGGAGGAGGGAGGAGGCGGAGGGAGGAAGAGGGAGGAGGAAGAGGGAGAAGGAGGGAGGGAGGAGAAGGAGGGAAGAGGATGAGAGGGAGGAGGAGGAAGAGGGAGGAGGAGGAATGTGAAGGGAGGAGGAGGGAGGAGGTAGAGGGAGGAGGAGGAGGAGGAGGGGAGGAGGATAGAGGAGGAGGAGGGATGAGGAGGAAGAGGGAGGAGGAGGAATGTGAAGGGAGGAGGAGGGAGGAGGTTAGAGAGAGGAGGAGGAGGGAGGAGGAGAATGGAGGAGGAGGGATGAGGAGGAGAGGGAGGAGGAGGGGGAGGAGGGGGAGGAGGAGGGAGGAAGAAGGAGGAGGGAGGAAGACGGATGAGGGGGGAGGAGGGAGGGGTAGGAGGGGGAGGAGGAGAAGGGAGGAGAAGGGAGGAGGAGGAGGGAGCAGGAGGAAGGAGGAGGGAGGAGGAGGAGGAAGAGGGAGGAGGAGGGAGGAGGAAGAGAGAGGAGGGAGGAGGAAGAGAGAGGAGGGAGGAGGAGGGAGGAAGAGATAGGCGGAGAGAGGAGGAGGAGGGAGGAGGAGGAGTAGGGATGAATAGGAGGGAGGAGAAGGGAGGAGAAGGGAGGAGGAGGGATTAAGAGGAAGAGGGAGGAGGAAGAGGGAGAAGGGAGGAGGAGGGAGGAGGTAGTAGGATGATTGATTGCCATCCACCAGGTTAATATGTTATCGCGGACCTCAGAGAGAAGTGTCTATGTAGAAGACCATTTCCTGGACGTACGTATTTTGGGAGGGGGAGGAGGGAGGAGGGAGGAGGAGGAAGAAGAAAATAAAACTATGACATTTGGCATCTCTGGAATGAAAGGAAGGCGTGTAGAAAATTTCATCTCAATCGGATGGGCCGTTCGCGAACGTATAAAGGACATACATACATACAGAGATACGGACGCACATCCTAATTTATATATAAGATATATATATATATATATATATATATATATATATATATATATAATATATATATATATATATATATATATATAGTTCATGATGTGTAGAGTTGGTGATTATGTCTGTCTACAGTCTTTTGTCTCGTGTACTGCCAATCATTTTCGTAACTAATGTTCCTCCAACCCATCATTTCAAACTGTCCAGCATCTTCTCTCTCTCTCTCTCTCTCTCTCTCTCTCTCTCTCTCTCTCTCTCTCTCTCTCTCTCTCTCTCTCTCTCTCTCTGTAGTCCCCTGCCTCTCCCAGCTCCAGTTTTTCCGTTGTCACTATGTGAACTCCAGCATTTCCCTTCTCGTGACATGCCTAAAGAATGTGTACTGTTTTCTTCTGATGACAGTAGCCAGTTGCCATTGTAAGTTAACATATTTTAAGTTATATTTATTATTCTTTCTATCTGTCCACGGTGTTCTCGTCATTCTTCTATACAACAACAGCTTCCACATAATCCCTCAATGATCATCATTATATCTACGTGTGCCTATGTGGCATTGTGGATGCTGCACTAACAGTCATGAGACAAAAAGGCTACTTGTTGACCCCGCCCAGTCCGATGAAGTTCTTCTGGGGCACAACCAGCTACTTTTTGCTAGCACTTTTGGAAACGAATTAAAATTGTTATGCGTACAGAAATACGTCATTCGAGATCACACAAATGTAGATACATGTAATAGTCGACGTTCCCGAAAAGATAAGATCGTGCGTTCTTAAACTTCCGTTTCGCTGATGGCGATGTAGGGCGTTTAGTCCCTACACGGGCATTAAGTTGGACTTAAATGTTGACTTGTCATTCAGAAAGCAATGGCAAACTATTGAACGTGAAAATGCGTAGAACATCAACCTGGTGTTGATGGTAACGTAACGTCCTGCAGAGGACATGCAACATAAAAAGACACGTCAACATAAATAAACATAGTGGTCCAGAAGACAACATAAAAAAGTCACGTGGACATAATTGAACATAGTTGTCCAGGAGACAACATAAAAAGACACATACACATAATTGAACATAGTTGTCCAGGAGACAACATATCAACATAAAGATCTCTAGCAGTAATAAAAACAATCTTTGGCATTCCGACTTCGCCTCTCTCAAAAAAGCAACAATTTAAATAGAAAGAAAAAAAGTCGCTTAAATGTTGACAGGGTCGACTTCATTGCACCGGGTTTTATCCCATATGGCTCAGTCTCTTTCCGCAGTGCGGAAAGCGTCGCACAAAGCACGAACTCCGTAGCTCTAGCGAGGACCCACAGGAGTCTCCGAAAAATTTCACTCGTGAACCGAAGGACGCCGCCCGGAATCGAACCCACAACCGTCGGAACCACAACCTTTTTGTTGAGCCTTTCTTAAATAGAAAGATACAGAAGTTAGAATAGGACGTAGAAATAACTTTCCAGGAGCGGATCGGTCAGGGAGGTAACATGCCCTATCTATTTAGCTCGTCTTATCTAAAAATCATCTTTCTCAATCCTGGGGATACCAAGAGCAGCCACATCTACCTTTTCAACGAGCCACTTCTTGGATGTTTTGTTGAGTATCCAGTGACTTTGTATCTAATAAGCTTACAAGAGACAATTATCCCGAGTTTTCTCTCTTGGGTCTGGATCGTACGGGACTTTAACCTATTTTTTTTTTTTTTTTTTTTGCGTATCCTTTTACAGGACTTAGCTTTCAACAGCAGCATCTTTCAGCTGTCTGTTGATCTCTTGGCAAGATTACGCTCAGTAGTTTGCCATTGCTTTCTGAGCGGCCGGCTCAGTATCTGCAAGTCACGAGCGGGGGTCGAACCACCTCAGTTCTCGCTCCGCTGCGAGACTCTGCGTGATAAACGGGATTACAGAGAGAAAGTGTTGTAACCCCACAGCCAGAGAGACCGGCCTTCCTATACCCATAACTAAACCCCAGTTTGAGACAACTCGACTTCAGGCGTTAGTTAGTATCTAAATTATTTGCTGACAGTAATAGGTCACTGGTCTAAGTATAGAAACTAGGGAGACCTCAGTTTCTGAAAGTCATTGATCAAACTGCTTAATTGTGTCATTAACCAGATTTCTTAATTGTGTCAATGACCAGACTTCTTAATTGTGCCATTTACCAGACTTCTTTCTTAATTGTGTCATTTACCAGACTTCTTTCTTAATTGTGTCATTAACCAGACTTCTTAATTGTGCCATTTACCAGACTTCTTTCTTAATTGTGTCATTTACCAGACTTCTTTCTTAATTGTGTCATTAACCAGACTTCTTTCTTAATTGTGTCATTTACCAGACTTCTGTCTTAATTGTGTCATTTACCAGACTTCTGTCTTAATTGTGCCATTGATCAGACCTATTAAAGGTGTCACTGACCAGCCTTCTTAACCGTGTCATTTACCAGGTACAATTGTATTACGTAAATACTAAGCAGTCTGTAACTTTAAGTACCCCATATTGCAACCGCTCGATAAATTTGACGCCTACATCTGAAAGATTAGATAGGTTGAAGTAAAGCTGTAAAACAACGATGAGCATATCACCACAAAACGTAAAGTGACATTGGTAAGATTTACAACACAGTCACAAGTGACAGAATGGACATTTTCACAACCCATACTTTACAGCTGAGCTACTTTCAATTGTAATGTTTTAATATATTTGTATTAGTGTCTTTTTGCTTTTGTATGCTGACGAATGTTTTCTCATCAGTTAGTCACCTGTAATGTTTTCTTGTAAAGATGACTAGTTCAGCTGTACATTTTCACTGCTAAATATGGTCATGTTAGTAAATAGGCTGGACAGGTCTGACATAATACACATATCAAGCAAATGCAGCTTGAGGCTGAGAGTTGGCGGAATCGCTAGGAGATTGTATTGATAATATCATGATTGCCGCCAACGAGAGTTTAACGTCTGCGCTCGTCGCCCGCTAAGTGAAAAAAGTCTGGCAACGTATTTCACCGTGCACTCAGGCATGAATACTGTGATGGTCTAGCACTTCAGAGACCACAAGCATGCCCCTGCTACAGAACTGTGTAAGGAGTACGAGTGAAAGTAATAATCTAGTATGACTAAATTAATTTAACTAAGAGATGATACGGAGGCAGTGTTAAAAATAAGGGATAGATGGAGACAGGAACTAATAATCTCATTATCAATCGGGTGACTTAAAAATACTTACCGTTTCGGAATGTGTTTGTACTGCACCTGTTGAAAGTAATTTAACGTGGTTATTATATAACACACACACACACACACACACACACACACAATCACACACACACACACACCCACACACACACACACACCCACACACACACACACACACACACACACACACAAAAGTCAGGTCTTAGTCAGATATGACTGATCTAACATATGACAGTAGACAGACGGTAATACCTGCTTTATGTTAGCACCGATTGTTGGGCGGCGCTCACCAAACGCGACATTCCACAATGTCCCAAAGATTTGGTTCGGAGGAGCTCAATTGAGAAGGTACAAGACTCATTCTGCTGTGAGGAGCGCAGACCATGTCCAGGCCTTTGCCGTAAACTGGTCTAGGATGATGGCTCCGACAGGCGGACAGTTAGAGCATTGCTTTGCTGATACGGCAGCTTCTGCAGCTTGTCTTGTTCCAGATGTATTGTGTTACCTTTGCACTGAAGTAAACTGGGCACGCCGAAAGATCTAGCAACATGGGCAACTGATAGTCTCTACAATTCAACCCAGGCTTTTTGTTATGGAGAGATGTTGCCTTTAAAAAATAAAAAACACAATATAACAAACTAGTGTTTGTTAAGACGGCAAGGTGCCTGTCTTAAATATATCCCTCTCTCGGCCTGCCTAGTTCACTCCAGAGGAAGGGTGACACCAATAAATCTGAATCAAGACAAGCTGCAGAAACTGCCGGATAAGCAAAGCAATGCTCTAAATGCCGGCCAGTCGAAGTTTAGATCCTATACCAGCTGCCAACCAAGGTTTAAGGCCTGGTCTTCCCTGCCATGACATTTTGTCTTTAGTTTGAATTTCCTAGCACCAGGATATGGCTATTATCCTCCTAATTGCGCTACTTTGCCCGAAGCCGATGGCACAATGTAGGGTGTCAGGTTTGCTGAGCTCCGCCCAACATTTGGCTTTAACAGAAAGCAGGTAATACAGTCTACTGTCGGTCGGTAGCTCAGTCATATCTGACTAAGAGCTGACAAAGACGTAACACACACGCAATGTTAAAAACATTAAGAATGAAGTAACCTCACACACAATGTTAAAAACATTAAGAATGAAGTGACCTCACACACCATGTTAAACACATTAAGAATGAAGTGACCTCACACACAATGTTAAAAACTTTAAGAATGAAGTGACCTCACACACCATGTTAAACACATTAAGAATGAAGTGACCTCACACACAATGTTAAAAACTTTAAGAATGAAGTGACCTCACACACAATGTTAAACACATTAAGAATGAAGTGACCTCACACACAATGTTAAACACATTAAGAATGAAGTGACCTCACACACAATGTTAAACACATTAAGAATGAAGTGACCTCACACACAATGTTAAACACATTAAGAATGAAGTGACCTCACACACAATGTTAAACACATTAAGAATGAAGTGACCTCACACACAATGTTAAAAACATTAAGAATCAAGTGACCTCACACACAATGTTAAACACATTAAGAATGAAGTGACCTCACACACAATGTTAAACACATTAAGAACCAAGTGACCTCAAATACAATGTTAAACACATTAAGAATGAAGTGACCTCACACACAATGTTAAACACATTAAGAATCAAGTGACCTCAAATACAATGTTAAACACATTAAGAATGAAGTGACCTCACACACAATGTTAAACACATTAAGAATGAGGTACACACAATGTTAAACACATTAAGAATGAAGTGACTTCACACACAATGTTAAAAACATAAAGAATGAAGTGATCTCACATACAATGTTAAACACATAAAGAATGAAGTGACCTCACATACAATGTTAAACACATAATGAATGAAGTGACCTCACATACAATGTTAAACACATAAAGAATGAAGTGACTTTACACACAATGTTAAACACATAAAGAATGAAGTGACTTCACACACAATGTTAAACACATAAAGAATTAAGTGACTTCACACACAATGTTAAACACATAAAGAATGAAGTGACTTCACACACAATGTTAAACACATAAAGAATGAAGTGACCTCACATACAATGTTAAACACATTGCTGCTGTCAATGAAAACAAGAGCATCTAAGCCAGTGTTTCCCAACCTTTTTTGTGCTATGCCCCACCTAAGCCTTTCTCAAATTCGTATCCCCCCCCCCCCCCAACATATGCATCGTTTTTAATATTCAAAAATTGAAATGTTCACTAAATAAACTTGCATTTTATTTTAGAAGGGCTCCCGGTTCCCAGAGGGGCCAGAGCCGCCCCCCCCCCCCCCCTCTCCCCAGGTCCCGTGTCCCTGTGTGTCGGTTGTGTTGGGTGAATTTTTTTTTTTTTTAAATTTGGTTTGGCAGTTACCCCAGACAAGCTGGTTTCTCCGCCTCCCCTTTTTTTGTGTGGACCCTTAGTCTCACTGTGAGCTATTGCTCACAGTGGTCCACCAGGCTCATATCTAAGGTGAAGATATGTGATGGGTTTTTATTTGATCATCCCGGCCCCCGACCAGACCAGGCGCAATACCTGGGGGGGGGGGGGGGGGGGGGAGCAGCAAATGCACCCGATCCTAGCCAAAGGACCGATAGGTTTTAGGAAAATATCACTAGGAAATTATTGAGCAAACACGGTAAGTAAATTTTCAAAACATATAATGGAGAACTGAAATTCAAGTACAAAATAATTTTAATGACAGATTTTTCTATATTATTTTAATTATTAGTAATTATTTAAATTTAGTGAGATCTCTGCGCTTGTTGCTTGCTGCAAAGAGATTTTATGTCAGGTTCCAATTTAGTTAACTTCAGTCTCAAGTCTGCCCGTTTTATTATATTCAGCCGATTTCTTCAATTTTCGAATTGCCCCCCTTAACAATCGAATTGCCCCCCTGTGGGGCGTGGGCCCCACGTTGGGAAACACTGATCTAAGCTGTTTGCTCGTTTTGCAGAGAATCCCTGAGTCATCCTGGGAGCCAGGCCAGTGCTACAAACATCACAGGCAAGGTATGTTGCATGTCCTTTGCTAGTTAGTTAGTTAGTTAGTCGACAGATCATCCTCGCTGCACATCGAACCATTCAGTCCATAAGTGCTCGGATCCCCTCCTCAGCAAATCCCGCAGCGTGTAGCGGCTAACGACGCCAGTTCTGTGTTGGTTTATCAATCTTCTTTGGCTTCCTGCGTAGTGTTCTTGTTTGGCCACACCTCTTTTAATTTGATGCTCTAGCAGTCTGGCCATTGTTGTAGATTCACAGTCATCACTTGGTTCTCGCAAAAGTCTCACATCACGTAGAGCATTCAGAATGTCAGCCTGGTCCATGGCGCGTCCGCCCTCCACAGTAGCCTCACCTGCGAGCTTGTCAGCCCGCTCATTTCCTTGTACTCCCGCATGCCCTGGCACGAAGATGAAACTAATCTTTGCCAGCCGAGACCGCTTCAGAGGCAGCAACCATTCTCTTCGGATCGACCCCTCCTCTATCCTCTTGATCATGTTCATTGAGTCGCTAAGGAAACAAGCCCTGGTGAATGTCTGTGTCTCGAGCCATGTTATTGCTTTACTTACTGCCATGACTTCCATGGTCAGGCTACTTGTGGTTTCAGTGAAAGCACCAGAGTCCTCCTTCACAATTCTCCCTCCGGCCCGAGCTGTAAAGGCCCATGAGCTTCTCACATGTCGGACGACCGACCCATCTGTGTAGATGACCGCGTCACCGTCTAGCGAATTCTCGAAAATCAACGCTTGTACTTCAGCCTCAACAGCAGCCGGATTTTCTTGTCTGCATTTTCTATCTAATTGGATGCAAACTGAAAAGGATGTGCAGAAGTCTGTTGGCACTTGCACCCACTCCTCGCCAGGTTCTAAGTCCTCAAGTGAACACACCTGTTGAAGAATGTCTTCGGCTTGACCCATCCACGACCGTCCTCTTTTTAACCTGCTGCCCTTCACCTTCCTAATTTCACTATGCAGTGGATGTTGTGTGTTTGCGTTAATTCTGAGGTAGGCGCGTGCCCTGCAAACTTGTATTCTCTCTTCAATGGTTGGAAAATCAAGAAGGTAGCGCATCGCCCTGCATGCTGTATCTCTTGTACATCCAAGAATAATGCGCATAGCTTCATTCTGTATCCTTTCCATCCTTTCTATCTGCTTATGGCTGAGAGTCAAGATTGCCATTGCATACTCCAAAACAGACATGACCAGCCCCTCGTACAGAAGACATAGATGGCGCTGCTCACAGTTTGCTGCCGCCATCACCCGCATCGCTGCCAAACCCCGCTTGGCCTTTGTTATCACCTGGTCTATGTGCACATTATAAGCAAGGCTTCGATCAAACCGTATCCCCAGGTAATTCATTGCCTGCGTTCTTTCCACCGTCTCTGAACACAGCATTACAGTTGGTGTTGGATTGTTGACAATATGATTATTCAACGAGAACCAAGTCACTGTTGCCTTTGTTGGGTTAACCATTGCCCCAGCTTCATCACACCAAGTACTTATGCGATTGAGTTCGGTTTGTAGTTCCCCAGCAACCTCCTCTCTATCCTTACCCTGACGATACACTAAAACATCATCGGCATATGACAATGTCCTGCCAGGTCCAGTGATCTGCTCACTGGTGATTCTCACTGTGTAGGCGTTGAACAGTACCGGAGATAATGGTGATCCCTGTGGTAGGCCAGGATATATTGTTGTTGGTTCCGAAGACCAACTGCCACATCTAAAAACTACTTTCCGTTGGAAGAGGGCTGCAGCGATCCAACTAAGGAGGAATGGACTTACGTTTAGTTCAAGAAGCTGAAACATTAAAAAATCCAGTGGTACTCTGTTGTATGCGTCCTCAAGATCAATCGCTGCAGCAACGGTTTCAGTGCCTGAGTGGAAACCTTCATAGACATCATGGGCAAAGACTGCTGCATTGGTCCAGGTTTCTCTTTTTGGACGGTACCCACCCAGGGTAGGTGGGAAAACACCTTGCCTCTCTAGTTGGCTTGATATTTTCCTGGCAATTACCTTCTCCAGCAGCTTGCCTATTGTATTCTGCATGGTTATAATTCGATATCCCTGAATTTTTTTGTGGTCTTTGTCAGGCTTCGGCAAGGGAATCAGATAGCTGTGTAACCATTCCTCCTTGATGCTAGCACTCCCTATACTGTTGTTGTACATGTCTGCTAGTTTCTCTAGCTCATTGTCGGTACACCTATTTATGTCGTCGTATCTTATGCCATCAGGACCTGGAGCACTGTTTTTTGATCGTCGAAGCACAGCCTTGATTTCTTTCACTGTCACTGTGTCTTCATCCGGAGTGTTCTGGGCCTTGCATCTGTCTGAGGTGACCTCCTTGGCCAGATTTCGACCTCCCATGTCTGTCTGGTTGCCCTGCTCAAGGTAGCGTTCAAAGAGGGCTTTGCCCTTGTCTTCGTCAGTCCTCTGCCAGATGAGGTCAGCACCTTGGAAGTCAGAAATGCTCTTATTCTTGACTACACCACTCATGCTTTTATGTAGTCGCCAGAACAATTTCAGTGACTTGTCTGTGCTTACCCTTTGACACACCTCTGCCCATTTTTCCCTTTTAACCACCGTGACCAGTTTTTTGAAATAGCTTACTTTTGTGTGCATCTCTCTTTCTAAGTGCAAGCAGGGACTAGGATGACCAGCTCTGTTCTTCTTGGCATTTTGCCATCTCCTTACAGCACTACGCTTATCCACCCACGCCTTATCCACCTCGAAACTCCACCACGGTGGCTGCTCCCAGCTTTTTTTCCTGCCCTGAAACGTTCTGCGCTTGTCACGTCTTATTTTACTCACCACATCTTGCCCTGTACTGTCATACTGGAACGTCTTTACCTTTAGCTTGTGCTGCCTGGTTCTGCCTTTCTCCACCAATATGCTGCAAGGGTGGTGGTCGCTGCCATGGTCGGACACCCCATCTACACACTGTAGTGAGTAAAGGTGAAACTAGCGCCAGATCAATAGCACTGTCCTCATCGCCTGGACGGCTTGCTGTCCTGGTGACACAGCCACTGTTGATACAAACCAGGTCGATGGTTTCCAGTGCAGTCTCGAGCTCCTCCCCTTGTGTATTGGAGGAAGTGTTTCCCCATGATCTGCCTTTAGCGTTGAAGTCACCACAGAAAATAACATTCCTCTCGTGGCCTAATATGCCACTTAAGCATTGCCACTTCTGGGCGTCCATACTCCCATTGCGGGCATAAACATTCACCAACACGAATGGTACACTGGAATGAACTCTCAACGCCTGTATTTGTATATCGTCACTGTCCCAACTGGACATGTCTAGCTCTGACGCCACCATGCTGTCGCGAACGAGAATCGCCGTTCCCAGATGTCGTCTGTTGTAGAAACATTTGAAGCCGGCAATTCGGAGTGGCTGATCGCCCAGTCTCGTCTCCTGGAGTGCTACAATGTCGTTCCTGTAAACTAGGGTTTCTAAAATAGAGCCCCGTTGTTTTACACATGTCCTTTGCTGTACGTTACTATCAACCCCAACCCCAAGTTGATTTACTATGCAATTTCGATAGTTGCCTTCGCTTTCTGAATGAGAAGTCAACGTTTAAGCCCAACTGATTGACTGGTGTGTGGATTGAACCCACAACCCTGCCGTCATCATAGTATCAGGTAAAAATTTCTTACAACGCTGAAGTAATGTCCTGAAGCCGGTCTCCGTGGCTAAGGGCTTGCGGACTGCTTGGTAAGCCCGTTTACCCACGTTCGAAATACAGCTATAACCAATTTGGCAGCTGACAGCGTCGCGCTGAGTTTTAACGTGTTGGTAAGGAACTGGTCGTTCAGAAAGCAATGGCAAGCTGCTGAACGTAAACTTGCTAAGACATCAACAACATCATTAAAATGCTGGTGTTGACAGCGATGTCCTGTAATTAGGATATGAAAATAAAAAAGCGATGTCCTGAAGGTAGCAGCCAGTATCGCCTTTGAGCAGTGTCGTGATCACGTCAATGAGTCGAAGTTCAGATACCAGCCGGTTCTGAAGCAGTACATCCTTTTATCACAAACTATCGTCTATCTAAAGAGCAAGGTACCAGTAATTACTCACTTGCGTCGATGGAGTCGTTCACTTTGACCGGTACAGATGACCAATAGCGATTGCTACCTCCATGATAGTTAATGGTTGGCTGTCCTGCTTGATCTGTGTAAGTAATATACAGATGCATGTGTTTGATGTTGATTGAAATCAATCAATTTGATCATGTCATTACCTAGAAATCATGAAAAGGTACTCGGGCATACCAACAAGATCTCTGTATGTCTGATCTGATTTTGTTTGTGCTTCTCCTTGCTTTAAAACCAAGCGTTGCCCATAGACGTGCTACTACGTCTATTGTACTAGACTGATTAGGGGGCTGAGTGGTCTCGAGGTATGGTCTCCGCCTCGAGTGCTGGAGGTCTCGGGTTCAGGCCCCGGTGAGGACCGGGATTTATTTAAAAAATCCACCTGGACTTCCAGTAATAAAATTTCCCCTGGTCTCTGGGTAGTGAGATCGGATGCTGGTGTGTATTGTTGCGCACGTAAAAAATCACTTGGCAGTTGGAAATCGAAAAAGAGTAGCCTAACAGCGCTGCCCGGGCAAAATTTCGAGTTAAAAATCTACCCAAAGTATTTCAGGATTCTCGCCGATGCAACGGAGTTCGTGCATTGAGCTGAGTTTCTCCAGACTCAGGTTTGAGTTAGGAGGAAAACGGAGCACTTATGGGTTAAACCGTGTGCCGTGATGTTGATCCAACGACTAAACTAAATTAAACTAAACTAAACTAAACTAAACTGAACTGATTTTTGTGGATTAGCTTTCCCTATTACCAGTGTCCCTCGGCATTAGACGAACCCACTCTGATTTCTGAGATACTTGTAATTTAGGTCCTCAAGTCAAGGACGAGAAGTCAACATCTTAATCCAAACTGACCGGTGTAGCGGTTGAACCCGCTACCTCTGCATCAGCACACCAGAAATGTAATAATGAACGCTCTTATTCATTCGCCGTGCTGAATCAGAGTGTAAATACAGGATGTATTTTTAATGACTGAGGAATGTTTGAAAATCGTGCCTGTCCAAGTTTTGTATTGACCTTCTGTAAAGTTCATGCAACATGATAGGTAAATACAAAACTTGGATCGGTAACATCTTCAAACACTGCACAGTTATTTAAAATACACCCTGTATAAGTACAGGACAGGACAGTTGTATATGTCTTCAGATGTCTTGAGCATTTGGTGATGTTTCCATATGTTATAGAATATAGACCAATCGGCAATCGATAATCACGCCGGTCGTCTTCACTTCCGAGAAGATTTACTGGTGCCCATTTTAAGAAAAGCCGTTGTGGTCAGAAAATAGGATTCTACCACTGCAGGGGAGAGGCACTTTTGACATGGACGAAAGGGGAGCAGTGTTCTGTTATCCGTTATTTTTTCATTTATTTATTTATTTTTTTTTAATCAGTGAAGGAGTGAAACTTATAGAAATTCATCAGCGAATGAAGGTCAAGGATGGCGATGCATGCATGTCAATCCGGTAAGTGAATGAGTGGAGTAGGAAGTTTCAAAACGGCGGGACTTCTGTCAGGTGCATTTCTCCACAGGTTTCAGGTACTTCATTGGCAAAAGACGGTTGATCAACAGAAGGAATAGCTGCAGATATTAGATAACTCGACAGCTGAATAAGAAATTATTATCAGTTACAAAATGGTGTGATATATAAGTGAACAAACACTTACTAAATGTTGTGGTTCCTGTGGCAAATAACAATGTCCATGGGGTGTTTGCGTCCACACGCCCGTTAGGGGATGCCACTATAGGTCTTTGTAATGTACAAGTATGTACGCCATCTTGAACACTGGAGTTTGTTACTGTCAATTGCTGAGAGACAAAATGCATTATTTGCTCTTCAATATTCGTCTGATAAATTTATTCGTAACAATTTGATGGGTCTCCTCCTGGGATGTGCAATTAAAAACATGTAACGAATGCAAATGTGCATGTCTTAACTGAAGCTCCCTGAAAGAAAAAAGGTTCCATTACAGGTCAACCTTGCTTTCTGAACGACTGACACTCATGCCATTATATGAAAACCAAAGCAAGGCGGTCTGCTGCTAAATCCCCTGCAGCTGTGTTTCGAATGCGAAATGCGCGATTACGAATTGCGTCCGCAACCCCTTCGCCACAAAGCCGGCCTTGAAAGAAAACAATTGGAAAGTACAAAGTATAGGTCAGCCTTGGAAAATTACAATAACAAAACGCAGAGAACGCTGCTTCGGCAAGCCTTCATCAGCAAAAAGAAAATAATAATAATAACCACAGTGGCACAAAACAAAGACGGCAATAACACCCAAATAGCTGCATTGAGACATTGGATATATCTAGATACTGCGGTTCATTTTGCCGTATTTTACCGGAATATTTCTTGCGGTTACGTTAGGATATTTGTTTTTGTGTCTCCGATATGGGGACGGTAATCGTACTCATGATGTTCTTCTTCTTCTTTCGTTCGCTTGAAACATATCTACAACTGCAATGTCGTCTCTTGTATGAATCTAACAGTCTTTTTTAGTTCATTCAGCGGTCCATAGAGTTTATCTTCCACTGTTGTCTCTCTAGGCCAGAAGGTTCGCCCGGATATGTTGTAGTTTGGGCAATCCTGGAGTATGTGCTCTGCTGTCTGCGACGCCAAACCACATGTGCACATGGCTGAGTCATTGGTATCTTGAATTTTGTATACAAGTGGTTGCGTAATCTATTGTGTCCTGTTCTGAGGCGCAGAAGAATGACCTGTTCTAATCTGTCCATAACGTGGTAGTCGTCTTGAGTAAGGTTTGGAGGCTTTCTGATTGATTTGATCATTCTTTTCTTTTGGTGGTATGTAATAGGCACATCAGGTTGTTCTTCTTTTGCTCCTTCCTTAGCCAATCGATCAGCTCATGATGTTAAATTACACGATTATTTCAAGATCGAGTTAAAACAGACACTGATTAGTTGATATAGTTTTCCCCACCCCGTTTTGCGTTTTACATTTCTGGTGCATCGGGAATCCTTGTTATACCGGAGAACCAGGCTGTCTATTCTAAGTGGTAAGTAAACCTGTAAATACCGTTACATTGTTATACTATGCATTATTAGATTTATCATCCATTTTTATGTGTATTTTGTAATTTTCGACCATTTAAATTGGCAATCAATGCCACTCTGACGTTATGAAGATCGCATGCTGTAATACGGTATTTCAATGGCCGGGGATGGCAGTGTTCCTCCAGCTAGGAACATTTAATATTGTTATGGACTATTCAGAGCGACTACAATGATAATGAATGCATGTTTACATTCAACACCCATTATTGTATGTGTGTTTCATGTTTCATCACTCTGCATGGACCAGATCATTGTTAATTTTTCATCTTTCCAACGGAATATCTGTTGTCAAAATGCGTCTATCTAAGCTGGCTGACAAGACTCGCGTGCAGTTCAAGCGCGGTCTGGCGTCACACAGATGACGTGAAGATGTGTATATCTGTGTGCGTGTGTGTACATATAATCCGCAGAGTTTTTTTTTGCCTTGAGTTAGACAGGCCGCAGTGATTATCTCCCTTGGCGACAATACAAACCGATTGTTGCGTGAGTGTGTAGGTAGGGTCACAAAAAGTGACCGGTCAAAATCGTTTCTCTTCTATATGTCCCATTTAAAGGATAACCTTACACACAGATATTAATATATCGGCTTAAAATTGACCTACAGACTTGAATAAGTTACCGTTGGATTTTTTTTTTTTTTTTCAAGAGCTATCCAACTATGCAGGTTATATAATTAAAAACAATATAGAAACAGTTACTAAAGTGGCTAGATATATCCAACCTTGTCAATTAAAATTAAGCAAGCAGTGCGAAATCTATTCTGATACCAATGTTCCTCTACGCCATGACGCTACACCGTCCATCATCTTCACCTGTGGTCTCCCCCTGCCTCTCTTCCCTTTCAACGTTCCATTTGTGACGACATTTGTTTCCTCCTCTCATGACATAACCAAAGAATGTGCTCTACCGTCTTCGATGCCATTAATCACTTCTCTGTGTAAATTAACTTCTTTCAAGATATCTCCATTGCTCTTTCTATCCTTCCAGGATGTTCTCATCACTCTTTTATAAAACCCCATCTCACCTTCCACATATTTCTTCACTTGCCTGTTAACGTCCACGATTCGCTTCTGAACATCAGGATTGGCTCAATTTAGATTTTAGCAACGCTTTTCCTCAGTTCCATTGACAAAGATACATTGCAGGGCACATTCTTGATCTCGTTCAATGTTTTGCTTGGGCTATTCACCATTTAAACTTCCTTAATACATATTACATCTGCTGCATACTTAAATACATTGACATATTTCAGATAGGAAGTGTCTATTCAGAATCCAGCTCCGAATAAACTACTCCGTTTATTCAGAGCTGAACTATCACGTGATTTTTCCCGGTTCCCGGAAACCCCGGGTGGTCCTGGTCACGTGATTTGCCTAGTCACGTGACTTAACGTATGTGACGTCATCGGGACATGAGCGTGGCTATGTTATATACTTTTGTTGATTCAAAATAATATCCTCAGTAGCACAGTGGTAAGTGTCTCTGCCTGATAAGCGGCAGCTGTTGGTTCGATTCCCTGCTTGACGCTTATTTATTTTTTTTTTTTTAAATTTTTCAGTAATTAATTGGGTGCAAGCCACTTTTTAATAAAAAAAATATTAGGAACTATGATTATGAACATATGTTTTGTCACTTATATTATCTTATTTATATTATATAAAAGTTATCACTTTTTTATGTCTTTCAACACATCTTTCTCATATCTCTGTCTCTCACACTAGCTTCGTTATCTATCTATCGAATAATGAGACAAGAAAATCTAGACAGCGCTTTCTTAAGTTGTTCTCTTCATTTTCTGTTAACTGTCCTTTTGTTTTTAAACCATCAATTTTTGATTCGATTTGGTATCCCAGGTACGGCTTGGGAGCCAAATAGCTCTCTATAGTGCAAGTGAACAAGTCCGCTTTACAAGTTGGCAATATAAGTCTTTTACCAATTGAGTGAAATAGCAAAGTGAGGTCGTCAAGTAATTTAACTTTATCAACATTTTGAGATTCAAATAGTTTATTAACTTTTTGCACTTCACTTAAAATGGGCTGTGAAAAGAGAAGGAATGCCAAATTTTTTTCATCACTGTACATTCCATATAGTATTTCAGCTGTCTAGCACTTTTCATTTTGTCTTGTTATTCCTCATGCTCCAGGAGCTAAATACAGACAAATACCATTGTCCTGGGTACGTCAGTTATATAAACCCCTGGGGAGCTACAGGCCAGGAAAAGATACCTGGTCAAATGCAGCCACTTTTGCCTTTGATGTTTATGAGGGGTTCCAGATTAGACAGAAAACGATGGCGGTAGCGCTTGATCTCGAGGATGCGTACAATAGAGTTCGATATGATATTTTGATGACCTCACTGATGGAGAAGGGGGTCAATCCCTGGTTGGTGAACTGGATAGCAGCCGTCCTGCACTCTTGTCGGGTTGCTCTCCGTCTGGGAGCATGGACCTCAGAGCCACATATGTTAACCCCGGGACTGCCACAGGGATCTGCAGTCTCACCGGTGCTCTTTAATGTGTATACGAGCAAGATTGCAAACCTAGAAGCACCAGGGGTTGGAAGAATACTAACATTTGCAGATGATATTCTTGCATATAGGCAGGGGAGAGATAGGGAGCAAACAGCCCAGGAGTTACAGGCGACAGTAGATAAAGTGATTGACTGGTGCACTGAAATGGGTGCTGTCATCCACCCGGAAAAGGCGGCTGTTTTGTGGTGCTCTCTGGACAACAGGATTGTAAGAGCTGATGTCCCAAGCCTCGCGACAGATGGCAGAAATGTCAGCAGAGAGAACAAACTGAAGTATCTGGGGATCACATTTGACAGGAGCCTATCCTTCAAGGACCATGTGGAGACGGTCGTGACAAGATCTCAAAAGGGACTCAATGCACTTAAAACTATGGCTGCAATGGACATAGAGCAGAGAATGCTTTTCACACTATACCAGCACTTGATCCTCTCAGTAATTGATTATGGATTAGGTCTGCTCACTGTCTCAGAGAGTCAGCTGGTGAAGTTAGAGCGCATACAGAACGAAGCTATGCGGGTCATTCTGGGATGCACTAGAGACACCCCAGTAGTGTGTATGCGTTACATCCTTGGTCTGCCGACTGTTGCTGGTAGGCTCAAGGTGATGCAGTCGAAAGCATACCTCAGAGTAGCTGCAAACACAGACCACCCACTGCATGAGGCGCTGGTCGCAGTTAAGGGTCTGCGACTGATAAGAGGGAAATCATGGATGGCTCAGGCGGAGGATACGATCAGATAGGTGTGCCCCTTGGAGAACATTAGGCGTGGAGAGGAGTGGGTCAGAGTGCCAGCGGAGCAGTCAGACTTGTGCAGAGTTATAATCACATTAAGCCGGGAGTTCAGGGAGTGGCCAGCAGGGGCCACGGAAGTGGAAATCCAGCAACTAATTCAGGACAATGCTCACTCGAGTGATGTGATTATCTACACAGATGGTTGGAGTATTGATACACGACAAGGCAGACGTGGTTGCGGCCTTGTGGGAGCACGTGCACACCTCGGAGGAGCAAATGGATTACCATGGTCTGGCAAGAATGAGACAACGAGGAGTGACGAAGGGATCTGGCCGACGCTCAACGCTCAGAGGAAAGGCGAGACGGACTTATAATCAGATTGCTACTGGTACTATTAGTGTTGGAACTCTTCGCTGGCTGCTGAGGATGGGGACGGAGCACTTATGGGAATGCCCCGAATGCTGTGATGTCGATTCCTAAATCGATCAATCAATCAATTTCGAAGTGTGTCTTCAACTCGAACCATCGGTTCACAATTATTTCAACAGCTGGTTGAATTGATAACCATCTAGTTTTGCAATATGACAGAATTTTCAGTGGTGAGGAACTATCATTTAATGCTTTATATAAATTATTATATTGCTGTTGTCTGACAGATGATTTGGAGAACCAGTTATGTGTTTCAGCAATAAGGAATTCCAAATTCCTTGGTAAACATTCTGACTGATGAGGCATGTGATAATGCTAGCTGCAAGGAATGACATACACATTTCATGAGGATTAAAGATGGGATATCTTCCTTCAATTTTGCATACACGTCATGGTTGATATCGACCATTACAGATGCATTATCGGTTCCAATTGCAGCCAAATTCTTTAAGTTTAAATGTTTGCTGACCAAAAGTTTCTTCAGAGCCCTTATACGCCATTTTACTCATTACCGGGGGGGGGGGGGGGGGTTGCCAGATTGTTGAGCGTTGACCCAAGTCAGTTCAAATTTTAAATAATGGCAGTTACCATAATTTACGCGCATCCAGACCGAACATAAAATGGGTAAATGACGCCGAAAGAAAAGTAAAATCTAGAAAGTATTCAAAATATCCGACTCCAAATGAAAAGTATCTAGAATTGCATCCAGCATCCAAACGTCAGAAAACGGTATCCAGATGTCGGCAAAAACCTCTAGATCTGGATATAAAATATCTAGAATGGCAACTATGATGAGGACATCAATAGCAGGAAATAGTCGGTCGGCAATGTAAACAAAGATGGAAGCCTGTAAACAGTAAGAGTACAGAAACGCAAGTTAACAATTCTGTAACTCGCATGGGGACACAATTATTTTTATTGGGGATACCAATCTGGAAAATTATTCTTGATATTTAAACAGCTTCATACTTCAGCTCCGTATAAACTACTCCGTTTATTCAGACTCCAGCTCCGTATAAACTACTCTGTTTATTCAGACGCCAGCTCCGTATAAACTACTCTGTTTATTCAGACTCCAGCTCCGAATAAGCTCTACCTTTCAGATAGGTTCCATTCACTTTGATAGTGCAACTGGGTTTTATGATGATAATAAGTAAAACCAAAAGTAAGGAACTCTTTTACACGCCTTGATGGGAATTGGACATATGGGGCTAGACCTGTATTTGTATAGACCAAACAGCAGACAGTGGGTGATGGGGTCAGTATCCCACGGGTCACCTTTACTTCCAAAGACATCACCTGGTACCCATTTTAGGTTGCGACGACCTGGGCGGCCAGATTATTTTTACAAATCAGCGTATGTGCGAATTCGAACTCATTACCAACGTGCCAGCAGGCAGATGTGTTAGCCACTATGCTACCGCGGCTCATAAATTAACAAAACATTATCATCATAGTCCGGCATGACATCACGCTGATGTTGGACAACAGGATGTCTTCATCCGACATAAGGGACTTCACTTTGGAGTTCACAGCCAGCGAACGCAAGCAAGCAAGCATCATCATGGTCTAAGTAGCCATCCAAGCCATCCAGGTATTTACTTCTCTGCCTTCGTCTTGTTCATTTCCCATTAATCATGACAGTTGTCATATAAAATAACTGATGTTAATAATAAAGGGATAGCTGCTTAGCATCATTAGTTGTACGTTCATTCTCATTGTACATTAAATGATCAGACATTAAACATTCCACTGGCTGGAGGACAAACAGCACACTCGTGTCTTGATTGTTCACAACTTACAGAGCTTGCCGAGAAGGGCGAAAAGACTGGTATGCTTCTTGTAGGGTGGTATGCTTTATTATAAAAATCTCATATAGACTGTGTCTATTGGATTCCCTATCCCGCCCAACCCCACCCCCCGCCCCAACCCCACGCATGATGGTGCGTTAGGATTGGCTATGTCCGCTCCTCTGGTGGGGTATTGGTGCACGATATGCAGAAGTTGTCAGGGCCTTTGGGATCGTATATGTGGAAGAACAGATACACCATTACTGCCTTCAGAGAATGGTGCGACAGAGAGTGGCCAGAGGATACGGTCGACACTCAGTTCTCCGAGGAAAGGCCAGAGGGACATATAACCAGATCGCAACTGGTCACATTAGTTCTGGAACTCTTCGCTGGTTGTTGAAGATGAGGTCGAAATTTCAAGATCCTCGCCGGTGCTACGGAGTTCATGCACTGAGCTGAGATTCTCCGGACTCAGGCTTGAGTTAGAACGGAGCACTTATGGGTTGCACCGGTGTGCCTTGATGTTGATCCGTCGACTAAACTAATCTAAACGTAACTAATTTTTTTTTTAAGTTGCAGTCCTTAACAGGACGTAGCAGTCAACCCCAGCATTTTCGCTGTTCGTGATTCCTGGGCAAATTTTACGTTCAGTAGTTTGCCATTGCTTTCTGAACGATCGGCCCCTATACCTTTTTAGAAAAAACCAGCACAGCCGTGTTTCGAACCCGGGTATACGGGCTCACAAACCGCGTTCGCAAGCCCTTAGCCACAGAGTCCGGCAAACTAAACTAAACTGAGGTCAAAATACTCTTGGGAATGTCCAGAGTGTTGTGATGTTACTTCTTGACTCACTCTCAATTCGTCTGATTACACAATGGTGGTTATCATTGAGGCAAACTTAATGTGCTGGCGTACCGTGTCAGTGTAGGGAACTGGGCGACGATGGTGGGGGGTCAGACCGTTGAATCCAACAACACTGCCACTGGAGTTTGCAGCACATCCTATGACGTCATCAGTATCCTGTAATAATGAAACACTGATATAAAAATGTAATTCCTTTAGTTGAATATCCTTTTACAGAACGATTCAGTCAACCCCAGCATTATTTGGCTGTTTGTGATGTCTTGGCTAGTTTACGTTCAGTCATTTGCCACTGCTTTCTGAACGATCGGCACTCATACCATCATATGAACATCAACGCAAGGCGATCCACTGCCAAATCGTCCGTAGCTGTGTTTCGAAGGCCTTATGCTGGATTACGAATTGCGCCCGTAACCTCTTTGCCACATAGCCAGTGGTAATACATTACGAAGTGGTATAAATAAAGGGGAAAAAGTAGTCAGTCCCATATCTCAAAATGCCTTTGGGGTCTGAAACCACGAAGCGTTGAAGTTATTTGCATGCCCTTTATAATATTTGCGGAACTGTTGTAAAGCTGTGGAGATGAAAATGATATAAAGTAACACGAAGTAATGCGGCTTTACAGACCACAAATATGAAAAACATAGGACGTTGCGTCGACTAGCCTTCATCTGCAAACAATTACATAAAACACAACACACAGACATAGAGTAGACACTACAGTGACTACATTAAAGCATAAGAATGGGATGAGACAACTGGAAAGATTAAAAATATGAGTACAATGGAAAGAAAATGAAAACAAAAACACAACAACAAAAATAATAAAACAGTACAGTACTTATGTCAGCGTCCCAAGTTGTGGAACTGTATCGCAGTCTGGGATTCTGAGACAAGTATGACATTTTGTTTTTCATTTTCTTTACATTGTTATCATTCACAGCCTGGTATTCAAAGATAAGTAGCACATTTTTTTCATGGTTTTATTATTTTTTTTTTCATTTTCTTTTCGTTGCTCTCATGTTCTTTATAGTATGATGCAATCAACCCCCCCCCCCCCCCCCATTTATTGGCTGTCTGTGATTTTAGTTCGGTAGCTTGCCATAGCTTTCTGAACGGCCGACCCCTCGTACCATCGAAATCAACGCAAAACGATCTGCTTCCAAATCGCCCATAACTGACTTCGAACCCTCGACAGGATCATCATCATCATCCTGTGCTGTGCCAACTGGCATGGGCAATCATGCCTCTCTACAAATTGCGATCTCCGATGTCATGGATCAGTTCGTTTGTCGAATCCCTTCCGTGTCATGACACAAGACAGTCAAGAATCTTCTCACGCTGTCTTCTTCTATCTCTCTTTCCGCAAATCTTCCAGTTGTCACAACATGTTCCAGTCTTCGTCTTCTCATAATGTGGCCTAAAACAATGACTGCCTCCTTCTGATGTTTGTGTTAAGTTGTCTTTGCGACTCAGCTTCCTTCAAAACGCCCCGAATGCCACGTTGGCTTTACGGGGTATTATGAACCTATCCCTGAAGCCACAGTGCCGGTTTAAGATAAATGTTAGGCTGTCACCTATTTTAGACCATAACAAATGAAGTGAGGTGGACAGTTGCTTTGCTCATGGTCTGTCCTAGTAAGACAACGATCATTAAATTCTGAAAATTGCCTGGAACCCATTTTTATGAGTGTGGTCGACCCAAGAGCAACACTGGTAGAAATGATTAATCCTGCCTGTTGGACTGTAGGCGGTGGAAACTGAGAATCAGACATTGAGGTTGCTCTGACTGTCGACTGAAGTACCATCTCGCCACTTCATAAATGAACAGACATGTACTGTTTGGCGTTCATAGAAGTAGAAGAAAGAAATAGAGACTTATGTGTGTGTTTTTTGTTTTGTTTTTTCCGCTCGCTCGCTTTGAACTCAAACGTAGTCCATACACGCTAGACTGAATTTTGTGTATGGATTAGCTTTCCCTAATAACAGTGTCCCTCGCCATTACGTGAAACAACTCCGACTTCAGGGGTACTTGTAATTTACGTTACCAGGTCAAGGACGATAGGTCAACCCTTTAGTCCAACTGTCCGGTTTAGGGGTTGAAGCTCTTACCTCGGCATCAGCACACCACATGTTTAAGAACACGCGTTCTTATCCATTCAGCCATGCTGACCTACAGAGACTTGTGTGTGTAAGTGGCCATGCGTCGAAGTGCATGTGTTCCTGCAGCGAGACGTTGTGCTCATTCGGAGGTAACAGTTTTGTATCCGAGTCGGTAAATATAGCTTCCATTTTTATGTTGTCTAGTGTATCCTTGAGTCTCTATTTCTTTCTTCTACTTCTGTGAGGGCCAAACAATACATGTGTGTTTATTTATGAACTTTCTTACTGGCCTCAAAGGCTTCCCCAACTGATAATCATCTTGTCACTTGAAAGTTAGAGTGATTGTCTTCACACTCACGATTGAGGTTGCATATCTGTAGGCTTAATTCATGGAATATACGATCCAACTTTGTTTCAGGTCTTAGCCAGATATGACTGAACTACCGTATGACAGTATAGGGTACTACCCGCTTTCTGTTAGCTCCGAATGTTTGGCAGTGCTCACCAAACCCAAACACTCTTAATGTGCCAACGGCTTCGGACATAGGAGCACAATTGGGAGGGTTCACGAATTATCCTAGTGCGAAGAAATGCAACCTAAAGACTAAATGCCATGGCAGGGCAGACCAGGCCCTAAACCGTGGTTGGCAACTGGTCTAGGATGGAAGCTCCTAAGGCGGACACTCAGAGAATTGCTTTACTGATTCGGCAACTTCTTCAGCTAGTCTTGTTCCAGATGTATTGGTGTTACCAGGCAGAGAGAGGGATCATGCCGCACAGGAAACACCTGGTCTCTACAATTCAGCCCATGCTTTGTGCTATGGAGCGTTATAAATGTATCCCTGGTCCCCGCCATAGGTTGCAGTTATGCCTTTTTTCGAGCACAGTGTAACAAACTATCGTCTGTCACGGCGGCAAGGTGCCAGTCAGTCAGTATGAACCAACGTAATGCACTTAAGCCGGCAGGTAACATGGTAAATATCAATACTTGTGGAGGTACAAGATGGGAATAAGAAACACATAATATGATCTACATTGTAAGACATATGTAAGTATAGGCTGAAAGTAGATGATAATAATTAATTAACATGTAGAAACAACCAGTGTACGTTGGTCATATGAGAAGAGGGGTGACAGAAGAAATCTTGACGACTGGAAAAATTAGCGATAAAAAAAAGCAGAATCAGACCGAGATAAATAATTCCAGACTGTCTAAGACCATGATATTGAGTCGTATCATTAGCAGAACTGATCCAGAGCGTTAAGAGCTGAGATCATCTGTGGAGAAACGTAACTTTTCAAGAAACATGATGATGATGGTGGTGATGACCTTGCTGATAAGCATACAGGGGTAAAAAGTAGAATGAAACATCGAAACATGAAGACAGCAGGTTAAATAGCAGACAAACTTAAAATATATCATGGAAAGGGATGTCTGAATGTAGTATCACGGCTTGAGACAGCGAGAGCCGAAGATCCGATGCCTGTGACCTTCCTTGTGGAAATGGCAACTATAACGCTTACGTTTTGGGCTAGATATAACATATTTTGTTAATGTTTTCAAATCTTAAGACAGATATGGGTCATACCATGATAGTGTCATTGGAGAATCCAATTGCAACCCAAGTTGCAACCTCTGTTAGTAAGCTGGAAGTTATGGTGTAAACAGCATTAGTTCCATTGACAGTCCAAGACACCACAAACCCACAAGACAATGCCACACAGTCAGAGAAACAGCCTTGAGTTGTGCCACATCCGGCTGGCTTAGGTACCTTACTCTGAAAATAGATTTACATTGCCATCACTCACAAACACATTATTCAATATAATATCAATATAGTTCTTCTTTTTTGTTGTTTGTTATAGTCCATGATGTGTAGAGTTATTTTCAAAAGCTTATTTATTAATTGGAAAATTATTGGGAAAGGTGGAGGGGCGAAGAGACAGGGGAAAACCAGCAGAAAGAAGATGTTTGATGGTGTAACATCGTGGAATGAAGGAACATCAGTATCAGAAATGATTGGCAACACACGAGACAGGATCAACAACGCCACATGGCATGGCGGAGCGTCAGTATCAGAAATGATTGGCAGCACACGAAACAGACGTCTAGACAAACATGATGCCTGTCATAGTCTTGCTCGTATCTAGATAACTAAACTTGGGTTCATACAGGCAACAATAAATCTGTTCGTTATGAGATCGAATATTTATTGTATTTACATATACAGTATGCGTTGGCGCAGTGGGTAAACAGACCCGCGCTATATTACATCTGTCAAATAGTAAACATCAAACACATAAGTATCATTTAACAGTCTAGCAAACTATCTAGCCTATGTCTATATATCTATTGATATCTATAGAGTCCCTCAAAGGCAGGCCCTGTTGCCTCTCTCAAGTCCATTCGTCCTCTGCCGGTCTCCGCGTGTCCTAACTCGACACGGGCGGTAACTCTGTCCGAGTTCCTCGTGGACCCCGCATTAGGCGGGCCACATCAGT
Organism: Cepaea hortensis; assembly: GCA_963921405.1. NCBI lineage: Eukaryota > Metazoa > Mollusca > Gastropoda > Stylommatophora > Helicidae > Cepaea > Cepaea hortensis. Next base: position 77,948,033 of record OY992893.1, read on the forward strand.
GTCCACGGAATCATGGACTTGGTGACCATCTCTATCTAGAAGGTTCTAGATTACTTGGGTCCTGCTCGACTCAATGGTTTCCCTTGGGCTGGAATTGCAGCCCTTTACTAGATATGCAAGTGAGGCGGTGACAGGATCCCCCCCTCCCCCGTGACATGATTTGTTGTTGGGAATTAGATCCGTTCTAATTCTGTCACCGACTCACCTACAGTTGGTGTTGTAGTTTGGTGGATAGTAACCTGGCAACCTACCTATTATCACTAAAAAGTCATGTATTCTACCATACAACACTTGTCTGATTTGGTGCAGAGATCCCTGTCTCTCGTGTGCTTAAATATGCTTATCAGACCGAAGTTACGTGGCATTTTAGTAGTTGTATTTACAACTTGCCCTTCTCATAGTACCCAAAATGGTACCCAGACAAATAACCCCTATATAATAGAGGGTTAACAAGACCGAAGTCTTGGCTAAATAAGTACACCTTCAAATCTTGATCTGTGTGTGTATTTCTATACACTTTTACTCCCGTATGTTATCTAATGCTAAATATGTAGTTACCTTGTTATTTTATCCCTCTCATACTACAAGTGTCCCTGTTGGCTTGTTAGTGTGCTTTGACTAATTAGTTGATGTTTATAATAAAGTGACTGTATTTTAATTTGATAGTGTTGAGTTTTAAGGTTTGTGTACTGTGTGTGCTGAATGTGTGGCGTATTTCCAAGCGTCACGAGTTGGGATAACCTCAATCATGAACTACTGCACTGTGTGCAATACATGAACAGGTATTCCAAGTAGTGGTGCTTAGATGTATCCTAACTGCTAAGCTAAGTATATTAACTCACTATTAAACTAAGTACTACACATGTATTCACAAATTAGACAAGTCATACAATTTACATGAAAGACGCAGACAAATTAAAATAAATACGGTTTGCGTACAATTTGTCCGCCAAGTGTATCGTTCTCTCATTTAATCCATTTACACAGTCATTCACTCACTTTTCATTAAAAATAGTATTTGGTTAAAATATATAATTAAAGTTGAGGTAAGTGTTATTGCCCTTAGAAAAACTGGGCTAGGCGATATTTGCCCTTTAAGAAAATACGTACTTCTTGTACGATGACTCACAAATGGGTTATAATTTAAATAGAGACAATTGTATAGGACGGTTCTTTAGCTTAGGAATGGTACCGCCTGTAATATTAATGTCGAATATGTACAAATTACAGGTGAATACAATTTATATACAACAATAATGGAAATATAATACATATTTAATCCTAAACTAATTAATTAATTAAATCCCAAGATGATGTGCGCGTCGTTCTCCTTCGCTAGCGTGTTATGCCATGAATGGTAAAGCTAATATGGCTGTCTCTTGAGTGTCGTAGTCGATGGGGTTCTGTTTCGGCTGTTTGTAAAGTTACGTAGTAACAGCAAGTATGGCATGTTCTTAATGTCCTATATAACGAGTTCTTCCAGAATTCGGAGTTAGTTCGTTGGTTGATCTTATTGGTTGACACAAACACAGTTACTGTTTCTTGCTGGAAGTGTTCTAGCGCTTAGGCACTTGATGGTATAGTTCTCAAAGTAACGTATCATGTTCTTGGGTGTCGTAATTCAACTAATCACTGAGAGTACTCTAGCAGGTGTAGAGTTCCACTGTAATATGCAACCGACTAAAAGTATCACAGTTTATAGTATGGCTAATGGTCGATGTGATCAGAGTCATTCTACAGGCGCATTCACCTGCCGTGACAAAAGGTCAGCCACAATGTTGTCGGTGCCTCTGATGTGGCGGATTTCGAAGTCGAAATCTTGAAGTAGAAGACACCATCTTTGTAGCCGATGGTTTTTAGGCGACCCCTGGTTAAGGACTAATAATGGCGAACTGTCAGTGAGGACCACAAAGTGACTCCCTAAGAGGAACTTCGATAATCTCAATATACAAAACACTAGGCTCAAGCACTCTAATTCAACTGTGGCATACCGAGTCTCAGCCTTCTTTAGTTTGCGGCTTACATAGAGAATTGGGTGTTTTATGCCATCCATTTCCTGCATCAAGCATCCTCCTATTGCGATAGCGCTCGCATCTGTGGTCAAAATAAAGGGTAAATTAATGTTGGGTAATCGTAAGACTGGTGGATTAGAAAAAATATGTTTCAATTTACACATTGCATCATCTAAGCTGGTACTTTTACAAATTTTTAATGGATGATTTTTAGTTAACATATCAGAAAAGACTGAGGTTAATTCTGCCCAATGTGGAATAAATTTCGAATAATAGTTAATCAGACCTAGTAAACTTCTAACTTGCTTCTTTGTGGTAGGTACTTCTAGCTTAAGGATCTTGGAAACAATTTTATCATCAGTCAACAATTTTCCTTCAGAAATTCTATGTCCAAGGAAGTCTATTTGTGTATAACCTATTTCAACCTTGGAAGGTTTGATAGTAAGTCCAAAAAGAGAGATTTGGTGGAAGACTTGTTTAAGGGTGAGTAAGTGAGAAGTCATATCAGAAGAATGGATGCATATATCATCAATATAAGCAACTACGTCATTAATTCCGTGTAATAACAATCTTGTTAGTCTTACAAATGTGGCCGGTGCGTTCTTGAGCCCAAACGGAAGATATAGCCATTCGTACAAGCCAAGAGGTGTTGCGAATGCTGTTATATGTCTACAAGAAGGGTGTAATGGAACTTGCCAATATCCTTTAGCTAAATCGGTCTTAGAAAATAAGGATGATTGAGCCATATTTAAGATAAGATCCTCACAGCTGTTCATTGGCTCTGCATCTGTTGTTGTTCTTGTATTTAATACTCGATAGTCAATGCACAAACGAATTGTCTGGTCCTTTTTCTTCACCAGAACAATCGGTGACGAATATTGAGACATCGATTTTTGAATAATGCCATTTTTCTCTAAGTCTAAAATTTCCTTATCTAAATTAGATCTGTAATGGAGAGGAATAGAATATGGTCTACATTTGACCGGTCTCAGATCTGTCAGCACAATTGAATGTGTTATTTTATCAGTGCGTCCAGGTTTGTTAGAAAAGATAGATTTATATTCGTCGAGGATAGTCAAAATGTTTTGTCGCTGTTGTTGTGTCAAAGTGTCAGAGATATGTATGTCATTTATACTTCCGTCGTCAGTCATGATTGGTACAGGGATTTCAGTGTTGTCCACGTCTGTCTGATTTACCACAGATGCCACTGTTTGTAAATTGTCTTCAATGTCATTGTCGTCGTCGTCGAGATCAATCGTTGTCAATATGTCGTCAAATTTGTCGTCGATGTCGATATCACAGATTGTCGGTAATGTCCATATGTCTTCGTCGTTTTCGTCGTCGTAAGAGTGTGTCGTTAACGATGCTTCGTTTGTCGAGGTGTCATTTCGTTGAGAAATTGTCGTTTCGTGTCCGTCACCAGTTCGTTGAGTCAGTTCATTTGTCTCATTGTCCTGTCTAACATAATATGGTTTCAACATATTTATATGGAATATTTTCAGTTTTCCATTTAAAGAGATTTCGTAATCTACTTCTGAAATTCTTCTAATGATCTTAAAAGGTCCCTGCCAGGAGGTTGACAGTAAATCTCTTTTGTCAGGTAGTAAGAGTAAAATATCCTGACCTGGATGTAGGACAATGGTTTTTGCACTTCTATTGGCGTACTGCCTGTATTTAAAACCTTTCTCCTGTAGTGATGTTCTGGCCAATATACACGAACGTATGATTTTGTCTCTGGTATCAGTGACCAAATCATAGGTGGAAATGGGAAGTTGGCTATCTACAGGTTGTGAGATGATCTCTTTATAAATGGTGAGAGGTCCTCTTGGGTTCGCTCCATACATCAATTCGAAGGGAGAGAACCCTGTACTTGATTGAGGGACTTCTCTGTATGTGAACAGCACCGTTGGGAGAAGTATGTCCCAATCGGCTGGATTTTCAGCTGTCACTTTAGATAGCATATGTTTCAGGTCCCCATTAAGCTTTTCGCAGATACCGTTTGCGGCCGGTCGATAGGGACTGGTGAAACACTGCTTGATGCCTAGTAACTTAGTTACTGATTGGGTGGCATTAGATATGAACTGGGTACCTCTATCTGAAATGATTTTCTCCGGGAAGCCAAAACGGGAGAAAATATTTAGTAATATGTCCATCACATCCTTAGAGGAGATAGATCTTAATGGCAACATTTCGGGCCACCTTGTACATAAATCCACGAGAGTAAAAATGTACCTATTCCCCTTATTCGATATGTGATTCAACGGACCTACTAGGTCAACTGCCACGATTTGGAAAGGCCTCGAGGCAGTTATCGTTGATTGGACTTCTGCTGTAGGGTTTTTTCCCTTTTTCCCCAGTCTTTGACATACATCACAAGCTCTACAGAAAGTTTTTATATGTTGGCAAAACTTTGGCCAATAAAATTGGGTGAGGACTCTAGCCCTGGTCTTTTCATACCCCATGTGACCTCCAAAAGGGGAGTCATGGGCTAATTTTAGCACTTTGTCTCGGTGTGCTTGTGGTAGTACTATTTGCTGTGTCGTGGTCTGGTTTGTTGTGTAAAATCTAGTTAAGATGTTGTTCTGTAGCCTAAATGTCCACGATGCGTTCTTTGTTAATTTTGGCTTAAGGCCTACTAACTTAAAGTATGGTGCTAGTGTAGGGTCATTTTTCTGTTCATTTCCAAAATTGATGTTAGTTGAGTTTGGCGCTACTATTTCTAATGATTCCTGTAGTTGGTCGGTGTTGGTTTTGTGGGTTGTCTGTCGTGTTATTGCGTTTGTGTGTTGTGTGTTTTGTTGCACATTTACAGGTTCGGTATTTGGTAGTTTGGTCGCATCCTCAATTCGAGGTTTTAATTCGGTCGTATCGTTTCTTGATTCGACCGCCCCTGCATTGTACACCTCGGTAAATTCTTCCTGAATTACCTCAGTGGTTGTCTCCCTTGGTATTTTGGCAGTTTGAGACAAGCAAGAATGGTGTTTCTCTTTTGTGTTGCTATTTCTGTGTTGGATACCGTGTTTTTGCTCCCACCTTTTTATTTCTGTTTCAGAGCATGGAAGTATGTTGGGTAAATTACCAAGTATAATATCCGCGACGGGATTTTCAAGGATAGCACACAATACTCGCCCCGATATGAACGGTGTCTGAATTTCGACCAAAGCAAGGGGGTATTTCTCTATTGTACCTGAAAATGTGCGACATGTGACCTGTTTGTCTGTGTAGTCTTTAGTGTCTATTAATGTTCTCCTCACCCCACAGAGAGTTGCGCCGGAATCACGAATTAACGTGCCCTTTTTGTTGTTAACAAACCCTGTATAAAAAACTAGCTTGCCTGTAGATGATAAGGCAGCGTTAGCTATTTCATTTGCAATTGGGATAATGTGACCACAATGTAGTGTTGTGTCCAGTTGGAACTTTGTACAGGTGTTGCACTTACTGTCTGTTATGGTGTTGATGACGTGTACAGCATTCCCAAGCTCGCTTTCATTGTCGTGTTGATTTTCACATTCATTTAGTGACTCAAGCTCTTCGTCAGTCGACGTTTCTACTAATGCCGCATTGGCCTGTTTCAATAACTTTCGGCCTTGACAATCTTTATTATAGTGACCCCAGCTATTGCAGAAATAACATTTAATTGCTCTGTGGTAAGCCATGCGTTTAGCTGTTTGCTTCTCTACCATCTTTTTGAGGTGTTCAGGGTAGGTGGGTGATTTGTCACACATACCGTAACTGTCGTGATGAACATTGCAATATTGGCACCTTACTACTTTACCGACATTGGATCGTGGTTTAAATCTGCTCTGTGATTGTTTGGAGTATTTGGTGTTCACTACTGCAGCTGCTGTGTCATTGTGACTTATATTATGTTGAAAAATATCCCTATTTGCTGTAAAAAATGCATTCCCTTTCGCCTCGATTTCCTGAATGCTCTTACAGTCCATTTGTTTTAAGAACTTGGCAAAAGGTGTGGGGATGGTGCTAACTATTTTATCTATTATAATTAGTTCCTTAAGTTTATCATGGCTATTGTTGGTTTTAGCCGAGTTAATCCATTTTGTGCATATGTCTTGGACTGTACTGACATAATCTATGAAGGTTTGGTTTGGTTGTGGAGATAATTTGGCAAATTGTTGTTGGTAACCTGCAGTGTCTAAAGAAAAATGTTGGAGAATGCGTTGTTTTAGGTACTCATAGTCTTTTCGCATTTCCTGTGGTATTGTTTCTATTACTTTCAGTGGTTCAAGAGCCAAATTCCTCATTAGAATAAATGCCCAATCTGATTTACTGATTTTATGATGAGACATGAGGCACTCAAAATTTTCTAAGTAAGCGGAGATGGAATCTCCAGAACAGAAAGCCTTCACGAGACCTTTATATTTATTATATTTTTGTTCCTCTTCTTTGCTTCTTAACTTATTTATTGATATTTCTGCGTTAGACTCAAGCTCCATCTGTTTTAATTTTATTTGTGTTTCGGCATTCAATTGGGCCTGTTTGGCCGCCGCCTCGAGCTCCAGCTGTTTTTCCTGAGCCTGCATCTGCATTTTCTTTTCTTCTGCCTCCATCTGCATCTGCATTTTCTTTTCCTCTGCCTGCATCTGCATCTGCATTTTCTTTTCCTCTGCTTGCATCTGCAGTTTCTTTTCTTCGGCCTCCATCTGCGATTTCTTTTCCTCTGCTTGCATCTGCAGTTTCTTTTCTTCGGCCTCCATCTGCGATTTCTTTTCCTCTCGTTCTATCGCTCTTTCTTCACGGGCAATGTTTTCTGCGTGCGTTTTCTGTGCCCATTCTGACAATTTCTCTTCTTTATAACCTAGCTTTATTCCTTGCTCAATGCATTTATCTAAGGTAGACATTTTGTGTTTCACTTGTTTGTAATATTCCTAAAATTAAATCCCTTAGAAAAAATGTAGTGTAGTCGAAAATTTGGTTAACTCCCTTACTTATTAATGTGTAAATCAAAATGCAAGGTTATGTTGGTGAAAAGTTCATGAATATGCAACCAAATCAATATGAAACAACATAATACATTGATGAAACATGAGAAGTACAGCTTAGAAGTACAATGAGTATGAGGTGAAACTTAGCTCTGAATTTTTGAAGCTCCTCGATGTTATCTTGCACTCTCGTTACTGTGGGAAAGGTTTCATCGGTTGGACGCGGCACTTGTTGCGGAACAATCTGCTCGTGGAGCGAGAACACATTAGTTACTGTCACACAAAAAAAAATGTCAAAATAATAACATGTCAAAAAAAAATTGTTTACAGAATCACAATAAAGAGGCGCTGTGGAGGCAATGGTGAGACATTGCCGAGGGACTCAGATTACTTCTATTTTATCGCTAGATAGCTACTAGTTTTATGTAACTTTGTAATGTTAACAATTTCTTTGATTTAAACAAATCAATGTGTTACCAAAAATCAATGTTTTATCAAAAATCAGTGTGATATGATTAAATAATTAATTTTACATGGCATTTAATAGGTTTTTAAGAAAACATTCTATGCCAAAACCGGAAAACTAGCCCCCAAAAAGCCTGTCATAGTCTTGCTCGTATCTAGATAACTAAACTTGGGTTCATACAGGCAACAATAAATCTGTTCGTTATGAGATCGAATATTTATTGTATTTACATATACAGTATGCGTTGGCGCAGTGGGTAAACAGACCCGCGCTATATTACATCTGTCAAATAGTAAACATCAAACACATAAGTATCATTTAACAGTCTAGCAAACTATCTAGCCTATGTCTATATATCTATTGATATCTATAGAGTCCCTCAAAGGCAGGCCCTGTTGCCTCTCTCAAGTCCATTCGTCCTCTGCCGGTCTCCGCGTGTCCTAACTCGACACGGGCGGTAACTCTGTCCGAGTTCCTCGTGGACCCCGCATTAGGCGGGCCACATCAGTGTCCACGGAATCATGGACTTGGTGACCATCTCTATCTAGAAGGTTCTAGATTACTTGGGTCCTGCTCGACTCAATGGTTTCCCTTGGGCTGGAATTGCAGCCCTTTACTAGATATGCAAGTGAGGCGGTGACAATCACCAACGACACATTGCATGAGGATGGGGGGGGGGGGGCATTAGTAATCAAAAGTGATTGGCAGCACACGAGACGGAAGGCTGTGGGAAAAGATGATCACCAACGGCACATTGCATGGGGGGGGGGGGGGCATTAGTATCAAAAGTGATTGGCAGCACACGAGACGGAAGGCTGTGGGAAAAGATGATCACCAACGGCACATTGCATTCAGGAACATTAATCTTCTTCTTCTTCTTCTTCTTCTTCTTCTTCTTCTTCTTCTTCTTCTTCTTCTTCTTCTTCTTCTTCTTCTTCTTCTTCTTCTTCTTCTTCTTCTTCTTCTTCTTCTTCTTCTTCTTCTTCTTCTTCTTCTTCTTCTTCTTCTTCTTCTTCTTCTTCTTCTTCTTCTTCTTCTTCTTCTTCTTCTTCTTCTTCTTCTTCTTCTTCTTCTTCTTCTTCTTCTTCTTCTTCTTCTTCTTCTTCTTCTTCTTCTTCTTCTTCTTCTTCTTCTTCTTCTTCTTCTTCTTCTTCTTCTTCTTCTTCTTCTTCTTCTTCTTCTTCTTCTTCTTCTTCTTCTTCTTCTTCTTCTTCTTCTTCTTCTTCTTCTTCTTCTTCTTCTTCTTCTTCTTCTTCTTCTTCTTCTTCTTCTTCTTCTTCTTCTTCTTCTTCTTCTTCTTCTTCTTCTTCTTCTTCTTCTTCTTCTTCTTCTTCTTCTTCTTCTTCTTCTTCTTCTTCTTCTTCTTCTTCTTCTTCTTCTTCTTCTTCTTCAGCATTCCGAGCCATTCTATGCTGCAGATACAAGCCGTCTCCATTCGTCTCTCTGGTTGACCTTCTCTTGCCAGTCGCTGATATTCAGGAACATTAGTACAATAAATAATTGACATCTCTCAAGAAAGATGGCTGTGGACAAACATGATCACCAATGCTACAAGGAGTCGACTATAAGACGAGGTTATTGATGTTAGCTAAAAACACAGAGTGATTCGATGGTTATTAATTACCATGCGCTGAAGAGAAATAGAAGAAAGAGGGTATATTAGTTCAGTGGACAGACAGACATCCTAGTGTAAACACATTAACTAGGTTCAGTTCAACGGGCAAATATATAGGTACATTAAACATTTACATCGAGGTCCTGGAACGAACGGTCGAACGAACGAATGATCTTTATTTTCAAAGATTCACAAATTGGGCACGCAGACTCGTCTTACATTCACAAATTTCAACCACTCGTCTTTCGTATATCAATTATCTATTGTGCATTTTACATTCACATAGAAAAACATTGTCATGTCAATGCCGTGGACATAAACAATGTATATTTGGATTAAAAAGGAAATATGAACCAGCCGGGAATGTGGGCATGTGTCAGCTATTTTTGTTATATCTCCTCAACATTTTAACACATCAAAAACATCGCCTGTATATGTTATTTTTCATTACCATATTCTTTCTAAACTGCGATCTCTCTTATAGGCAAAATAACCAACATGCTAATGTTTTACAGCGTTACGCTGGATCTAGTATACATACATAACTATAGCACTTTTGCAGATCCTGCCGTTAGATTGTGATCACATGTTTTTGGCCACGGTTGTTGAAGAAGGGAATAATAATAATAATAATAATAATAATAATAATAATAATAATAATAATAATAATAATAAGTCTTTATTTTCAAAGGGTTAAGAATTGGGCACGCAGGCCCGTCTGACATTCTGCCCTTCTTCTTTATTTCCTCTCATACAAGAAGAAGAGATGAGATGGCCGCCACCTTTCCTCGACACTTTTCCTTCCCAGATAACCCTAATAAATTTATTAAAGCAATCTTGTACCCAGTTATCACACAGGGCCGAACCAAGAGTACCTTTTGGAAAATGCATCAAGCCACTACTGGGTATTGAACCCGGGCCACTAATGCGTTAGCAAGCGCACTAGCCTCCACGACCCAGAGGATCTTTTACAGATGACATATACCAAGAAACCTTGTTATATTAACAGATCAAGGCCTGACAAGTACGCAATAGTTGTTTTAACACCCCCCCACCCCCCACCCCACCGCTGCCGCCACCACCACCATTACCACCATCATCACCATCATCATCATCATCATCATCGTCATCATCGTCATTGTCATAATCATCATCATAATCGTCATCATATTCGTCATCATTTCCATAATCAACATCATCATAATCGTAATCGTCATCGTCATCATCATCATTATCATTACCGACAAACTCATAATTATCATCGTCATCATTATCATCATCATCATCATCATCATCATCGTCATCATCATCGTCGTCATCATCGTCATAGTCATCATTATCGTCACCATTGTTATCGTTGTCATCATAATCATCATAATTATAATCGTTATCATCATTGTCGTCATCATCGTCATCATAATCGTCATCATCATAATCGTCATCATCGTCGTCATCATTAACATGGTCATCATAACCATCATCATTATAATCTTGATCATCATCGTTATCTTCGTTATCGTCGTCACCGTCGTTATCAACGCCACCATTGTCGTCTTCGTCGCCATCAATGTCATCAAATCATTATCATCATCGTCATTATCAGTGTCATAATCATCATCATCGTCATAATCATCATCATCGTCATCATCATTGTCATAATCATCCATCCATCCATCCATCATGTGCCATGCCGGTAAGCGTGGGCGGTCATGTTCTGCCATCTCACTCGATCACCAGAGTCGTGGATCAGCTCAGTGTTTCTGTCTCGACCATGCCACGAGGCCAAGCCATCCAGGTATTTGCTTCTAGGTCTTCCTCTTGGTCTGTTCCCTTCGATCTTACCAGTTGTCACCAAGTTCTCCAATTCATTTCTTCTCATAACATGCCCAAAAAATTTTGACTGTCTGCATCTAATGTCTCCAATCAGTTTACGATCTTCATTTGTTTCTTGAAGGACTTGTTCATTGATCTTTCTGGCTGTCCATGGTATTCTTTGCATTTTCCTCAGAAACCACATTTCTACAGCCATCAGATGTTTTTCAGCTTGACTGCTCATTGTCCAAGCTTCACATCCTTATAAAAGTACAGGTTCTATGTAGCACTTCAACACTCTTTTTCTCGTTTCAGTTGACATAATCATCATCGTTGTCATAATCACCATTGTCATAATCATCATCATCATAATCGTTATCTTAATCATCATGTAGCAGGTAGTTTGTAGCCCTTGGCTCTCAGCACAATCAGCCGGGTGAATGATGAGACAGCAATAGATAGGATGGCTTGTCATGGTTTGTTTGAGAGGCATATGCCCTAATGAGAGATAAAGGGCAGGAAAAGACAATAGAAGTATACAAACAGAGGCCCGAGGATGGGTAGCTGAACTTTTACTGATGCCCATAAGGCACACATTTCATTCGCATTCACTCTTTGATTTTCAATCTTGTGAGCGTAATTGCCGCAGTCGATGTTGTGAAAAATTAGTAACAACTGATATTTTGATGGTAAAATGGCAACAAAGTAAAAGGAAGACGGTGAAATAAATAGATGAATGTCTTGGCCTAATAGTATAATGAGGACAAGAACACAGACATTTTCCAAAATGATGACAATATCAGATGATGATTATATGCAGTTGTACCTACCTGAGCGGTGATTCCTGTAAAAGTGACTATATTCAGGAGAAGAATAGCGGTTGCTATCTTGATTTTCTTCATTGTTCTGTAGGAAACAAACATACGAAATCAGTTTGACGAACATGAACACGATTAAGGAATGTTTAGTCCGTTTTCTGGCTTTAAATTCAAGCGAAGTACACATGCGTGCCACTACTAATAGTAGATGCTGATACTAGGGAGAGTGCACTTGACTGATGTTTGAAAGTGGATTAGTTTTCCCTGTTACCACTGTCCGCCGTCACCAGGCAAACCCACGCCGACTTCCGAGGTACTTGTAATTTACAAAGGTTCTCTTTCTTTGCACACGAATATCTCAATAAGAACTATGTCACAGACCTCCCTGGGATGTGCTCCAAGGCTGTAACATATAGTTAAGGAATCCACATACTAACAACATTTCTCCGTCAGTTGCCCATGTACTCATACATTTTTTTTTTTTTTTTGGCGTTAGCTAGCTTTGAACTAAACCAAAAAAAAAGTCGACAGGGTCGACTTCATTGCACCGGGTTTTATCCCATATGGCTCGGTCTCTTTCCGTAGCACGGAAAGCGTCGCACAAAGCACGAACTCCGTAGCTTTTGGCGACGACCCACAGGAGTCTCCGAAACATTTAACTCGTAAACCGAAGGACGCGGCCCGGAATCGAACCCACAACCTTCGGAGCACGAGTAAAACGGCTTGACCACTTCGCCACAGAGACTTTTATTTACTAAAGCGTAGTTCGTAGACATGCTCCTACGTATAGAGCAATTGACTAATTTTTTCGTATGGATTAGCTTTCTTCATTACCAGTGCCCCTCGCCATCAGGCGAACCCACTCCGACTTCAGAGGTACTTATAATTTACGTCCCCAAGTCTAGGACGAGAAGACAACATTTTAGTCCAAATATAGGTGTAGGGGTTGAACCCGCTACCTCGGCATCAGCGCACCGGATGTTTAAGAACGTGAGCTCTTATCAATTCGGCCTTGCTGACCTTTGTCCATATATACTATACATATACCCGTATTCTCCTTTCATCTCCAGCAAGACGCTGATGTAGAATGTGTTTATGCATAAGACTTTGTCACTGTAACACATATTTGATTGACTTCTATACACCACGCTATAGCACAACTTCTAGTCTGGGAATGGAGGTGGAGGCAGTCAATGGTGCGTTCTGCTCGCTGGTGGATTAACAACACATACACCCATTTCAGAGGAGGGGGTTAAGTGGTCTCGAGGTATGGTGTCCGCCTCGAGTGCTGAAGGTCCTGGATTCAAGCCCCAGTGGGGGCGGGATTTTTTTCGCGTATAATTCCAGTAACAAATTTCCCCTGGTCTCTGGGTGGTGAGATCGGACGCCCGTGTGTATTGTTACACACATAAAAATTCCTTTGGCAGTTGGAAATCGAGAAAGAGTAGCCTAACGGCGCTGCCTGGGATAATTTTCGAGTTAAATATCTACCCAAAGTATTTCAGGATCCTCGCCGGTGCTACGGAGTTGTGCACTAAGCTGAGATTCTCCGGACTCAAGCTTAATTTAGGAGTAGAACGGAGCAATTATGGGTTACACCCGTGTTCCGTGATGTTGATCCGTCGACTAAATTAAACTAAAAGAAAAAAAAACTAAACACTTGTCGTGAATGTAACGGACACTTGGAGCGTGCTGAGAAGAGTAAAGACAGGTGTGCTTCGTGCAGATTGGCATGCTTCAATTGCCAAGTAGCAGCGCAGATGAAATGACGCAAAAGACAATAAACAGAAAATCGCGAAGAAAAGTTTATGAGAAACTAAGACGCTGATTGCCGGCCTTCGAGTCCTTCACTGTCGTTCAATTGTATTGCTTTCAAGAAAATTGCTCGACTTTGTTACCCTGGACCTTTTGATGTTACTGAATTATATTTGCATTATTATCAAGACACAGTCTAGCACGATGGGGTGCTCGATTTTTGGAAGCATATGTATATCGCCAGTATACTTCTTTTGATGCGTTGTTGCGTTGTTGACTACGGTCTAAAATGGTTTCACCATTTTCAAAGGGGAGGGGGCATTCTGCCAAGTAGCAGCGCAGATGAAATGACGCAAAAGACAATAAACAGAAAATCGCGAAGAAAAGTTTATGAGAAACTAAGATGCTGACGTAAAAGACATAATACTTCAGAAAAATTGTCAACAACAACAGATAGTCAGATCTTAGAGCTCGAACAAGGAGGCTGCATATTTAGAATCTCTGGAACGTGAGAAGATATTTACTGGCAGGACAACGTTATCATGGCTAACACATATTGCAGATGATAACGAGAATATTCATGAACGATTCATATGACCCCAAAAATCATGGACAGATGTGAATATATCATAACAGAACTTAGAACGTCACGACAAGGTGAAACCTATCCAGATTTGGGAATGACAGAAGGACCGGGACATGGATTTGATAATCACTAGGCTCTAGCACATTCAACGATATATTATTTTAAAGAATATTGTAATTACCGTGCCGCCTGGCAATAACAGGCCCGGTAAACATAAATTGTCATTTTTCATTGATTTTTGTTGAGATGCTACAGGCTTGATCGTGGGGCAAATAAAGAATGCCTTCGACTACATGATTGCCGGCCTTCGAGTCCTTCACTGTCGTTCAATTGTATTGCTTTCAAGAAAATTGCTCGACTTTGTTACCCTGGACCTTTTGATGTTACTGAATTATATTTGCATTATTATCAAGACATAGTCTAGCATCAATTACAAAATCAAAGATAATGCGCATCCTTGGTATTTTTTCCTCAGGGCATGCTGGTGTGCTGGGAAGCGAGCAGGCGGACATATTGGCTGGGTCTGTACTTCTGGGTGCGGTACTGGTGCACTATAAGGCAGACGTGGTCAGGTTCCTTTGGAATCATGTGTATAGTGTGGAAGAAAAGATACACCATCATAGCCTGGACATAATGATGCAGCAGGGAGTGACCAGAGGATTTGGCTGAGACTCAGTGCTCCGAGGATAGATAAGGCAGGCACATGATCCAATTGCGGATAGTACCATTAATATTGGGATTTTTCGCTGGAAATGTCCCGAGTTATGTAATGTCGGTTCTTGACTCAACTCATATACACCAAACTCAAACGCATGAGCCTTCTCCTGCCCTCTCCACCAGACTTAATATGGCATTTCTGTTCATTTGGTGTAAAAATAACAGTAGATTCTCAATTTGTCTTCCTAACGTGAAGTAAAATGAGGATCGCCTACTTTTGATTGTACACTAACTCCGTAACTTGAAGATATACAGGTAACAACACATACAGTTTAAATCGCTTTAACACAGACCTTCCCAGTTCGGATGTCGCGTGGCCGAGTCCTCTCTCTTAAACTTCATGTGCACTGATAGCTGGGCAGTGGGTTCTCCCCCTAACCGGTCAGTTGGGCTTAAACGTCGACTTACGTCCTTGGCGCGAGTACGTACCATGACACAAAACTGTCGTCAATAAATATCTCTCGTTGTCTTCATTAATCTCTCTTTCCTCAAAGCTTTCCTCAAGTTGTCACAAAATGTTTCAGTTTTTGTCTTCTCATAATGTAGTCCCAAACAAATGATGAGTGTCTCTTTCTTCTCTTTCTAATAGTTTTGATAAGTTGTCTTTGCAACTAAGCTTCCCTCAAAATGTCCAGATTGTTCACGTTGATCATCCAATGAATTTTCAGAATTCTTCGTCAGGGATTGTTTCGTGTGTTTACTAATTGTCCAGGATTCGCAACCGTAAGTTATAACTGGTTCTATGCAATATGAAAGAACTCTTGTTCTATCTTCCAATGACAGTGATTTATTGCATTGCATAAAATAGTCTTAACTTGATAGAATGCAGTTTTTACTTCTCCTGTTCTGTTCTTTATCTCTGTGATGCGTCTTTCCTCTGATGTTATTCATGTAGTTAGATATTTGAATTCCAGCGCTTGCCCCAAAACAATATCACGTACTTTAATTCTACATTTAGTATTATTTACGTCTTTTGATTACTAGATGATTACTAAATTATTACTAGATGAATAATAGTTTATTAATTGTTGATTACTATATGATCACTGAGAGGAGGCGAGTTAGTTTGTGGGGCCGCTATCTCTATAAAATACCTCAAACCTCACATATGTGGTCATCGGCGGGTAGGATGCGCCATATATAACATCTCCCCCCCCCCCCCGCTGCCTTGCAGGGTCTGTCTCTTTGGACAAAGGCTAGTGGAATCAACCATACACAAACCGGCGGAAGGTAAGGAGAAACCACCGCTGTTTTTTTCCCATTCATGCTTCGAAATAACACAACATTCTTAAATGAGATCTACACAAGTGACCTATAAAAATCTGTCAGTATAGCCCTTCCAAAGAAAGCAGGCGCTTTAGGATGCGAAGAGTATTGCACAATAAGTCTTATGAGTCACGTGACAAAGCTCTTACTCAAAATAATTATGAAAAGAATAAGACACAAGATTAAACCAGAAATTAGTGGTGAACAGTGTGGATTTGTTGAGGACCGGCATAAGCAATGCTATATATATTCTCATGACACCATTAGAAATAGCTATAGAAGTAAAAACAGATCTGTACTTATACTTCATAGACTACGAAAAAGTATTTGACAATGTTAAACGATGGGTAGCGTTGTGGTGTTCTGTTGTGATAATTTGGTGTGTCCAGTGTGTGCCGCGTGGTTACACATCCGCTTCACACGCGTGATCCGGGACTGTTTCCGGATCCGGTCAGGGATATGCACTACTGACGAGCTCAAACAAGGGCGAAACTCGAGTATAGTGCTTCCATATTGACGTGGATAGGCCTTAGGTTCATACCGGAATGCGATCAGCGTTGCCAGTAGTGGGTTGTGCTCAATATTTAATGTTAAACAAGACGAAATAATAAAATTACTTAAAGCAACTGGACTTTGACTGCAAAGATATGCGAATAATAAAGAACCTATATTGGCAGCAAACAGCAGCAATAAAAATCAACAACCGTGTAGGGAAATTTCAGCGTATAAAGAAGGACGTCAGAGAAGGTTGTGAATTGTCTCCTGATTTGTTCTCATTTTACAGTGAATATATAATGAGATCTACAGAAAATATGTCAGGGATCCAGGTTGGTGGACATAATATAAATAACTGACGTTATCCTGATGACACCGTCTTGATAGCAACAAGTCAGAACGACCTACAGGATATGATTGATACGGTGGTTGTAGAAAGTGAAAATTGGGCCTTAGTTTGAATAATACTCGTATAAAGACATAAGTCATCCATCCATCATGTGCCATGCCGATAAGCGTGGGCGGTCATGTTCTGCCATCTCACTCGATCACCAGAGTCATGGATTAGCTCCGTGTTTCTGACTCTACCATGCCACGTGGCCAAGCCATCCAGGTATGGCATAAGTCATGGTGATATTAAAGAAGCAGATTGTGCCTATTTGTGTCATTAAAGTGTGTGGATTACTTGTTGATTACTAATTGATTACTTGTGATTACTTGTTGATTACTTGGTGATTACTTGTTGATTCCTAGTTGATTACTAGGTTATTACTAGTTGATTAAAATTTTATAACTAGATGATTACTTGTTGTTTACTAGATGATTACTAGTTGATTACTAGTTGATTACTAGGTTATTACTAGTTGATTACAATTTTATACCTAGATGATTACTTGTTGTTTACTAGATGATTACTAGTTGATTACTAGTTGATTACTAGTTGATTACTAGTTGATTACTAGGTTATTACTAGTTGATTGCTAGTTGATTACTAGTTGTTTATTAGTTGATTACTAGTTGATTACTAGATGATTATAGTTCATTACTAGATGATTACTAGTTGATTGCTAGTTGATTACTAGTTGTTTATTAGTTGATTACTTGTTGATTACTAGTTGATTACTAGATGATTATAGTTGTTTACTAGATGATTACTAGTTGATTGCTAGTTGATTACTAGTTGTTTATTAGTTGATTACTTGTTGATTACTAGTTGATTACTAGATGATTATAGTTGATTACTAGATGATTACTAGACGATTACTAGTTGAGAACTAGTTGATTACTATTTGAGTACTAGTTGATTACTTGTTGATTACTAGTTGTTTATTAGTTGATTACTAGTTGTTTATTAGTTGATTACTTGTTGAATACTAGTTGATTACTAGATGATTATAGTTGATTACTAGGTGATTACTAGTTGTTTATTAGTTGATTACTTGTTGATTACTAGTTGTTTATTAGTTGATTATTTGTTGATTACTAGTTGATTACTAGATGATTATAGTTGATTACTAGATGATTACTAGACGATTACTAGTTGAGTACTAGTTGATTACTATTTGAGTACTAGGTGATTACTTGTTGATTACTAGTTGTTTATTAGTCGATTACTTGTTCATTACTAGTTGATTATTAGTTGATTACTTGTTGATTACTAGTTGATTACTAGATGATTATAGTTGATTACTAGATGATTACTAGTTGTTTATTAGTTGATTACTTGTTGATTACTAGTTGATTACTAGATGATTATAGTTGATTACTAGATGATTACTAGTTGTTTATTAGTTGATTACTAGTTGATTACTAGTTCATTACTAGATGATTATAGTTGATTACTAGATGATTACTAGATGATTATAGTTGATTACTAGATGATTACTAGACGATTACTAGTTGAGTACTAGTTGATTACTATTCGAGTACTAGTTGATTACTTGTTGATTACTAGTTGTTTATTAGTTGATTACTTGTTGATTACTAGTTGATTATTAGTTGATTACTTGTTGATTACTAGTTGATTACTAGATGATTATAGTTTATTACTAGATGATTACTAGTTGTTTATTAGTTGATTACTTGTTGATTACTAGTTGATTACTAGATGATTATAGTTGATTACTAGATGATTACTAGATGATTACTAGTTGATTACTAGATGATTACTAGATGATTACTAGTTGATTACTAGTTGATTACTTGTTGATTACTAGTTGATTACTATTTTATAACAAGATGATTACTTGTTGTTTACTAGATGATTACTAGTTGATTGCTTGTTGATTACTTGTTGATTACTAGTTGATTACTAGTTGATTACTTGTTGATTACTAGTTGATTGCTAGATGATTATCAGATGATTACGTGTTGACTATTAGTTTATTGCTTGTTGATTACTAGTTTATACATTCGTCTTGTTATCTCATACGAGCCATGACATGCTCTCGTTCAATCAATCAAGTGCCGTCTCCATAATGACGGCTGACTGCAATGGATCTCCAAAACTGTCTCTCGCCTTTATTGTACAATCTGTCGGACTGCTGTGCGTCCATCTCTTGATGATATCTTCCCACTTTGTCGTTGTTTACTTCTTGCTCGCTTGTCTTAGACAGTGGTTCTCAACCGGTGGGGAATTCCCCCCCCCCCCCCAGGGGGAAATTTTAGGATTTCAAGGGGGAGGGGGAGGGGTGGAGAATTAAAATTATTTCAAGATCGCATTAATACAAGAACCGACTACTTGACATTGTTTTTCCCTCCATACTTTACCGTTCTGTACTTCTCGCCTTTCTGAAGTTCGTTAAATAGACCAGCATGTCACGTTTTATGTAGATGTCTAGACTTGTTCTATTATGTGTTACTAAATTTAGCTTCAATTTTTACGTATACTGTGTAAGGAGAAGGGAGGAGAATTTATAGGAAGGAAATACGAAAGGGGGCCAAAAATCGTTGAGAACCACTGCCTTAGACCTTACTCTTCAGTATGTTTTTACAAAAGTGTTGTCTTTTAACGTGGCCGAAATATTTCGCGTTCCTTTTTTTGAATTATTTCTTTCATCAACTCTCTCTCATGTCCCCTTTACCTCCGTATCTCACACAAGAAAAGTCTGTGCACAGTGCATGAACTCCATAGATCTAGCGAAGGTCCACAAGTAGGTAAGAGAAAGTACAATACCCTTTCAGGCGCCTTAAGGCTGCCATGTAGCATCGGAGGCAAGAGTCAATGATTTAGAATTAGATACAAAATTGTGGCAGACGGAACAAAGAAAGTTAACTGAGAGGCGCATGAATACACATGTTGCTATATGACGTCAAGGGGACTACGTTACCATTGGGAGTCAAGTTTGGAAACATCATGGAGCAAGGCGCACGAAATGACAACACCGATAGTTCAAGATCAATAGTCAACTGAAAGACCTTATGGATATAATATCTGATACGATAGAAAGAGGAGGAAACAAGGGCACAATCGGTAGTAAGGAGGATGATTGGCAGAAGGACTTTTAAAGCTGAGAAAATGAGAAACTGCATGGCGTCATAATGTGCCTTTTCAATGTCAGCTGGAAGTTATCGAATCAGCCTACACGCAGAGTAACGTAAGTGAGATTGTTTAGGGTTAGGAACGCAAGATAATCGTAGAACGATGGACAGGGTGATGTTTATTCATCATTTGTTTAAATATTAAAATGGGATCGAGATCGACAGCTAATGTAAAATGTTTTCAAATCATTATTTATTATATTTTGACCGTCCCTCCCATTAACATGGGAATTGTCATGTATTAGACTGGGCGACCGATTACCATTAATAAAGTTTTTTAATTGACGTGGAACACCATCGTTGCTGCAGTCATTTCCGTTGATGGATTCTGGTTCCCGTTGATCTGCTATGTTGGTTGTTTGTTGGACGGCAAGCGTAATTGAAGAAGATAAACACCATAGCAAAAGCCGCTTGGGGATATAGTCATAACGGGAAGGTTGGAGTGAAAGAGAGGCAGGAGGAGACCAAGAGAGACGATGCTGGGCTGTTTGAAATCACAGACAAGTGTGTCGTATCCTCAGTTTATGTCCTATCTCAGCGTGTGTCCAATCTCCGCGCGTGTCCCATCTCAGTTTATGTCCTATCTCAGCGTGTGTCCAATCTCCGCGCGTGTCCCATCTCAGTGTGTGTCCCATCTCCGCGTGTATCCTATCTCAGCGTGTGTCCTATCTCAGCGTGTATCCTATCTCAGCGTGTGTCCTATCTCAGCGTGTATCCTATCTCAGTGTGTGTCTAATCCAACCTTAGCGTGGTTTGCTCACCTCTTGGTTCACTTTAATTTATTTAGTTATCCTATGGGCTATACATTGGTGATTCTGTCAAACCACGTTAGTCCCACGATTGTCCACATAAACACGTTAATATGGGCTATACATTGGTGATTCTGTCAAACCACGTTAGTCCCACGATTGTCCACATAAACACGTTAATATGGGCTATACATTGGTGATTCTGTCAAACCACGTTAGTCCCACGATTGTCCACAGAAACACGTTAATATGGGCTATACATTGGTGATTCTGTCAAACCACGTTAGTCCCACGATTGTCCACAGAAACACGTTAATATGGGCTATACATTGGTGATTCTGTCAAACCACGGTAGTCCCACGATTGTCCACATAAACACGTTAATATGAGCTATACATTGGTGATTCTGTCAAGCCACGGTAGTCCCACGATTGTCCACAGAAACACGTTAATATGGGCTATACATTGGTGATTCTGTCAAACCACGGTAGTCCCACGATTGTCCACATAAACACGTTAATATGAGCTATACATTGGTGATTCTGTCAAGCCACGGTAGTCCCACGATTGTCCACATAAACACGTTAATATGGGCTATACATTGGTGATTCTGTCAAGCCACGGTAGTCCCACGATTGTCCACAGACACACGTTAATATGGGCTATACATTGGTGATTCTGTCAAACCACGTTAGTCCCACGATTGTCCACATAAACACGTTAATATGAGCTATACATTGGTGATTCTGTCAAGCCACGGTAGTCCCACGATTGTCCACAGAAACACGTTAATATGGGCTATACATTGGTGATTCTGTCAAACCACGGTAGTCCCACGATTGTCCACATAAACACGTTAATATGAGCTATACATTGGTGATTCTGTCAAGCCACGGTAGTCCCACGATTGTCCACAGAAACACGTTAATATGGGCTATACATTGGTGATTCTGTCAAACCACGGTAGTCCCACGATTGTCCACATAAACACGTTAATATGAGCTATACATTGGTGATTCTGTCAAGCCACGGTAGTCCCACGATTGTCCACAGAAACACGTTAATATGGGCTATACATTGGTGATTCTGTCAAACCACGGTAGTCCCACGATTGTCCACATAAACACGTTAATATGAGCTATACATTGGTGATTCTGTCAAGCCACGGTAGTCCCACGATTGTCCACATAAACACGTTAATATGGGCTATACATTGGTGATTCTGTCAAGCCACGGTAGTCCCACGATTGTCCACAGACACACGTTAATATGGGCTATACATTGGTGATTCTGTCAAACCACGTTAGTCCCACGATTGTCCACATAAACACGTTAATATGAGCTATACATTGGTGATTCTGTCAAGCCACGGTAGTCCCACGATTGTCCACAGACACACGTTAATATGAGCTATACATTGGTGATTCTGTCAAACCACGTTAGTCCCACGATTGTCCACATAAACACGTTAATATGGGCTATACATTGGTGATTCTGTCAAACCACGTTAGTCCCACGATTGTCCACATAAACACGTTAATATGGGCTATACATTGGTGATTCTGTCAAACCACGTTAGTCCCACGATTGTCCACATAAACACGTTAATATGGGCTATACATTGGTGATTCTGTCAAACCACGTTAGTCCCACGATTGTCCACATAAACACGTTAATATGGGCTATACATTGGTGATTCTGTCAAACCACGTTAGTCCCACGATTGTCCACATAAACACGTTAATATGGGCTATACATTGGTGATTCTGTCAAACCACGTTAGTCCCACGATTGTCCACAGAAACACGTTAATATGGGCTATACATTGGTGATTCTGTCAAACCACGTTAGTCCCACGATTGTCCACAGAAACACGTTAATATGGGCTATATATTGGTGATTCTGTCAAACCACGTTAGTCCCACGATTGTCCACAGAAACACGTTAATATGGGCTATATATTGGTGATTCTGTCAAACCACGTTAGTCCCACGATTGTCCACAGAAACACGTTAATATGGGCTATACATTGGTGATTCTGTCAAACCACGTTAGTCCCACGATTGTCCACAGAAACACGTTAATATGAGCTATACATTGGTGATTCTGTCAAACCACGTTAGTCCCACGATTGTCCACAGAAACACGTTAATATGGGCTATACATTGGTGATTCTGTCAAACCACGTTAGTCCCACGATTGTCCACAGAAACACGTTAATATGGGCTATACATTGGTGATTCTGTCAAACCACGTTAGTCCCACGATTGTCCACATAAACACGTTAATATGGGCTATACATTGGTGATTCTGTCAAACCACGTTAGTCCCACGATTGTCCACATAAACACGTTAATATGGGCTATACATTGGTGATTCTGTCAAACCACGTTAGTCCCACGATTGTCCACATAAACACGTTAATATGGGCTATACATTGGTGATTCTGTCAAACCACGTTAGTCCCACGATTGTCCACATAAACACGTTAATATGGGCTATACATTGGTGATTCTGTCAAACCACGTTAGTCCCACGATTGTCCACATAAACACGTTAATATGGGCTATACATTGGTGATTCTGTCAAACCACGTTAGTCCCACGATTGTCCACAGAAACACGTTAATATGGGCTATACATTGGTGATTCTGTCAAACCACGTTAGTCCCACGATTGTCCACAGAAACACGTTAATATGGGCTATATATTGGTGATTCTGTCAAACCACGTTAGTCCCACGATTGTCCACAGAAACACGTTAATATGGGCTATACATTGGTGATTCTGTCAAACCACGTTAGTCCCACGATTGTCCACAGAAACACGTTAATATGAGCTATACATTGGTGATTCTGTCAAACCACGTTAGTCCCACGATTGTCCACAGAAACACTTTAATATCAACTATAAATTCGTGATTCTGTCAAGCCACGTTAGTCCCACGATTGTCCACAGAAACACGTTAATATGAGCTATATATTGGCGATTCTGTCAAACCACGTTAGTCCCACGATTGTCCACAGAAACACTTTAATATCAACTATAAATTCGTGATTCTGTCAAGCCACGTTAGTCCCACGATTGTCCACAGAAACACGTTAATGTGAGCTATACATTGGTGATTCTCTAAAACCACTTTAGTCCCACGATTCTGCACGGAAACAAGTTAATGAATGTGTGTAGCTTATTAATAATTTCCAGCTCTGTGATGAAGGGTTTACGGACGAAGTTCGTAATTCCGCATATCGTGTTTCGAAACACAACTGTGGGCGATTTGGCAGTAGACGTTGGTTTTATTAAATGGTATGAATTCCAGTCCTTCAGAAAACAATGGCAAACTACTGAACGTAAACTTGCCAAGAAATCACACACAGCCAAAAAAAACAAAATGCTCGGGTTGACTGTGACGTCGTGTAAAGAATACGCAAATAACTTTACCTATTAATAATTCTTTTAGTTGTTTTCCTTGTTCCTGATGTATAAAATAGTAACATAAGTATTAATCTCTCTCTCTCTCTCTCTCTCTCTCTCTCTCTCTCTCTCTCTCTCTCTCTCTCTCTCTCTCTCTCTCTCTCTTTCTGTGTGTGTGTGTGTGTTTGTGTGTGACCGCGTGTGTATGAATATATTACGAGGGGAAGTCAATACTAAGTCACAAATGGCTGTAAAAAAATAACTAACTATGATAACAACTTGAAACCAGTTTATTTTTATACATACATTGTACCTTTATTTCTCAACATAATTTCTACCAACATTGATGCATCGTTTTATCAGTCCTCCCAAACCGGCTGCATAGAGCTGCGAACTCTGTTTTCTAAACCACGTTTTCACTTCACATTCAACTTCGGCGTCATTCCTGAAATGTCTCCCGCCAAGGTGAGTTTTCAGTGGACCAAAACGGTGGAAATCGCTAGGGGCTAAGTCGGGGCTGTAAGGTGGATGTTCCAGAACTGCCCACCTTAGTTGATTAATTTTCTCCTGAGTTAATCGAGCCGTATGTGGTTTGGCATTGTCATGAAGAAGCAACACTCCTCTAGTCAGCAGTCCTGGACGTTTTCTTTAAATTGCATCATGAAGCTTTGATAGAACTTCACAGTACGATCCAGAATTCACATTGTCACCTTTCTTCTTGAAATTG
Organism: Cepaea hortensis; assembly: GCA_963921405.1. Classification (NCBI taxonomy): domain Eukaryota; kingdom Metazoa; phylum Mollusca; class Gastropoda; order Stylommatophora; family Helicidae; genus Cepaea; species Cepaea hortensis. The sequence goes on from OY992893.1 coordinate 77,972,944, forward strand.
GTTAACAGCACTCCTTGGCAATCCCAGAAAACTATCAGCATAACCTTCCTGCTGATGGCGTAACCTTGAATATTTGGACACAAGGCGAAGAAGGATGTTTCCATTGCATTGAAACACGCTTTGATTCGGGCTGGTAGTGATGCACCCATGATTCGTTCCCAGTAACAATCCTGTTCAGCATGTCTTCTCCTTCATCTTCGTATCGACAGAGATGATGAAATGACAGGCCAAATCGGTTCATTTTGCGTTCCTCCTTCAATTGTCTGGGTACCCACCTTGAGCACACTTTCTTAAATTTCAATCATGCATTATGCTGTATGCTGAACCATGTCAGCACCCTATTGCAGATGCTACAGAGTTTATCGTTACTCGCCTGTCATCTCTAATCATCTCCTCCACCCGCTGCACGGATGCTTCTGTTGCAATCGCAATAGGACGACTAGATCGGATTTCATCAACAATTTTATAGCGTCCTTGAGAAAAGTATTTCTACCCAGCTATGCACGGCTTTACGGGACTGTCAGCATAAACAGGGAGCATTTCATTATGAATGGCCTTTGCCGACATTCCTTTTGCCCCCCCCCCCCCAAAAAAAAAAAAACGCACAACAGCACGTTGCTCTTTGGTTGTACACTCCGTAAGTACAGTCGCCATTTTGTTTATGCGCTGCGCATGCGCATGAGACACCTAGCGCCACCTGACGAACGAGAATATAAAGTTCGATGCTGCTGTCACCTAATGACACTGTAGAAAACACCAACTACATTTACCTGCCATCCCACAGAACTGTGCGACTTACTTATTGACTCGCCCGCGTATTATCGCCAACATGAACACACGTAAACAAATATGTAAACTGTTATTACAAACCTCACACCTATATTTATTTACACGCGTGCATCACCTATCTAATCGATGTGAGTGCAGCACGTGGCGTAACACCTTGAACACATTTCTACTCCGGCAGACGAACAATATGTCACCAAATGATACACCGTGAGGTTGTAGATTGTTACATATTAGCCCGCGGAACTATTTAGTCACTTCTGTTTGATCATGTCAGTCTGATGAACGAAAAGTAAGCCAAAGTAGAATTTCCTATGTGAACAGAGCGCACACAAAAATACGGTTAAGTGGTGT
>OY992893.1:77976583-78146583 GCA_963921405.1 Cepaea hortensis
TTTATTGTGATTTTTCTCTGTGCCATCGACTTAGTCAATCAAGCATATATTGCAGAGTAGCGAATTGGTGAAATCAGATATAACATAACTCCAGCAGTCTCTTGATGTATGACATTTAATAGTAGTTGCTTCAGGTTTACAGATTCGTATAAATATTGTAGATTAATAACAGAGGTCCAGATATATCAACGAAACTGGATGGTGACTTAAACATGACCTCGCTCTAAGACTGCTGGCTCATAACTCCCCGTTGCTATCCCCTCACGTCACGCGTGAGCATCCCTAGTTATTTACATTTTCCCAGGGTGCTCCCGCGTGCACTGAAGTTTAGCCCCTTTTTCTCTTGCACGCCAACTTAGATTCCCTTAACAGAGACAGAGACTCTGTTATATTCCTTCATACCCTCAACGAGACTTTTTCCCCGAAAAGTCTTAACCCAAAACTTATCTACCTCGATTTACAACCCTTATAGTAACTTCGAGATAACTATCTCCTATTTCTACATCCCTAAATCCCTTGCCCCAAATACTCGAAATCTTTATAGCCAACCGCTATTCTCCTAAATTTTACCAATTCCCCCTTTCGTACAATCTATAACTTAATCTTCCTTAAAAGTTCGCCTTTTTTTCAAAAACCATTTAACTGTACCTCGTATATCCACAGACACTCCTCTGGTCATTAGTCTTCACAAACTTCATGTGGTCAATTATCATTACTTCTTCTTCTCTTTATTAAGACCACTGCAATCCGCTTGCATTATTTCATAGTTAAAAATAGAGTGGTATGTCTATCCAAATTGTTGGTATATAAACAAAAATTGAAGATCATCATGCATTATGAAATACACATAACATACTCTCGCGGACATCAAGGATAACCACAGGATAGACAGAGGAACGATGGGGTGCGCACCCAAGAGACAGTAAGAAATAGTCACCTTTATCCTCCCCTGCACACACAAAACTTTATACAAAATAAAGTTTCAAAAAAACTATCATATAATCCATGAAAAATGTACTTCAATTCTGTTAAAAACTCTATTTTTACACTCTCAAGATTAAAATTACTTTTTGACCTGTATTCACAGTCAGTGATATATGTCTGTGCAAACCTCTACTTCTCCTTATTTCATGCGTCCCAAATTAATAATGTTCATAGACATACTTACTTTCCAAATACTGTACTGATTTATGTTTAGAGCTGATAACTCCAACCCCTCGCATCCCAAACATGGTTTTTAATTCATGTATTTCTATTAATGCTGATAACAGATCAGCTATTTCAACCCCCCATATTTCTTACTTCCCATGACTTCTTTTTCTGCTATTCACAGCTTCATTTTCAACTATATTCTAGTTAAACCCCATCATCCCATGTTTTTCTAATCTTAAACATCTTTGAGATTCATCGTTCATTTATTATGACCGTATCTAATTTATTTCCAAACCATTATAATATGTACTGCCATCCCCCAGCTTTATCTATCGCCATCTACTAAGCTTTCAAACATGGCCCTTACTCCATGTTCTTCTAAACTTACTACCAATGCAAATATGTCTCTCTATATAGTCTAAAGTCGTTTGCTTATTATTTTCTGAACGAAGGTTCCTATTCAATATTTAATAAGGTCTAAATCAACTCCGTACTCAGAACAAAATAATAAGTTTCTTAAACAAGTCTCAACATATTAATTTAAACAAGTCAAAATAATTGAAACTACAATTTTTTGAGTCATTAAAAACCAAACATTTCAAAACGAAACTCTCTCCCCGCAAAATATACATGGTTTATCCCCAACATAATATACATAATAAATCAAGCATTAAATTATTTAATGTTACCTAACATTACCGGTTTCTTTTTTGAACCGATAATTTACCCTAAAAATAAGAAAAACACAACACATCCTATCTTAAAATCAAATGATAATCATTTTACAGAACCAAGTTAATCAAAATAATGTAGCATACTATACATGATACATTGAAATTTCAATTTAAAGCAAAGAAATGCTTAACAAATCTTGACCAGGCTATTTACTAAACCTGTTCTATATATCACCTTACTCTGTAATCTACAGCTACTGTGTTTCATCAACCTCCGTACCTAAAAAAAAAAAACGATTTGTCTTCTAACACAGATCACACATTTTAATTGTTCCTTAAATAAAAAAAATTCTTTTCCTGCTATCTGCACATATTCTATTAATCTATTTGCTATATTTCCACTTTCTCAACAATTCTAGATTTTTCTCTATAAGTGCCATTTCTAAGTCGAAGTTTTCATTTTCATGATGAGAAGTTATAATGTCTTCACTCATACTATCATTTTCATCGGTCTCTGATTTTTCATCCATTTCCCGTTCTTCTGTGTTTACATTGCTGGCCTCTAATTTTTTCCGTTGTATATCTAATCTAATTTGTTTGTCTTGATTCCTTAAAGACCGTTCTAACAGTGGCATGTCTTCATCACTTGATGAGTTTTCCCTCATTCTTTTCTGTCTTTTCACTTCTCTATCTCGTTATCTTTCTATTCTTCTTTTCGCTGCTTGTCTGGTATTTTTAAATGGAGCGGTTACCTCCTCCTCCATAGATTCGACACTATTATAACCATCATAGGTATTATTTTCTTCAGCTTTAAGAATTTTCGGTACTGTTTCTTCTTGTTCACCAGTTTCGTCATAAATTGGTGTTGTTATTGTTTGTTTTTGTACCAGTTCTTTTCCAAAATCTAAGGGCATCGTATATTTAACTCGTCTGACTAGTTGTCCATCTGAGTATAGCCCTTCTGTATAATTATTATTATTATTGTCTCTCTTATCTTCATTATCTCGTCTTAAATGCTCCACGTGTGACCGCGCTACATGTCCTGTAAGTTGGTTCTTGATGCTATATGAAACTGGCCCTAACTTTTCTAAAATGTAATAACCTGGAATCCAATGAGCATCAAATTTGGAATTTCTTCTATGTTTCTTATAGTAAACTCTATCACCTACTTTAAATTCCTGTAGTTGTGTATTTTTGTCTGAGTACTTTTTCTGTCTTTCTCTGGCTTTAATTATATTGTTTCTTAACCTTACATGTGCTTTGTGCATTTCTTGTATAATTACTTCCTGAAAATCCTCTCCCATATATTTACGTCTCGGTTTTAGCAGATTGTCAGTTGGGAGTATTGGTTCTCTTCCGTGTAATAAGTAGAATGGTGAAAACCCTGTCCCTTCATTTTGATTTGTGCGTATCGCACTTAATGCAGATCCCAAGTACAGGTCCCAATCTCTATCATGCTCTTCTACAATTTTTGCTATTATATTATACAATGTCCGATGTCTCTCATTTTTCTGCATTTGAGGAAGGTCTATAATAAGAAGTTATGTGAGCAATATTCAAATCTTGTAATAATTTCTCAAACTTCTTGTTCACGAACTCCTTACCATTATCTGTGAGTACCGTCTGTGGGCAACTAAACCTTGGTATATATTCTTGCAGAAAAATATTAATGATGGTATCAGCGCTCTTATCTGGAATCGCATAGACATCCGGCCATAAACTGTAGCAATCCACGATATGTAGTGGGTATACATTCCCCGATAACGTTCTAGGGTGAGGACCTGAAATATCCAAACTTACTTTCTGCATTGGAAACTTAGGAATATCAGTATCTTGTAAAGGACATTTGATCATTTTCATATTTCTTAACCTACATTTCTCACACGCGTCAACATATTTGCAGGCGCTTTTAAACAAATTCGGCCAATAATATTTACTCTTGAGGGCTTTAACTAACTTGTCTCGGCCAAGATGACCATTCTCATCATGATATGCCTTTAAAATCTCAATTTCCAAATGTTTCGGAATGTATTTTCTTAAACCTTCGCTTTTTTTCATTCACATAATATAACTGATCGTCATCCTGCAAGACAAGAAAATTTTTCTTAGAATTGTTTTCACCCGTTTCGTTTAACTTCTGTTTTATTTCTATAACTTTCGGATCTAATTCTTGTTCTTCTTTCATATTAAACTGCATTAATTGTGGATCTTCCGCTATTGGTTCTGATTCCTGATCTGACAGTGAGCTGCTAAAATTTTCTCTATTTAATATGGCAGAATCTAATATATTTACTTGCCAGTTTCGATCATCTATTTCGGGTTCACCTTCATCCTCAGTGTTCCCTGATGTCTCTGGATACGGAATTCTGGATAATAAATCTGCACAGGTATTGTCTTTGCCGGATATATATTCTATCTTCGCGTTGTATCCCTGTAAGTTCAGCGCCCATGTCTGTATTTTCCTGTTCTGTACTGGAGCTTCTAGTAAAGACTTTAAGGGCATGTGGTCAGTTCTAATAATGAAATTGGCGTTATGTAAATAATAATTAAGTTTCTGAAGAGCATAGTGAATAGCATATGCCTCTTTTTCTATAGTCGGCCATTTTCTCTGAGATTTACTAAGTTTGTGTGACAGAAAATAGATTGGTCTTTCATTCCTAACTCCTGGTATTCCTGATCTTTCTCCTTCATATGGTTGTGCTAAACATGCTCCTATGGCGTTATCCGAAGCATCTGTATATAAAATTAGCTGTTTGTCCAAATCTGGATGTGTCAATAGTGGCACTACTGTTAAGCTATTTTTCAAAAAATCAAATGCTTTCTGACAATCTTCATTCCATTTAAATCTTGCGTATTTGCCAATCAGGTTAGTGATAGGTTCTGCTATTTTTGAGAAACCTGGAATGAAACGACGATAGTACCCACATGTACCGATAAAAGCACGAACTTCTCTTACGTTGGTTGGAGCAGGCAATTCCCTAATAGCCTTTACTTTGTCCTGATCTGGTTTAATTCCTTCTCTATCTATAATGTACCCCAGGTACTTAGTTTCTGTTTTTAAGAATTCACATTTACTGAGTTTCAATTTAACATCATGTAGTCTTAGTCTATCAAATACCAACTTTACATGTTTCAGATGGTCTTGTACGTCTCCTGCTGTGTAGATCAAAATGTCATCTATATATGCTAATGCGAACTTTTGCATGCCTTCCAATACTTGATTTATTAGTAACATATAATGAGAAGGCGCAGTCTTGACCCCAAAAGGCATTCGTAAAAATTCGTAAGAACCTGCATGTGTACAGAAGGCGCTTTTCTTTTGAGCATCAGGTGACATAGGAATGCACCAAAATCCTGACCTAGCATCTAGCGTTGTGAAGAAGGTGGAACCGTTTAATAGTCCCAAGATATCATCTATAACTGGCAATGGATATGCTACGTTCTTCGTGATCTTGTTCAACGCCCGGTAGTCGCAACAGAACCGGTGTGAGCCGTCGGCTTTGGTCACTATTACAATCGGAGATGACCACTCTGACTTCGATCTTGTTATTATTATAGCTTTCAGCATATCTTCTATTGCTTTTTCTACAATTTCTCTATTCCTTAAGGGAGTTCTATACGGTTTCAAACTAATTGGTGGGTGATTTCCAGTGTCTATCTCCATAGTAACTGTTTTGGTCTTTCCTAATTCCAAGTCGTTAATCGCAAAAACATCTTGATTCTCTTTTACAAGTTTTTCTAATATTTCCTTATTTTCCGGTGGAGCTTTTAACTGTGATAATAATTCCTGTTCTCTTGTTGTTTTGTCTATGGAATATATTTGAGATGTATGTTTTCTGAATATATGGATCAATTCATCATTCCGCACTTTCTATCTTCTTCCACGTCCATTTCTGGCATTGATTCTTTCAATGGGGTTTTCTGAGTAATTATTTCTCGACATTTCCACTCTTTCTGTTAATATGCTGTTAGAAACATGTTCCACTTTGGCGATTACACAACCTCTGTACAATTTAATCTCCTTGCCTGTGTTGTTAATAATCATTACTGGAAAATTTAAGTGTTTATCTAATGTCATTATCCCATCTGGGACCTCTAGACCAGGTTCGTCTATTACCTCCCTTTCCAACTCTGTTATTCTAACTGTTTGTCCTATTAAATAATACGGATTTCTTTTCACTTTCGCCTGTATCAGATTAACCGTCTGTGGTTTTAAGGTCGTGGACGTTTTTACTCTGACCAGTGCTGATATGTGCAGCGGCGGCACCCCGGCTTCAGTACCCCGTAAGGATCGGTAAAGCGGGCTTCAGCATAGCGGGCTTCACAACCGCATAAAGATATTGAAACTGATTCAGCGAAGCGGACTTCACAACCGCATAAAGATATTGAAACTGATTCAGCGAAGCGGACTTCACAACCGCATGAAGATATTGAAGGTTAATCTGTTCCACTGCCAGTTAAGGTCGGCATTTTGGAAACTTCTTGAAGTCCGTTCAGCAGAGGTTTGATAACGTACCTGTGTGTCAAAGGCACCTCATTTTCCCCACAAACGCCGTATGAAGTAGTGGCTGTATCAAATATAGTGGCTCAGTACCTCCGCTATGTACCGCGACAAATGAAGTCGTTTAGACTGGTCCACGGCACCATTTCGCTTATATTGCAGAGTAGCGAATTGGTGAAATCAGATATAACATAACTCCAGCAGTCTCTTGATGTATGACATTTAATAGTAGTTGCTTCAGGTTTACAGATTCGTATAAATATTGTAGATTAATAACAGAGGTCCAGATATATCAACGAAACTGGATGGTGACTTAAACATGACCTCGCTCTAAGACTGCTGGTTCATAACTCCCCGTTGCTATCCCCTCACGTCACGCGTGAGCATCCCTAGTTATTTACATTTTCCCAGGGTGCTCCCGCGTGCACTGAAGTTTAGCCCCTTTTTCTCTTGCACGCCAACTTAGATTCCCTTAACAGAGACAGAGACTCTGTTATACATATTTGTCTAGGATTGCCCATGCCAGCAATACCACTTATCTGTCCATGTGTTCTCTAATTCCTCTATTCTCATTCATTTATTCATCATCATCATCATCATCATCATCATCATCATCATCATCATCATCATCATCATCATCATCATCATCATCATCATCATCATCATCATCATCATCATCATCATCATCATCATCATCATCATCATCATTATTATAGTGTACAATAATGTGATACGGTCCACGTCACCCTCATTGTTCACGCCGTTTGTTATATAACTAGATGGGTTTAGCACCATATGCCCGATGAGCCTGAAGGTGTGTACAAGGACCCTTGACTGACCCTTGGCGTCGTGCTAAAGCATCTCTTCACTGATGAAATTAACACAATGGTAGAAGACAGGGGCATGCACATGATGATGGCGCAACCGACCACTCATATGTACTTATTTTTATACCCCATGCCATGTAGTGTTGGTAATCATGAGTGTCCACAGCCTTCTGTCTCGTGTACTGCCAATCTTCTTATAGCTCATGCCATATGACATTGATAATCATGTCTGTCCACAGCCTCCTGCCTTGTTGTGCTGCACATCTTTTCTGCTACTGATTTTCCTCCATGCCATGACGCCAAACTGTCCAGCATCTTCTCTCTTGGCATATGTACTATTCCCATGCAAGTACAGCTAAACACACGCGGATTGAAGCACATAGCCAGAGGGTACATGTGTGAGAAAGACGGAAATAAAGGTGAACAACAAAGACAAGGCCTGTGCACACATGTCTGAGTTTTGTAGTGTCCCTGGTAAACCAATATTTGCACACGTGTTGTCGAGACTGATAGGATCTCCAGCTGCGGGACCAGAGTTCGCATCAGTGTAGTTTTAGATACAGCAATAGTTGCAATTCTAAAATATGGTTAATTATTACTTAAGATAGTAGAACTTTTGCTGAACTGTAGTTTTAGAATCAGTAAAAGTTACAATGCTAGAATATGATTAATTATTACCTAAGAGATAGTAGAACTCTGAATGAACACTATTTGTGTTATATTATCTAATCGTTTCCTAAAAAAATGAAGTAACATAAGGATGTGAGTCACTAACCGTTTCGCAATCATCGTCATCATATGCCCTGGCGTAGGCGTTCATGTCTCTTCACACATTTCGGTCTTTGGTGCTCTGAATCAACTCTCTGATGATATACCTCCATGCCACAGTCTCATTCCATCCAGCATCATTTCTCTTGGCCCACCTCAGCCTCTCTTCCGAATGATCTTTCCAGTTGTCACGTTGTTCTTCAGTTCTCCTCTTCTTATCACATGACCCCAAAAAGCTGTTTGTCCCTTTCTTATTGTTGTACAGTATGTTCTAATTTCATTAGTTTCTTTCATGCAATTGTTGTTAGTTTGGCAATCACTAAAGAATAATACCGTTTTGTATTAACCTTCTGTAAAGTTCATGAAACATAAAAGGCAAATACAAAACTTGGTCCGGCAATATTTTCAAACACTGCACAGTCATTAAAAATACACCATGTACATGAGGCAAGGGACATGGCAAAGGATGGAGAATGTGTTTTGGCGTGGGTTGATGAGAGCGACGTTGTTTGAAGAGTCGTCGCTTGGAAATGTTTTCTTATTATTATTATTGATTTCCTTCAAGATGTTTTATACAAAATATTGTAAGGATGTTGTCTCTCTAATATTAATGTGCAAGCGATGTTTTGTTGTGGTTACTGTTCCATGTGGGCACTTGCTCGGACATTTTCTGAAATCCAAAGATTTAAGATAACGAGATCTCCCTTTATTCCCAGCTACTTAGCGTAATGTGGGCTGCTTCATTCCCAGCTTCAGACACATTCTTCTGTACATAATTTAAGGTAGTGAGGTGGAAATATTAACCAGGATCATTCTGGAGAGATTGAGAGGTGACATTGACACATTCCAGGCTTTCAACCAAACAGATCCTGCACGGACCAGACATTACGCATAATAGTATGTCAAAGTATTGAACTAAATTCGCCACTTTAACTTGGATTTGTGGATTATGAAAAGACCCCTGACAGCATTGATGTGGAATCCCTCTGGATGCTGATGCGGCACTAGGGAATCCCCCAACAAACCATTAATTTGATCAGACCTACATATGAAGATATGAAGTGTAGAGTTCTTCAAAACTGACAGATGCACTTGAAATGAAAACAGGAGAACGAAGGGGATTTCTTGTGTTACCATTATTATTAATTTTACTGACTATAGACTGGATTATGAAGATAAAAAGAACTACCACCAGAAATGGAATTCAATGGACTCTAATAAAACAGCCTTGTGATTTGGACTTCGCAGAAGACAATACACTCCTGTCTCACGCACGTAATCAAATGCATGATAAATTAATCGTGCTTGAAGGGATGTCACAATAATTAGGTTCTAAACTCATCATCATCATCATCATCATCATCATCATGCGCCATACCGGTAAGCGTGGGAAGTCATGTTTTGCTATCTCTTGTATATTACATTGTGTTATTTCCTTCTTCTTAGTGACGACCATAATCTGTGTTCATAGAGGTTTAAAAAATAAAATGAGATTAAACCAAGCAAATAACAGCCCCGATATCCCATAGTGAAACCCTACTTTAATCATACACCTATTTGTGAAGCAATGTGGACACACGTGGAGGACCAGACAGAGATACTAAAATAGAAATACAAAAGGCAAGAGAAGCTTTCACATCAATAGGAAATTTGTGAATGTCAAAGAAAGTTAAACTTATCACCAAGCATAGAATATTTAACTCCACTGTTGGGGCAGTACTGGTGTATGGGTCAGGAACATGGAGAATAACTAACAGAATTACAAATAAACTACAAACATTCACTAACTCAGTGGTTCTCAACCTTTTTTGGCCCGTGCCCCCCTTCACCATGTTTTCAGAACGTCATCCCCCCCCCCTTCCTATAAAAAATTTGGCCCGTGCCTCCCTTCACCGTATTTTCAGAACGTCATTCCCCCCTTTCATATTTCCTATCTAAATATCCCCCACCCCTACACAGTATACGTAAATATGGAAGGTAAATTTAATAGCATATACTAAAACAAGTCTAGGCATCCACATAAAACATGATTTGTGGGTCTACTTACTTTATAAAATGAATTTTAGAATGATGAGACGTACATAACTGTAAAGTATGAAGGGAAAAACAATATCAAGTAATCGGTTCTTGTATTAACGTGATCTTGAAATGGTCTTCATCCCCCCCCCCCCTGGAAACCCTAAAATTCCCCCCCCCTGGGTGGGGGGGGGGAATTCCCCACCGGTTGAGAACCACTGCACTAACTGGTGCCTGAGCGGAATAGTGGGAATAAATAGTATGACCCATGGAGAGAACAAAACAAATACCAGTGAACCAAGAAGTGAGGAAATGACGCTGGGGGATAGATAGAAGAAAACATGAGGACAAAATAACTAGATACACTCTTGTCTGGGAAACACAAGATAGGACACACACTGAGAAAACCTGAGGACAAAATAACTAGATACACTCTTGTCTGGGAAACATAAGATAGGACACACACTGAGAAAACCTGAGGACAAAATAACTAGATACAATCTTGTCTGGGAAACACAAGATAGGACACACACTGAGAAAACCTGAGGACAAAATAACTAGATACAATCTTGTCTGGGAAACATAAGATAGGACACACACTGAGAAAACCTGAGGACAAAATAACTAGATACAATCTTGTCTGGGAAACACAAGATAGGACACACACTGAGAAAACCTGAGGACAAAATAACTAGATACACTCTTGTCTGGGAACCATAAGATAGATAGGACAGACACTTAGAAAACCTGAGGACAAAATAACTAGATACACTCTTGTCTGGGAACCATAAGATAGATAGGACAGACACTGAGAAAACCTGAGGACAAAATAACTAGATACACTCTTGTCTGGGAACCATAAGATAGGACACACACTGAGAAAACCTGAGAACAAAATAACTAGATAAACTCTTGTCTGGGAACCATAAGATAGGACAGACGCTGAGAAAACCTGAGGACAAAAATAACTAGATACACTCTTGTCTGGGAACCATAAGATAGGACACACACTGAGAAAACATGAGGACAAAATAACTAGATACACTCTTGTCTGGGAACCATAAGATAGGACACACACTGAGAAAACCTGAGGACAAAATAACTAGATACACTCTTGTCTGGGAACCATAAGATAGGACACACACTGAGAAAACCTGAGGACAAAAATAACTAGATACACTCTTGTCTGGGAAACATAAGATAGGACACACACTGAGAAAACATGAGAACAAAATAACTAGATACAATCTTGTCTGGGAAACATAAGATAGGACACACACTGAGAAAACCTGAGGACAAAATAACTAGATACAATCTTGTCTGGGAAACACAAGATAGGACACACACTGAGAAAACCTGAGGACAAAATAACTAGATACACTCTTGTCTGGGAACCATAAGATATATAGGACAGACACTGAGAAAACCTGAGGACAAAATAACTAGATACACTCTTGTCTGGGAACCATAAGATAGATAGGACAGACACTGAGAAAACCTGAGGACAAAATAACTAGATACACTCTTGTCTGGGAACCATAAGATAGGACACACACTGAGAAAACCTGAGAACAAAATAACTAGATACACTCTTGTCTGGGAACCATAAGATAGGACAGACGCTGAGAAAACCTGAGGACAAAAATAACTAGATACACTCTTGTCTGGGAACCATAAGATAGGACACACACTGAGAAAACCTGAGGACAAAATAACTAGATACACTCTTGTCTGGGAACCATAAGATAGGACACACACTGAGAAAACATGAGGACAAAATAACTAGATACACTCTTGTCTGGGAACCATAAGATAGGACACACACTGAGAAAACATGAGGACAAAATAACTAGATACACTCTTGTCTGGGAACCATAAGATAGGACACACACTGAGAAAACATGAGGACAAAATAACTAGATACATTCTTGTCGAAATAGCGGGAGACCTTACAATACTCGGAGAAGAGAATTACAGACAGATATGAATAATATTGTTAGGATATGGGGGAGCTGTGAGCCAGCAAACAGCCGGGCGGGCAACTACCTGGCGTGATTTGGTGGAGTGCCTATGCCTCAATGGGGATTAAAGGACAGAAGATGAAAAGAAAGAAGAAGACATCTCCAGTGTGTCATTGCCTGGTATATGAAACCTTCCCATCCCTCCAACCCCAGTCTCCATTCCCTTTCGCCCAGTATGTGACATACAAAAGAGGCATCTTAGATTCAATGACATAATCTCCACAAACACGTAGATAATGTAACATCTACAGCTGCAATGGAGCCATAGATGTGTCATGTGTGCTTGTGTTACACTTTTCGGCCCGGTATGTTCTCTTTGAATGTCAGGCTCATTTACAATTCAAATCAGAGCCCTTGGCAATGTTTTGCTTCGTTGCGCTTGATGACCACAGCTGCTACCAGAGAACATCTCTAGCTTACCGTGTCTCTTAAGACCCTTGATTATTCACAAGATGGCTATCATCGATTATTATCATGTACACTCACAAATCAAGGGACGTGTCATAGCATAACGGTCGGTTGTGGTTGTGAATGTAATGTTAACTTTACTTGATTGGTAGGGTTTTCTGAGCAATATGATACAACAGAACATAGGGATGAAAGTCGTGGACCACTTCACAACCACAAGTGAAGAATATCGGTCATTTTAAACTTGCATTCATCTTTCGTTTGCTGGCTTTTATCTCAAGCGTAGTCCAAACACGTGCTACTATTATTAGTTCTCTGAACTGATTTTGGTCTGGGTATTAGTTTCCCTATTACCAGTGTTCCTTACCATAAGGCGAACCCACACCGACTTCACATGTACTTGCAATCTGCATCCCCAAGCCAAGGATGAAAAGTCAACATTTTAGTCCAAATGATAGTTGTGGGGTTGAACCCGCTACCTCGGCATCAGCACACCGGAATTTAAGAACGAGCGCTTTTTTTTCCATTCGGCCATGCTTACCTGCATTTTAAGCTTAAATGTTACAAAAACGTTCTTAGAATTAGTCGGATTCAGAAGACGATGGCTGACATTCTACAAGATCTTAACATCGAAGAGCACTGAATCATAAATACCATCAAGTCTAGACAACTGACATACTCTGGTCCTATGATGACTACCGTCTTGGTATAAATACCATCAAGTCTAGACAACTGACATACTCTGGTCCTATGCTGACTACCTTCTTGGTATAAATACCATCAAGTCTAGACAACTGACATACTCTGGTCCTATGCTGACTACCTTCTTGGTATAAATACCATCAAGTCTAGACAACTGACATACTCTGGTCCTATGCTGACTACCTTCTTGGTATAATTGTTGCTTGGACATCTATTTTACATAAGCTATTCACGAGCTGATAAACTGACTGGCTCTGCACCCCCTGTAGATGGTCAGCCCATGGATCGTGCCTATGTTATTAACGTCCTTAAAGACATGTCGAGAACAGAGGACTTTGACGTCAGTTAATCCACATCGCTGTCTAGGATGAAAGACTTGGGAGTAAGAGTCGGCACGGCCAGACTCGAGAGGTACATCGGGAAAACGAGGCGCCTCGTCAACCAACACAGAACTGGCAATATTAGCCACCGAACTATGAGCATGTGCTGGGGAGGGGGGGGGGGAGGATCTGAGCACCTATGGACCTGTCCGGAGTGCAATGAAGATACCCCAACTTATAATTGATAACTGATAACTGATAACTGATAAGCTATTCAACTCTAAAGGAGTTAGACCGCATCAAACTTATAGTATTTAATTCTGGTGTTAGGTTAGTACTACTTTGTGGATCACAAACATGGACAACCAAAATGATTAGAAATAAACTACAGACATTCACTAATTGGTTTGAATACTTTATGTACTTTGAAGGACGTAGGGATCAACCCCAACCCCAGGTTAATTGACTATGTAAGTTTACGTTCAGTAGTTTGCCATTGCTTTCTGACAGAAAAGTTACCGTTGAAGTCCAGCTGACAGGGGGAGGAAATGAACTTTCTACACCGCCGTCAGCGCACCGCAGGTTTAAATTCATGCGCATTAAGTCTCGCACCACACTGAATTCTCATTTGTTTTTCTTCTTTCGTTCGCTTCAAATATGTCTATAACGGCAATGTTGTCTCTTGTATGAATTTAACTGTCATTTTTAGTTCACTCAGTGGTCCATAGAGTTTATCTTCCACTGGCGTTTCTCTAGGCCAGAAGGTTTGACTAGACATGTTGTAATTTGGGCAGTCTTGGAGTATACTCTGCTGTCTGCGACGCCAATCCACATGTGCACATGGCTGATTCACTAATCTTGAAGTGATCCGGGGGTTTGTTTCCGGGTCCGGTCAATGATATGCACTACTGACGAGCTCCAACAAGAGCGAAACTCGAGTATAGTGCTTCCAAATTGACGTGGATTGACCTTAGGTTCATACCAGAATACGATCAGCGTTGCCAGTAGTGGGCTGTGCTCAATATTTAAATCTATTGATCATTAAAAGATTTGCATGACCGCTTCGGGACATTAAAATCAATCTTAACCCCAGCTTGATTTACCTTGTAATTTTTGCATGTAGTAGTTTGCCATTGCATTCTGAACGAGAAGTCAGCGCGGCGGAAGTGCAGCTGACCAGTGTAGAAAATCAACCCCGTACCCAGCAGACAGCGCAACGGAAGTGCAAATGACCAGTGTAGAGAATCAACCCTGTACCCAACAGACAGTGCGGCGGAAGTGCAACTGACCAGTGTAGAGAATCAACCCCGTACCCAGCAGACAGCGCGGCGGAAGTGCAACTGACCAGTGTAGAGAATCAACCCCGTACCCAGCAGACAGTGCGGCGGAAGTGCAACTGACCAGTGTAGAGAATCAACCCCGTACCCAGCAGACAGCGCGGGGGAAGTGCAACTGGTTAATTGTCATGGGATGATTAATCGTCTTAAGCAACTTACCGTATCTGCCATACGCTTATAAATCGCCAAAATGTTGTCATTGCGTTATAATACAACATGGCAACTACAATGCTAACAACTTTTAAGTCATAACTGTGACACACCCCTACATCCCATTTTCCGCCATCCATTTTTGTTTGGTCCAAACATATTGTTTTGTTTGGCACAGAATGTGTTCAGCACAAACGCATCACTGGTGTACGTCCTATTGATTGTGTGTATGATGTTATTGTGTTACATGCGGATCCACGCAAATTACAATCGCGAGGGAACCCTTGAAGTAGAATAAGAAATAAATTTACAGGTAGTGATCCGAACTCTTAGAAGAAGAGAAAAGAGGCAGGCCGTTTTAGAAGAAACACTAGACTTTATTAGTTGGTGGGATGTTCGATGCTATAGACAGAATACGCAGATTATTATTGAGATGCTTGCTTGCTTGTGTTCGTTGGCTTGAGCTCCAACGCGAAGTTCTGTACGTCTGATGAAGACATCCTGTTGCCCAGCATCAGTGTGATGTCATACAGGACCTGAGGTTTGCGTGAGTATCCGTTGTCCCATGTCTGGCTTATTGGTGTGCAGACTGGTGGTTCCTCGCCGTACAGGCAGACACTCTCCGACTTCGGAGGAATCAACGATCCTACTGACTTTAGCCAGGACCCCAAAGGGACCTGTTACCCAGGACGCTCGGCGAGGACGCGTCAATAGGTCTTAGCCAGTATAGAACCCAGCCCTGGTGCCTTGGAAACACCTCTGCGTCCCTATATTATTGAGATGAGTCAAGTAACGACATCACAGGACTCTGGATTTTACCCATATGCCCTCATTCCTAATTTTCTACAACCAGTGAAGAGTCCCAATATTAATGGCACCAGTTGAAATCTGATTATGTGTCCATCTGGCCTTGTTTCGGAGTACCGAGTGTCGGCCAGATCCTCTGGTCACCCCGTGCCACACCATTCTGTCCAGGCAGTGACGGTGTATGAGGTTCTTCCACACTATACGTATGACTCCAAAGGGGCCTGACCATGTCTACCTCATCATGCACGAATACCTCCCCCCCCCCCACCCGGACTACTCTTCTACTATTCTAATAGAGTCTGTGCTGACATGGTAACGTCTTCTTCCTTGCGCTTTGAAGTTTGTGGCTTCGATTCCAGGCTACGTCGTTCGGATCATGATGGCAATTTTCTAGGAGAATCATGGGGGTCGTCGCTGGAGCTACGGAGTTCATGCTTTGTGTGGCGCTTTCGGCAGGCTCTGCGGAGAGAGATCGAGTCGTATGGGATAAAAACAGATGCAATAAAGTCGTATTGCCTTTTAAGCCCTTTTAACTCTATTACTCTTAAGTCCGAAGCTTTGTGTTTTGTGTGACGCTGTCAGCAGGCCGCCCTGTGGAAAGAGGCCGATCTATATGACATAAAACCCGATGAAATTAAGTATATCCTCGTGCATTTATAAACCCCTTTACAGCTGAGCGCATCTATAGGTGTGTGCATAGATTAACCATGCATGTTTAGCATGTAAGTTGTAGAATACCACTTATGACACGGTTGAACAGTTAGCTTTCTCACTGAATAAACACTGCGGAACTGCCTCGTGGAAAGCGATTTGAATAGAGAGTCATGCACGGCCTAGACTTAGGTACTAGAGCAGTTTAGTTCACGCATTAACTAAAAATGATTTTGTTTTTTATTGTGAAGTTAAATATACGAAAAGTGGCAAATAATGAAGTCCATTACAGTGCCATTGCGATTTTTAAGTAGGGCTGGCATCAATATATTTTTTAAAAAATGTCGAAGATTAAGAAGAAGAAATCAATTATTTCAAAGGGACCAAGTTAAAGTTAGTTGCATATCTTATACAGGACGTCGCGGTCAACCCCAGCATTTTGGGGTTGTTTGTGATTCCTTGACAAGTTTACTGCCATTGCTTTCTGAACGACTGGTACTCATACTAGTGTATGAAAAACAACATACTTAATATATACATATATTTAACAGACAAACTATCCTTTTCTATGTCTAACAGACACCCTAAACTTTGTAATACATAATTGACACCCTAAACTTTGCTATACATAATTGACACCCTAAACTTTGCTATATCTAACAGACACCCTATCTTTTGCTATAGCTAACAGACACCCTACCTTTAGATATATCTACCAGACATATCTTTTATATACTGCTATATCTAACAGACACCATATCTTTTGCTATATTACTATATCTAACAGGCACCCTATCTTTTGCTATATATAATATACACCCTATCTTTTGCTATATCTAACAATGTTCGTTCTTATTAGGTGGCCGAACCAGTTAAGTCTTTGTCTATCAATGAATTTAGCAACAGTGTTGCTCCAACTGTTTTATATATCTCCCCGTTTATAATATGGCCCTCTCTTGACTTGTTCGCTGCCTTTCTCGGGCATCTCATTTCACAAGTAGTGAGTTTTATTACTTGTTCTTTAGTTAGTGCCCATATTTGGTTCAAGATGTCAGAGAAAACAGTGGTGTTTATTTACAGGATAGGATTCTAATGAGAATTAGTGTATCTATTCAAATCACTGCTTTAAACACAAATCATTTCTCCTGGCGCAGTGGCCTCCCGTGGGTGCACATGTGACATTAATGCATTGGATATTATTAAACTTATCGATCTAGCTCTGTTAAAACTTGATTGATTTCCTGGCCACAAGAGTTTAAATATAGCACCGACACTAGCCGCCTCTCCCGCGGTAAATGACGGGTGAAGTAAACACAACATTACAGTTAACAGCTCGATGGAAATATAACAAAATAGTCGGACGTTTCATTCGAAGATCTTACTCAAGGGAATACGATGTTGCAATAGTATGTGATTACCAATCTACGGTCGATTGATTTTAACTGTCTGTCTGTCTGTCTGTCTGTCTGTCTGTCTGTCTGTCTGTCTGTCTGTCTGTCTGTCTGTCTGTCTGTCTGTCTGTCTGTCTGTCTGTCTGTCTGTCTGTCTGTCTGTCTGTCTGTCTGTCTGTCTGTCTGTCTGTCTGTCTGTCTGTCTGTCTGTCTGTCTGTCTGTCTGTCTGTCTGTCTGTCTGTCTGTCTGTCTGTCTGTCTGTCTGTCTGTCTGTCTGTCTGTCTGTCTGTCTGTCTGTCTGTCTGTCTGTCTGTCTGTCTGTCTGTCTGTCTGTCTGTCTGTCTGTCTGTCTGTCTGTCTGTCTGTCTGTCTGTCTGTCTGTCTGTCTGTCTGTCTGTCTGTCTGTCTGTCTGTCTGTCTGTCTGTCTGTCTGTCTGTCTGTCTGTCTGTCTGTCTGTCTGTCTGTCTGTCTGTCTGTCTGTCTGTCTGTCTGTCTGTCTGTCTGTCTGTCTGTCTGTCTGTCTGTCTGTCTGTCTGTCTGTCTGTCTGTCTGTCTGTCTGTCTGTCTGTCTGTCTGTCTGTCTGTCTGTCTGTCTGTCTGTCTGTCTGTCTGTCTGTCTGTCTGTCTGTCTGTCTGTCTGTCTGTCTGTCTGTCTGTCTGTCTGTCTGTCTGTCTGTCTGTCTGTCTGTCTGTCTGTCTGTCTGTCTGTCTGTCTGTCTGTCTGTCTGTCTGTCTGTCTGTCTGTCTGTCTGTCTGTCTGTCTGTCTGTCTGTCTGTCTGTCTGTCTGTCTGTCTGTCTGTCTGTCTGTCTGTCTGTCTGTCTGTCTGTCTGTCTGTCTGTCTGTCTGTCTGTCTGTCTGTCTGTCTGTCTGTCTGTCTGTCTGTCTGTCTGTCTGTCTGTCTGTCTGTCTGTCTGTCTGTCTGTCT
This sequence comes from Cepaea hortensis, assembly GCA_963921405.1. Lineage (NCBI taxonomy): Eukaryota > Metazoa > Mollusca > Gastropoda > Stylommatophora > Helicidae > Cepaea > Cepaea hortensis. The sequence continues at coordinate 77,995,238 of OY992893.1, forward strand.
GTCTGTCTGTCTGTCTGTCTGTCTGTCTGTCTGTCTGTCTGTCTGTCTGTCTGTCTGTCTGTCTGTCTGTCTGTCTGTCTGTCTGTCTGTCTGTCTGTCTGTCTGTCTGTCTGTCTGTCTGTCTGTCTGTCTGTCTGTCTGTCTGTCTGTCTGTCTGTCTGTCTGTCTGTCTGTCTGTCTGTCTGTCTGTCTGTCTGTCTGTCTGTCTGTCTGTCTGTCTGTCTGTCTGTCTGTCTGTCTGTCTGTCTGTCTGTCTGTCTGTCTGTCTGTCTGTCTGTCTGTCTGTCTGTCTGTCTGTCTGTCTGTCTGTCTGTCTGTCTGTCTGTCTGTCTGTCTGTCTGTCTGTCTGTCTGTCTGTCTGTCTGTCTGTCTGTCTGTCTGTCTGTCTGTCTGTCTGTCTGTCTGTCTGTCTGTCTGTCTGTCTGTCTGTCTGTCTGTCTGTCTGTCTGTCTGTCTGTCTGTCTGTCTGTCTGTCTGTCTGTCTGTCTGTCTGTCTGTCTGTCTGTCTGTCTGTCTGTCTGTCTGTCTGTCTGTCTGTCTGTCTGTCTGTCTGTCTGTCTGTCTGTCTGTCTGTGTCTGTCTGTCTGTCTGTCTGTCTGTCTGTGTCTGTCTGTCTGTCTGTCTGTCTGTCTGTCTGTCTGTCTGTCTGTCTGTCTACTTGCCTGCCTGCTTGTCAGCCTGCGTGTCTGCCTGCCTGTCTGCCTGCCTAACTTCCTACCCGCCTGTCTTATCCGGTTCGTCTATCTTTTGTCTGTCTCTCGGCCTGCTTATCCGCCTACCCGTCTATCTGACTGTCTACGTGTCCGTCTGTCATTCTGTCAGTCTTCTTGGTTATCTACCTTTCTCCATATCATTCGCTGTGCCTTATTATCTGCCTCATAATCTGTCGTAGTATCTGTCTTATCGTGTGTCGTATCGTCTGTCTTATCGTCTGTCTTATTGTCTGTCTTATTGTCTGTCTTATCGTCTGTCTTATCGTCTGTCTTATCATCTGTCTTATTGTCTGTCTTATTGTCTGTCTTATTGTCTGTCTTATCGTCTGTCTTACTTTCTGTCTTATTGTCTGTCTTATTGTTTGTTTTATCGTCTGTCTTATCGTGTCTTATTGTCTGTCTTATCGTCTGTCTTATCGTGTCTTATTGTCTGTCTTATCGTCTGTCTTATTGTCTGTCTTATCGTCTGTCTTATTGTCTGTCTTACTTTCTGTCTTATTGTCTGTCTTATTGTCTGTCTTATTGTCGGTCTTACTTTCTGTCTTATTGTCTGTCTTATTGTCTGTCTTATTGTCTGTCTTACTTTCTGTCTTATTGTCTGTCTTATTGTCTGTCTTACTTTCTGTCTTATTGTCTGTCTTATTGTCTGTCTTATTGTTTGTCTTATAGTCTGTCTTATGGTCTGTCTTATTGTCTGTCTTATTGTCTGTCTATTGTCTGTCTTATCATCTGTCTTATCGTTTGTCTTATCGTCTGTCTTATCGTCTGTCTTACTGTCTGTCTACCTGCCTGTCTGCCTATGATGCAAACGGAAAACAGGGGTACAAACAGAAAACTATAAATAAACCTTCAACAAGAAAAATGATGCTGAACTATAGCGTCATGTCCTGAGGAATTACAAGGAACTGAAGAAAGAGCTGTTCATCAGATCTACAGTGTGCAGGTGCGACCGGATCTGTCGGTATGTGTGTCTCGTCTACACCGGTGTGTGTGTGTGTCTGTGTGTGTGTGTGTGTGTGGCTGATGTGTGTGTGTCTGTGTGTGTGTGTGTGTGGCTGATGTGTGTGTGTGTTCCTGATGTGTGTGTGTGTGTGTGTGTGTGTGTGTGTGGCTGATGTGTGTGTGTGTTCCTGATGTGTGTGTGTGTGTGTGATGTGTGTCAATGAATGAGTGTGTGTATAGGTGATGTTTGTGGTATGTGGTGTGTGTATGTGTGTGTGTCTGATGTGTATGTGTGGCCATGTGTGTGTGTGTGTGGCTCATGTATGTGTGATGTGTGTGTGAATCAATGAGTATGTGTGTAGGTGATGTTTGTAGTGTGTATATCTGTAGTGTGTATGTATGTGTGTGTGTGTGTGTGTGTGTGTGTGTGTGTGTGTGTGGCTGATGTGTATGTATCTGATGTGTGTGTGTGTGTGTGTGTGTGTGTGTGTGTGTTAATGAATGAGTGTGTATATAGGTGAAGTTTGTGGTGTGTGTGTCTGTGGTGTGTATGTGTGTGTGTTTGTGTGTGTGTGGCTGATGTGTGTGTGTGTGTATTACTGAGTGTGTATATAGGTGATGTATGCGGTGTGGATGTGATGAGAGTATGTGTGTGGTGTGCAGTGTGTAGTGAGTATATGAGTGGTATGTGCGGTGTATGTGTGTGTTGCATGGTGTGTAGTGTCTGTCTGTGTGATTATGCGTTGGGAATGTATGTGTGTATGTGTGTGTGTGTTTGTTGTGTCCTGTGTGCGGTGTGTGTATGGGCGTGAGTGTGTGTTGTGTGCTGTGCATGAGTGAAGTATGTGTGTTGTGTGTGTTCTGTGTGGTGTTGTATCTTTAGTGGTGTGGTGAGGCTGTCTATGTCAATAGCGTGTGCCTTTGTGCGTGTGCGTGTGTGTGTGTGTGTGTGTGTGTGTGTGTGTGTGTGTGTGTGTGTGTGTGTGTGTGTGAAATGTATAGATGTGTATTGTCAACACACATTTAGATCCCACGAGAGTTGTTTTAATTTCCTAGACTACGTGATTAAGGTCAATCCACAAGTTAGGCAATAAACGTGGGCAGACGTTTGTGTTTGTAAACTCTCACTGGCTGAAACCACTTTGTTGTGGGGGAAACCAGGGGCAACAGGGGACATTACTTCCAAATATTCACTTCTAAAACAAAAATTAATCACATACACACAAACACACACACACACACAAACACACAAATACTCACACGCACGCACGCACCCACGCACGCTCAACAGTAGCGGATATGAATATATTTTATCGTACTCAGGGCCCTGTTTTTCACACTTTTACAATAATCCCCTCTCTCGATAATTTCCAATGTTTTTCTGCACCTGTTAAATTTGAGTTTAATCCATTTTATTGTTCACTTTGGACTTCTGCAAACGTAAATGCGTTTGTGTGTTTGTTCTCACAAAGATGCGCGCGCGCGCGCGAGAGAGAGAGAGAGAGAGAGAGAGAGAGAGAGAGAGAGAGAGAGAGAGAGAGAGAGAGAGAGAGAGAGAGAGAGAGTTCTGGGTGCGGAAAATGTGTGGTGGTTTGTATGTAAATGGAATGTAAAGTGTTGGTTTGTTTTATAAAACAAATATTGATTTGTGTATGTTTCCTCTCTTCCCCTTCTTCGCTCCTCTTCCGAATGGAGTGCGGAGTATCTAGTTATGCGCCCGAAGGGTCGGTGAGTTCGACTGCAGCATGGAGTTAGTTAGATCCCATCCAAGGTCACCTGCACTACCTACCCATAGGTGGGGTTATTTTTCTAACAGTTGTTGTCACTCTTTGTTTTTTCCAACTGTCCTGGGAGTCTTAATGTGCACAATTTGCACACGGGACCTCCTGTTATTCGCTCTTATCTCAAACTTACTTACGCTTTTCACTTTCACGTGGGTGGTTGGTGACCTCCTCCTTTGACAGCAATACCCGACTGACACGACAAATTAGTGGCCTGTTCTTATCAGGCGCAAAGAACCTCACTTAGTGGATAACTCGGTGCCTGGGAGGGCTGTAACTTGGTTCCCACGTCTCTGTGTGTCATTCTGGTGACCCATATGCGAGTGGCCTTTGCAAGATCAAGTGCAGATATTAAATTATTACACTTTGTCTGAACCAAAAGGTGAGATGTTGCCATGTCCGACTCCAGATAAGAAATTGACAGTTTCGATTCCCAGTTTAAGGTAGTCAGTTTAAGGATGGGCATTTGTATAAAAACCTTTGGTTTGTATTGAAATCACGTCTCCTTTTTCGCTTGGGTAGTGACATTGGATACCAAACCTTCCTAGATATGGGCGAAACAAGACGGCCCGGAGTGCTTGTAATGATTGTTAAAACTGTCACTGCAAGTGGAAATCGCTAAAAGTAGTCAGGACGGTCGCTGCTTAGACAAAGTTGTTAGAAAAGGAAAACCTTACCACGGTTAGATGGGGCCCGGTGCCTTGAACGGAATATGTCTAGGTATTGGGGGAGTAAACTTTACTCAAACGCATGTTAACGCCTTACGCACTGACTTCTGAGGTGGAGAAGTAGATGTTTGTGGCGCACTTCTCTTGAAAGCGCCAAGACGAAGATGAGAAAGAAGGGCGGCGTTTACCAGACTTTTATGCGCCGCTAGTTTTCTATGGTTATGACACGGCGTTAGGAGTGTCCACGTCCTGGTTTTGATACCATGATATCATTTCTCATAATAGTCAGTAGATATTTCTCATAATAGTCGTCTCATGTTGTGAATTCAGCATGGCCGAATGGATAAGAGCGCTAGTTCTTAAACTTCCGGTCCGGTGGTGCCGAGGTAGTGGATACAACCCCTACACCAGTAAGCTGGAATAAAATGTTGACTTCTCGTCCTTGACTTGGAGACGAACATTAGAAGTACCTCAAAAGGTGGACTGGGTTCGCCTGATGACGATGGACACAGGTAATTCATCCATTGGCACCTTGCCGTCTTGACAGACGATAGTTTGTGCTTTAAAAAGGCATAATAACTTTTACCTATGGCGGTAGCGCATGTGACTGATAAGGCCAATTTGCGCTCTAAATGTCCGTTCACAGTGGGTGCATGTGAACACGTGGTCATTTCCACCATCATGCACCATCTTACGTCTCAAACGCTCGGTATGTGACTTATCTGCAATAATTTTCTCCTTTGTCTTTATTCCATTTCTGATGTTTGCCCTCCATGCAACACGTTCAGCGGCGACTTGCTCCCAGTGTGCATTATCTATGCCTGTATCAATCATGTCCCGCTTACACACATCTTTGTATCGTAGTAGAGGCCGACCCTGAGATCTCTTACCCATCTGTAATTCACCAAAAAAGATGTCCTTTGGTATTCTACCATCATCCATCATCCTAAAATGTCCTATCCATCTAAGTCTACGAAGACTGAGCATGGAATAAACTGTCACACAACCTGATCTTTCCAATACTTCAGTATTTGTGATTTTGTCTTGTCACTTAATACCAAGAATTCTTCGCAGACATCGCATATGAAAGCTGTTTAAATGTTTCTCTTGGTGTGAGTAAGTTGTCCAGGTTTCACTGCCATAAAGAAGAGTACTAAGGACACAGGCTTGATAGACAAGGACTTTTGTTTTGGCAGTAAGCTTCCTGTTCTCCCAGACTCTTTTTGTTAACTTGTTCATTGTTGTTGCTGCCTTACCAATCCGGATGTTGATTTCCTGATCTAGGGATAATTGCTATTTACCACTGATCCTAGATATGCAAAATGGTCTACCATCTCTAGTTCGGCGTCGTCAATAAAGATTGATGGTACCCCATGTGCACCTTGTGACATAATCTGTGTCTTCTTTTTGCTAATTGTTAAACCAAATTCAGAACAAGCATTGGAGAATGCAGATAGTAGACATTGCAATTCTTCCTCAGAGTTGGTCGTAACTGCAGCATCATCTGCAAAAAGCAACTCTCTGATCAGTACCCTCCTAATTTTGGTCTTGGCCTTCAATCTTTGAGCATTGTAAAGGCCGCCATCTGAGCGTGAGTGAATGTATATACCACCATCCTGATCACGAAAGGCATATTTCAGTAGAAGTGAAAAGTATATTCCAAAGAGGGTGGGAGCTAGTACACAACCTTGCTTAACTCCACTCTTGATTTCAAATTCTTCAGAAGTTGCACCATCAAACAAGACACAGGTAATAGATAAAGCTAATCCACACGCAAAAATCAGCCCAGCGCACTAGAAGTTGCAGCATGTGTATTGACAACGCTTGAGTTCAAAGCGCACAAAAGCACATACACCCAAAATAGAAATAGCCTTGAATTACTTATTGTAGTAAATGCGTGTACTCCATCTGCAGTTCAAATGTATTACTAATATTTACATTGCTCCGGCTAGTCAATGTTGAGCCATCCCGTGTTCTGATATAACGTTTCGCTTATGTCATGGCGTTACGCAATTCCTGATTGGTTTAAACAGAGGTCACACAGTGCTGTTTGTTCATGGGAGTAGCTCCGATCGCAGTGTCCACTTCTCTTTGGATTTCTACAACCTTATACATCTTGGCCCGCTCTGTGGTGAAGGGATTACGAACACAGTTCGTAATCCCGCATACCGCGTCTGAAACACAACTTCGGGCGTTTTGGTAGCAGACAGTCTTGTATTGTTATTAAGAAATTGTATGAGTTCCGATCGTTCAGACAGCCATGGCAAATTACTGAAAGTAAACTTGCCAAGAAATCACAAACAGCCAAAGCAAACATGCTGGGGCTGACTGCGACGTCCTGTACAGGATATACAACTAAGGAACTCTAAACTTTGAATAGTTTCAATGGTTGGTATAAGGCTCGGATTTTAACACCGTCACGATCTTCGGAAACTACTGAACTAACATTGCCTAGTGCATCACAACATCAGTCAATACTAGGGTTGATTGTAATGTTTGTATAGGAAATGAAACTAACAAAAGCCTCAGATATTTTACCATGTTATAGGCGGTGCATACTGAAAACGGTTTGTCCGATCATAGCGGCTCTGGGGACAACCCAGCTTGAAACATTGGGTCTTCTTCTTCCTTTGCCCTCTATCTCCCAGTTGGACATACACCCCCAACCAGTTCACTCCATGCTACCTCACCTCCTCCCCACATAATTGCTACTACCCTATGCAGCTCTGTCGATGTCCTTTCATATTATTAATTTCTGTTTCTGCTTCTCTTCTACTTGGATTTTTAGGTTTTTCAATATTTCTGTTTCTGCTTCTCTTCACCATGCTTTCGTAGGTTTTTCTACATTTCTATTGACTTGTGGGTTCCAGTCTAAGGTTTTTCTAGTAATACTATTCTTGTTTTTCTCAATGTATGGCCTATCCAGCGCTAGCATCTTTTCCAGTGTGGAGAGAACTAGACAATATACTACTGAACCAAAATAAGTGACAAAAATTAGGTACCAAACACAATTCATAATGTTCTCGAAATGTAACTGAAGGTGAATTTTCCCTTTATATTTGGTGTCAGATTTAACTCTTTTCTCGAGGTTTGTCGTAATCGATTTGTTTGTTTTTGCACAAACTAATTGTTGTTCTTTTTATCCATACAAGTTTGTTGCTGCTGAAGCTCTTTCCAAATTTCTTTTGAGGTTATGACGTAAGCGGAATTACATTTCAGTTATTTATTTTTGAGTTAATTTTTTAAAGTTATAATGTAAACACTTGTTATAAATGGATATCACTATTTTATTTTCCAAAAAATGAACAACTTCTTGGGAATAGAGTTGACAAAAGAAAATCCGACGGTTCTTGATTCAACACCAATGTATGTCTGGGCTAATTCCTGTTGCACCAACCTATCTACGAACGCTGGTAATGGGGAAATGTAACCCTCACGCACAAATCACTCCAGTGCACTCACTAGTAGTATCACATGTGTGAACTAAGCTCGGGTTCAAGGCGAGCTAACGCAACAAGAACAAAAACAAAATTACCTCATCGGAGGTGCGCAAGTAGCAAACTTTAGACTGGGTGGGACATAAAAGACTGAATACAGCTAATTCCACAACTTGTCAAACATGCAGGAGTTGACTGCGATTTCCTGTAAAGAACATGTAACTAAATAAATTAACTAAATATAGGAGATGATGAAGAATGCAACTGTGGAGCTGTTGACATGATGGCTAAACATTTGATGCAAGAGTTTCAAACATTTGCTGCAAGAGTTTCAAACATTTGCTGCTAGAGTTTCAAACATTTACTGCACGAGTTTCAAACATGTGCAGAACTGGTAACATTACCTTGGCCTACAACCGGTCCATTTGAGGACAGCCTCTGTGGAGATGTCAACAACCTCAAGTTGACAGCAACTTTCTTTAGACACATTTATGTGGGCGTCTGCAGCAGTACGAAGAAGAAGAATTAGACTTCCGGAATATTTTCGTGCACCTATTTAATCGGCTCTGTGGCGAAGGAGTCACGGGCGCAATTCGTAAACCTACGTACCACGTTCGAAACACAGCTGCGATCGATTGGAAAGCAGAGTGCCTTGCCTTCATTTTAACACAATGGTATGAGTACTGGTCGTCCAGAAAGCAACGGAAAACTACTGAATGTTTTAAACAGCTAAAAAAGAATGCTAGGTTGACTGCGCCGTCCTGTAAACGATATGCAACAATTCATTTTAGATGGGGTCAACATGGCTGCCCAGATCCATTTTTAAAACGAAATCCTTGCTTCGATGGGGATTTGAACACAACCAGCAGGACACAGGTGCTAGCCTCTGCGCTACCGCTGTGCAGATAGTAAGGTCCCTTTGACGCGCTTGAGTGGCATTGGGTATATAGTGTTAGACAAATATATCTCTAGACCAATTAGCTCTCGGTGGGTGATGGGGGTCAATATCTCACCGGCCGCCTTTCCAAGAATTTCTTCGTGAAGATAGTGGTTTTGACAGGGTCGTCACTAGGGGGGTGCGGGCCGCACCGGATGACACCATCAAGGGGTGACACCAAAATAAAAAAATTGCAAATTTGACAAAGCAGACATAGCTCTGTCTAGTCGGGTTTCATAACCGTTCATTATTAAGTTTAGAAATTTTAATGTTAAATAACAAAAATTTAACTTTGTCCGAGTTTGTCGAAGTTCTTTATTTATGTTTTACCTGAAGTATTGAAGTTATATTGTTCAATGTGTTTTCTTTCTTATGTCCTTATTAACTTTTTGACTTAATTTACAAACATTACTATATGCGATTATATATGGTACAGGAACACTCGGAAGAAGACCATGGTGAAAGTCTAGAGGGGTGACACCAAGAGTTTACCGCACTGGGTGACACCAACCCCAGTGACGCCACTGGGTTTAATTACCACTTTATTTTAAAAACCACGGCCCTGGTATAATTATTTTCTCCTGGCATTACGGCTCCGGGGTTGACCCAGCCTCAAGACATGGATTAGTTAGTTGAATATCCTTTACTGGACGTCGCAGTCATACCCAGGGATTTTTGGCTGTTTGTGGTTTCTTCTGCTTCGTTCAGCAGTTTAAAATTACTTTCTGAACCACCGGGACTCATATCATTGTATAAAAACCAAAGCAAGGCGGTCTGCTAACAAATCTACTTTAGCTGCATTTCCAATGCAGTATACAGGATTACGATTTTATTTTTTGGCGCTCGCTGGCTTTGAACTCAAGCGTAATCCATACACACTACTTCAAGCAGTGCTTGGCTGAATTCTGTGTGTGGATTGCCTTTTCCTATTAATAATGTCTCTCGCTATCAGGCGAACTAACTCCGACTTCAGAGGTACTTGTAATTGACGTCCCCAAGTCAAGGACGATATGTCAACATGTTATTCCAACTGTCCGGTGTAGGTGTTGAACCCCTTACCTCGGCATCAGCACACCGGATGTTTAAGAACACGCGTTCTTATCCATTCGGCCATGCTGACCTACCATTACGAATTGTTTTCGTAACCCCTTCGTCACAGAGGCGGCTAAAGAACTGGGTACCAAACATTTTCAGAATTGCGCTGAGCTGAGGCTCTCATTGTGTGCTCTGTGTGAGCGGTCTGATGCACGTCTAGAAGTAGCAGTGTGAAATGGAAGTGATTCCTAAACCAACACCAACCCCAACAAACATGCTCAACCAATCTTGACTGTCAACCTCTAAGTTATGTAATCACTCTTGAATATCAACATTAAATGTCTTCAATCAACGTTACAAAGCATCGAATTTATTTTTAAATAGTTGTCAGGGTGTTGGGAATGTAGGTACAGGACATAGATAAGGACATCTACAGTATAGCCGATAGAGTAGAGACAGGACATAAGTCAGGACACAGAGTGGTCATAAGACAGGACATCTACAGGACAGTAGATGAAGTGGAGACAGGACTTAGGTGGGGACACAGACGTGTCATAGACAGGACACCAGCAGGACCCGACCGGGTTATAGGAGGGGACGCCAGTTCACGGGACACTGCCCAGAACGGACTAGACGTCAGTACACTGAATAACCTAGCCTAGTACGGACGGACTGCAGTACGACGAGACTGCTAAGACAGCACGGGGTTCACATACGGCACGGAGTCCAGCACGACAAGTCCAGCCAACCAGCTTGGGAACGCCAGACGGGACCCAGACAGTTTCAGGGGAGGACGCTTGTGTTTTCGAGAGCGAATGCATAGCATTGCGAGAGTGCTAGTTTGAAGATAGCGAGTGTAGGACTTGTGTAATTGACTGTGTGCTATAAGCGTATGTAAGGCGGCATTTGTATATCTGTGTAATGAAGTTACCGCATGTGTATACATTGTAAATATGATCAGGTTCGCCTGAATAAATTAAGAGAAGTACCATATGCACGACTGATGTTTTCTTGAGTGCGTATGAAAGAGTTACAGTACCTGTGTGAGTGCAAGACGCTGACAATAGTTGACTGTCAACATCGAATTTCTTTAATCTCAATTGACGGTCTACATCATATTTCTTTAATCATTCTTGATTGTCTACATCAAATGCCTTTAATCATTTTGCAGCTTTAAACTGATTATCCGACTGCCTTATTATGCCCCCCCCCCCCCCCAGTCATTTGCATTTTATCGTTTTCCTCAATTTACAGTTTCAATGTTGCCCACAGACTCATAAAATGCCACTCATCCAGTCTCATGATTCTCCATGGCGGTTGAAAACTCCTCAACCGATCACTTGTTACTTTCCCAACAAAAATAAAACTAACTATGGAAGGTTATTGATTTGTTTCATGTCTCGTTAGCTTTACCCCAAGAAGTGCATGACTCAACTGTTCTTTGACTTCGCCCATCAACATTAAGAACGTATTTCCGCTCATTTGGAAAGTGTTGTTGTTGTTATTGTTGTTGTTGTTGTTGTTGTTGTTGTTGTCCTTCTTCTTCTTCTTCTTCTTCTTCTTCTTCTTCTTCTTCTTCTTCTTCTTCTTCTTCTTCTTCTTCTTCTTCTTCTTCTTCTTCTTCTTCTTGTTATTACTATTTTTATGCCTCCCCCCCCCCCAACTTCTTCGTCTCGTCCTCGTCTTCCTTCTCTAACTCGTCCTCCTTGTCTATCTTCTTCCCCAATCTTTCTTCTGCTTCCTCTTCGTCTTCTGCTGCTGCTGTACTTCTTTCTTGTTTTTAAAAAATCACAACCATCGCGCTTAGAAAACGCACAGCCTATCTCGCGTTTAGAAAATGCACAGCCTATCTCAGTTTTCTTTCATCATATCATGCATATATTTCACTTGCATTCGTCTTACGAATCTATTACAATTTTTTTTTTAGGACCTATTCCACTGCTGGTTTACTCTCTACGCACCAACACACAACTATACTCAATTTTCATTTCGTTCAGCTGTTGATATTTGCCAGTACTCTTCATTGCTATATGGCGTGGACGTTGCGATAGCGTAAAGATTAGCACGACCGCCTGTTGGCCCGGAAATCATGTGTTCGAATCCAACTCGGGGGAGTTTGTTTTCCATTGACCTGGACTGCCAGGTAGATCCAGCCGAAACTTATTTCCTAGAAATGTCCTGTGACCAGAGGCATGCTACGAAATATTCGTCTGTAAATCCACATCTCCAAGGCCTCTTTGCGACTTTCTAGTTGCTTGTTCGATGTCCAGTCTTCCGCGTCATACATTAGCGTCTATGGACAACACTCACCTTCAAATTAATATCATGTGTGGGTGAGATTGTGGTCAGTCGCTATTGGTGGCTGAATCGGTCGCTGGATTATTAATCTGAGTCAGGGATGGGCCCTAATATAACTTCTCTTTGAGCTTGAACGGGGTAGTAGTAATGATATAATCGAAGTCGATCCAGCTTAAAAATGATACTTCTTCTGCTGCGTTCATCCTTAGTGTTTTTTCAGACGTAATTGCGGTGTGTCTCGTTAGCCACCCTTGGGCCAAAACTCTTAGGCCAACACATCCGACTTTAGCGTGTGTTTATTAACTAGTTAGCATTCATGGAGGACTCTCACTGTTGTGGTGCCGTCCACATCCCAGCTGGTCAAGTTAGAACAGTCGAAGACTTCACGGTCAGCCAACAAGGGAAGGCAGGGGCAGTCCATGGACATTTTCCGCCATCCAATGAGACTTCCCTATTTGCAGAGCCGACACATAGCGCTCTGGTAATGGGCTCACTCAAGGAATCGCCACGTCCTGCACATGGCTGCTTTAATTCCTCATTTCCATTTATTGGGCATTAAAAACGATACCAAGAAATGTCTTGAGGGTAAAGGCGACCTTTTTATACTAGCCACATCACACATCCAGTGCATGTTGGTCTATCAAAATATGGTTCTAGCACCATGTACCAATTACACCTCAAGGAAAGAGTCGTCTAAATGTTCTGCTTGTACTAACACTGGTCCGGTTCTATGGCGAATGGCCAATCTATATGGTTCCGTCGCCCTGCCACTGAGTGAGTGCGTTGCGCGACACTGTGAGCTGTGAAATTCGCTTGGAATGCTTTTACTTCTGTCCGCTGATGTTTGCACATGTTCGTACTAATGGTCGGCTGTCGCTGAATTGACTGATTTGCATTTTCGGTTCACGAGTGCATTTTTCAGGAGACTCTTAGGAGTCGTCGCTGGAGCTATGGAGTTCGTGTTTTGTGCGGCGATTTCGGCGGGTCGCCTTACGGATGGAGACCGAGCCATGTGGGATTAAACCCGGGTCAATGAAGTCTTTCTGATGACTGCCGATTCCATCGACGCTGAACTGTATTTGTCGTGGATGATTTTTGTGTTGCATTCTGACGGCAGCATTATGCACAGTGTACCTGTGAGGGCTGTTGGCTTGCCAAGATTCCTGTTTGTTCCACTTTTCACATGGGACAGTGAGGAGCATTTTGTGTGATATTCACTTGCACAGGAACGGAGCATAATGGGGACGACCCGTTGCCGTGAAGGTGGAACCGAGAATAACCAACCAACCAACCAACCAATCAATCAACCAACCAAAAAATCAACCAACCAACCAACCAACTAACTAATTAAGTAACTAACTGACTGACTAACTGACTGACTAACTGACTGACTGACTAACTAACTGACTGACTGACTGACTGACTGACTAACTGACTGACTGACTGACTATGGCGAAGGTGTTACGGACACAATTCATAATTCCCCATACAGCGTTCGAAACACAGCTGAGGGCGAATTGGCAGCAGACCGCCTTTTCATACAATGATATGAGTGCCGGTCGGTCAGAAAGTAATGGCAAACTACTGGACTTAAAACTTCCCAAGAAATCACAAACAGCCAAGAAATCACAAACAGCCAAGAAATCACAAACAGCCAAACAAGGCTGGGGTCGACTGCGACGTCTTGTAAATTATATGCAACTCGCTAACTAACATTGGATGTTTAGTCAGGCATCTTTGAAATCAATGTTGATTAATGACTTGTTTTCTTTATATAAACAAACCTTCAGAAAGAAAACACCGGCGTCACAGATATTTACTACCCATTTCAAATCTACACTACAGGTTATAAATTCAATATGTGTCACACATTCCTTTGTTATAATACCAAACTTCATGACGTTCCTTACCTTTTGTGTGTGTGTGGTAAGTTGTCAATGCTGTTATCCTTGCAGGGAAATTCCTAACCTGTAAACAATAACACAGTAAATACTTTATTTCCTGATTCTCAGCGAGCAGTTTGCTTCTCGCCACACAATGTCTGTTTTGAATTAAGTATCGTGCACAAATTGATGTGTCACCGGTAGGAGGGCTCAGGTAATCATTGATCCACATGAATAAACTCAGGCGTGGACGTACTGGGGCACATTTGGACCTGCCCGGTGTAAGCTAAATAAATATACCCAATGGGAACAGCTCAACGTTAAGTAGAAGGGAATTCACGAAATGCGAGTTCAATAAGTTGGCCCAGACTTTAGAAAGCGTTTGAACTTTTAAAGCACAGGAAATGAATGGGGAGACGGCTAAACCTGGGTGTCTGTGGGAGGGAGGGTCTAATGACAAGTACATTATTTTTTTAATAATCATCATCATCCCGTGACTTGCAGGTTGGCGTGGGCGATCATGCCTCTCCACAAATTGCGATCTCCGACGCCATGGATCAATTCGTGTGTTGACTCCCTTCCGTGTCATGACACAACACTATCAAGAATTTTCTCACGCTGTCTTTCTCTTCCGGTACAATGGCGACAAAATGAAGCGTTACTTTTCGAAGGGACGCTATTTAGTGTTATCCTTTGGATTTCGTGAGATTTCCTATGGATTTCCTGTGAATAGTGTTTTCCTGTGGATCATGTGATGTTATTTTGTGTTCCTTTTACTGGAAGTTTTCAAAAGAAGCCACGGAAGGCAGGTGGTGGATGAAATTTTGAGGGCAGCCGACAGATATTGTGGGTTATGGCCTCGAGCTTCACGACGGCAGGCAGAGGAACTCTTCTTGAGTCAATGGCTGCGGTCTCCGACCAGTAAGGTCACTGCCATAGAGGAAAGCAACGGCAAACTACCTCTTTAAAAGTGCCTAGTATATCATGATTCGCTTAAAGACTGATCATCGCAAGACAAGGACAGAGACGTTAAAATTAGCAACTTGGAACGTTAGGTGTCTGCGAAGAATTCTTGGTATAAAGTTAAACAACGACGGAACATTAGAGAACATAAAACAAGAAATGGAAAGGGAAAAAATTAATATTTTAGGTATGTGCGAAACGAGATGGACAGGAGCAGGCATCAAGATAGAGGAAGATTTCAAGATTATTTATTCTGGAGGTGAAGATCGTCATAGGGAAGTGGCAATTATTTTGGACCGGAAAACAGCAAAATCTGTTCAAGGATATTGGGCCGTGTCGGACAGAGTTCTACTAAATAAATTAAGTGGCAGACCTTCCAGGTATACTGCAATGTGATGGGATCCAGCTTTCATATGCGGTGTCTGCGAAGAATTCTTGGTATAAAGTTAAACAACGACGGAACATTAGAGAACATAAAACAAGAAATGGAAAGGGAAAAAATTAATATTTTAGGTATGTGCGAAACGAGATGGACAGGAGCAGGCATCAAGATAGAGAAAGATTTCAAGATTATTTATTCTGGAGGTGAAGATCGTCATAGGGAAGTGGCAATTATTTTGGACCGGAAAACAGCAAAATCTGTTCAAGGATATTGGGCCGTGTCGGACAGAGTTCTACTAAATAAATTAAGTGGCAGACCTTTTAGCATAAATATTATTCAAGTATATGCCCCAACAGGAGAATCCAGTGAAGATAGTGTAGAAGAATTTTATAATGACATAGAGTCTGCCTTAAAGAAATGTAAAAATTCAGAAATAAACATCATAATAGGGGACTTCAATGCAAAAGTAGGAAATCAAGGGGATAGATACACAGTAGGAAACTATGGTTTAGGAGAGAGAAATGAAAGAGGATACAGACTCGTAGAGTGGGCAAAAGAACAGGAAATGATTGTAGGAAACACCTGGTTCAAGCAACACCCTAGAAGATTATGGACATGGAGGAGTCCTGATAGCAGGATTAGAAACCAGATTGACTACATTCTGATTAGCAGAAGATTTAGAAACGCATTAACACTAGCAAAAACAGTTCCCAGTGCTGATTGTTATAGTGACCACAGATTACTCACAGGAACATTGAGGATAAAGTTGAAGAAAGTCAAGTATATAACAGGAAACACTAAATATGATTTGTGTACATTGAGTAATGACAAGGAAATACAAAACAAATTCAACATAGAAGTACAGAACAGATTTGAAATTTTGTCTGATCTAGAGATCCTATTCCAGGATGTGCATGATCAATGGAAAACGTTGAAGAATTCAATCAATGTGGCTGCAGAAACAACTATTCCAAAATTAAAGAAGATGGGTCGTAAGAAATGGATGACTGAAGAAATTTTACATCTCATGGAAACAAGAAGACTCAACAAAAATAATTCTGTCAAATATGAAGAAAATCACAGACAAGTCAGAATATTATATAAGGAGGCAAAAGAAGCATGGCTTGAGGAAAAGTGCTTAGAAATTGAAAACCAACACAACAGTCAAAATACCAAATTAGTGCACAAAAGAATTCAGGAACTTACTAATAAAAGAACAAGTACATCAACAGGGTGTCTAAAAACTGAAGATGGCAAAATCATAATAGAAAAAGACCAGATTCTACATGTATGGACAGATTATGTGAAACACCTTTATGATGATAACAGAGACGAACAGTATGATATTAGATTTAATAATGAAGGACCGCCAATTTTGGAGATGGAGGTTCGAAATGTTCTTAAGCATATGAAAGCTGGCAAGGCCCCCGGTGCAGATAACATCACAACAGAAATGATTAAAGCTTTAGAAGAATTTGGACTAGAGCAAGTCACCAGACTGCTGAACACATTACATGATACTGGAGATATACCTCCTGAATTATGTAACTCTGTATTTATTGCAATCCCAAAGAAATCAAGAACCTTGGAATGTGATCAACATAGAACAATTAATATAATGAGTCACATCACAAAGATTTTGCTAAGAATTATCATGCAAAGAGTGAGGAAGAAGATACAACCTGAAATAGGGGAAGAACAATGTGGGTTTGTAGAAGGAAAGGGTACAGTAAATGCTGTGTATATGCTGCGTACAGTTATTGAACGTGCTATAGAAGTAAACAAGGATATACATCTTTGCTTAATTGACTATACAAAGGCTTTTGATAGAGTTAGACATGTCAACATGGTGGATATGCTTGCAGATCTACAAATTGATGGGAAAGACATTAGACTTATAAAAAACATA
Organism: Cepaea hortensis; assembly: GCA_963921405.1. Taxonomy (NCBI): domain Eukaryota; kingdom Metazoa; phylum Mollusca; class Gastropoda; order Stylommatophora; family Helicidae; genus Cepaea; species Cepaea hortensis. The sequence continues at coordinate 78,012,186 of OY992893.1, forward strand.
TATTGGAAACAACAAGCTGCAATAAGGATTGATAATGAAGTGGGACAGTATCAGCCAATTAAGAGAGGTGTTAGGCAGGGATGTGTGATGTCTCCAAATCTTTTTTCCCTGTACAGTGAAAATATTTTCAGAAATGTAGACGATATAAATGGAATCAGCATTGGAGGACGAAACATCAATAACATTAGATATGCAGATGATACAGTATTAATTGCAGACAATGCGCAGGACCTGCAACAATTAGTAGATGCGGTTGTTGTACACAGTGAGCAACTGGGGTTAGAATTAAATTGTAAAAAGACTCAGGTTATGGTCGTCACTAGGAAGGAAGAAGTGCCACAATGTAATATACAAGTAAATGGAAATATTCTTCAACAAGTGAATCGGTACAATTATCTTGGAACAGTCATAACATCTGATGGGAGATGCCTTGAAGAGATTAGAACAAGAATCGCCATGGCGAACGTAGCCTTTAGCAAGATGAAAAACATTCTGACCAATAAAAAGATGTCAATTGAAACGAGAAAAAGAGTGTTGAGGGGATACATAGAGCCTGTTCTTTTGTATGGATGTGAAACTTGGACAATGAGCAGTCAAGCTGAAAAGCATCTGATGGCTGCAGAAATGTGGTTTCTGAGGAAAATGCAAAGAATACCATGGACAGACAGAAAAACCAGTGACCAAGTACTACAGGAGACAAATGAACATCGTAAACTGATTAGAGAAATTAGACGTAGACAGTCAACATTTTTTGGACATGTTATGAGAAGAAATGGATTGGAGAACTTAGTGACAACTGGCAAGATCGAAGGGAACAGACCAAGAGGAATACCGAGAGGAAAATACCTGGATGGCTTGGCCACATGGCATGGACGAGACAGGAACACTGAGCTGATCCACGACACTGGTGATCGAGTGAAATGGCGAGTCATGACCGCCCACGCTTTCCGGCATGGCACATGATTGATTGATTGATTGTCTTTCTCTATCTCTCTTTCGGAAAAGCTTTCTGGCTGTCACACCGTATTCCAGTTTTGGTGTTCTCAAAATGTGGCCCAAACAATTATGATTGCTTCTTTCTTTTGTTGGTGAAAAGTTGTCTTTGCGACTTAGCTTCCCTCGGATTGCTCATTTTAGTGGTCCAATTAATGTTTAGTATTCTTCTATAACACCACATATCCAAGGCTTCAATGGATGTTTTTTCGCCTGTTTACTAATTGTCCAGGATTCGCATCCATATGTTAAAATTTGTTCTGTGTAACATACAAGGGCTGTTCTCCCTGGCCTAGGTGTTAAACGACTTTCTCCGTAATCTCGTTTATCCACGTAGGGTAACGCAGCGAGAGAGAATTGGTAGCTGTTCTCGCCGCGTTGGTGACTTACGGGATAAGTGAGCCGGCCGCTCAGAAATCAATGGCAAACTACTTAGCGTAATCTTGCCAAGAAATCAACAACAGCGGTAAAAATTTTGATGTTGACAGCGATGTCCTGTAAAGGATATACAGGGGTGGGGAGGGGGGGATATAAGAGCCCGTCTCCTTTGCGAAGAGCTTACAAACGCGGTTCGTGGCCCCGTATACCCGCGTGTTAAAACACAGCTGAGCGTGATTTGGCAGCAGACAGCGTTTTTTACGTAAATGGTATGGGTGCCGGTCTTTCACAAAGCAATGGCAAACTACTGAACGTAAACTTGCCAATACATCATCAACAACAACAACAACAACAACAACAACAACAACAACAACAACAACAACAACAACAACAACAACAACAACAACAACAACAACAACAACGACAACAACAACAACAACAACAACAACAACAACAACAACAAATGCTGGTGTTGTCTGCAAACGTTCTTTAAAGGATATGCAACTAACTTAACGTACAAGAAATCGTTTTCTAACGTTCAAATAAAATGGGTACTTAGAATTTACTTAGAAAGTAAAGACAGTCAGGGGAGATAATGAACACATCACTCATCTGTGATTGTTCTGAAAATCTGGGGACAGCAACATAAACCAAATACGCCCTTAAGCCTGAAAACTTTTTTTTTTTTTTTTAATCCAGCCAATATTCCCGATCTAACTTTGATCTCACTCGTTGTTATTTCCGTGTAGAGAGAGAAGTAATCCGGTGAGAAAAACATATCCGTGTCTTGATTCGTGCTCCATCTGTTTTTAATTGTCACTTTATTTCTCGAATAGTGAAGTCGATTTTAAGATTGATGTGTCCCCTCTGACCTTGTTTTTCCCTGTTTTTGCCATTCGACGTCAATTTTAACGTATGTGACTGTACTGACTAACTCTTACTGTTTGTACTATGACTCACTATTCGGAATATATGTATGGCCACGGCTGGTGTTAGTAATTTGAACTCTTTGTTTCAGGTAGACTAATAAATATGAGTTATATTACACGTCAAAGCACAGGTTACAAGAAGTAATGTGAAGAAATACCGAAATGAAGTATGTCATTTAGTGAGTTCATCATGATGTGCCATACCTATAATCGTCGGCTGTCATGTTTCGCCATCTCTCACGATCACCAGAGTCGTGGATCAGCTGTGTGTTCGTGTCTCGACCATGCCACGTGGCCAAGACAATCTAGATCAGGGGTGGCCAACACGAGGCCCGCGGGCCGCATGCGGCCCGCCAGGAGTCATGTTGCGGCCCGCGGAGTGGGAAGCGACGATGTGGTCGAAGCTGTAGCACACTTGCTTACTTAATTTAATTAACCAAAAAACAAAACAAAAATTTTGGTGAGTGGCCCGGCAGGAAATATTATTTCTGAAATTTGGCCCGCCGGCTAAAAAGGTTGGCCACTCCTAATCTAGATATTTACTTCTCTGCCTCACCTTGTTCTTTTCCCCTAGATTTTGTCAGTTGTCACCAAGTTCTCTAATTTATTTCTTCATATAACGTGCCCAAAAAGTACTAAATGTCTACGTCTAATTTCTCTAATCCGTTTACGGTTTTTATTTAGTGAGTTAGAAAGCACAGTTTCGTCTAGCAAATGGCAGATCCTTAGTAGAACATTGCTCTTAACGTGCGCGCAGGATAACTCTAGATCTCTCCCCAGTAATCTTGCCTCATGCACTTTCATGTCGCGTATCTCTAATGTCCCATGTCTTCAATGAACTGTGTCTTTAATTACCTGTTTCCAATGTCATGTGTCTTTATTTATTTTTTTTTTGTTCTCTGCTTTTTGAATTCAGATGTAGTCCATACACGTACTTTTACTTATAGTGGCACCGGATTAATTTTTGCGCGTGGATTAGCCTTCCCTGTTACCAGCGACCCTCGTCGTCAGGTGAACCCACTCCGACTTCTGAGGTGTTTCTTCTTCTTCTTCTTCTTCTTCTTCTTCTTCTTCTTTTGCGTTCATCCGGAGTGTTTCATTTTTTCGGACGTGATTGCGTTGTGCCTGTTTACAGCAGAGCTGCGTTCTTGCACCGTTAGGCCGACACATCCGACTTCTGCGGGCATTTGTTAACCGCGTTAACCTTCCCGGGGTTTTGCAGGACGTTTGACACTCACTGTTGTGGTGTTATCCCCCATCCCAGCTAGCCCATTTAGAACAGCCGAAGACATAACGGTCAGCCCTCAAGGGAAGGCAGGGACAGACCATGCTATTCCCTGCCAGCCAAGGAGATTTCCATAATTGCAGAGCCGACACACAGCGCTCTGGTACTGGGCTCACCCAAGGAATAGTCACGTCCTGCACATGGCTGCTTAGCCTCACTTCCGTATATTGGGCCTTCCGTTCACCACAGACTGTTCCTCCGGAATCCAGAAGAATGCAGTCTACAGATAACGTCCACGCAGTGAGCTTTCGATTTGGAATTTCCACGTAATGGATTTGCTATCCAAGCAATATTCAATTTTGGGCCACTAGGACACTTTTTCCACCTTTGATGACGCCCACATTGTGAGCTTGTGATTCGGAATTTCCACGTAATGGATTGATTGATTGATTGATTGATTTAGGAACCGACATCACAGCATTCGGGACATTCCCATAAGCGCTCCGTCCCCATTCCCAGCAGCCAGCGAAGAGTTCCAACATTAATAGTTCCAGTAGCAATCTGATTATATGTCCGTCTCGCCTTTCCTCTGAGCGTCGAGCGTCGGCCAGATCCCCTCGTCACACCTCACTGTCTCATTCTTACCAGACTATGGTGATCCATCTGCTCCTCCGAGGTGTACACGTGCTCCCACAAGGCCGCAACCACGTCTGCCTTGTCATGCATCAATACTCCATCAAGTTTTGCCGAGCCAGCCAATCTGTCCGCCTGTTCATTCCCCAGCACACCGGCATGCCCAGGAGAAAAGATCCAGGTGATGCTTGCTACCCGTGACCTCCGAAGCGAAGCAAGCCACTCTGCACGAAGCTTGCCTGTTCTCACCCTTCTCAGCATGCTTTCTGAGTCAGTTACAATCACAATGTGTGTATGTATCGTGTTTTCTATCCAGCGGAAAGCTGCACTGACCGCCTCCACCTCCATTCTTAAGCTATCCAAGCAATATTCCATTTCGTGCCACTGGGGCGCTTTTGCTACCGACATACCTGTGGCCTAACTACTTTTTCGTGCACCTTTAGATGTCAACCTGAATGTAGTTAAAGTAAGCTGCGGTCAACTAGAGCTTGTTGATATCTCCATAGAGCTTTCTGCATATATTGGGCACTCCTGCGGCAAATGTTTAGCTGTCATTTTACCAGTTCCACAATTACATTCATCGGTATTTTCTATCTTTAGTTCATTGAACAAGTGGTATTTCAGCCTGTTATGTCCTGTGCGGAGTCTGAAGATTGCTACTTGTTCACTTCGGTCTAGTTTGTATTATGCATCATCTTTCTTGTGGCCTGGATGTTCTGATTCCTATTTGGATATACAAATGCTTTTTTTTTTAATAAACCTCTTTGCCTCATTATAGGTAATGTCTATGTCAGGCTGGGGTAGTCGTCCGCCCTCTTTTGCCAGTCTGTCGGCTTCTTCTTTTCCAGGTATACTGCAATGTGATGGGATCCAGCTTTCATATGCGGTGTCTGCGAAGAATTCTTGGTATAAAGTGGCAAGACAAAATCACAAATACTGAAGTATAGGAAAGATCAAGTTGTGTGACGGTTTATTCCATGCTCATTCTTCGTAGACTTAGACAGATAGGACATCTTAGGAGGATAGATGATGGTAGAATACCATAGGACATCTTTTTTGTGAATCACAGATGTGTAAGAGATCTCAGGGTCGGCCTCTATTATGATACAAAGATGTGTGTAAGACATGATTGCGACAGGTTTTGATAATGCACATTGGGAGCAAGTCGCCGATGAACGTGTTGCATGGAGGGCAAACATCAGACATGGAATAAAGACAAAGGAGAAAATTGTTGCATATAAGTCACACACCGAGCGTGTGAGACGTAAGATGGTGCATTATGGTGGAAATGACCACGTGTTCACATGCACCCACTGTGAACGAACATTTACAGCGCGAATTTTTTGAAGCACAAACTATCGTCTGTCAAGACGGCAAGGTGCCAATGAAAGATGGGATCCACTGTATTACAACTTTTTGGGGGATTTCTGACACAGTCCATCGAGTGCTGCTCTTAGGTGTGCTAGTTCTGTGCTGTTTTTGCTCTTCAGTATTGAGACAACTGACTTTGCATCTGTGAAGATAGCTATTTGCTTCTCTTTATTTTCCTCCATGATGAGCATTTCTGCTGCAGTTTTCAAAGCTTCTACCTCTGCTTTGAAGTTACTTTAAAATTTTCTAGTTGCCACTGACTGTGTTTTTTCACTCCATTTTTTAAATTTAGGAGAATTTCCTCCTCCTCCATTTTCTATTGAATTTTTGGCTCATCCATCTGTACATGCATGGGTCTAATTGCTACTTGGGTAATGTTTTTTTATGTAGTTTAGAGCGATTTTTCTTCTTTCTGTTTCATTCTGAGTGTTCTTTTTCTCAATACCAGGAACGTTTTCTATCGTCTCAGGCAGTTGCTGCTTTCTCCAGGCTGAGAACTGGTTTGACTGTTGATATGTTAAGTATAGGATCTGCCCTAATCTTTCGTTTTGCAGTTTCTACAAAGTTGCTACGCTTCAGTCTTCCCTTTCCAAAACCATTAAACCTGTTATACCTTGGGTTGTCTGTCAATCTTCTAAACTTTTCTACTTGTTGCTGGGCTCAGCTATCTCTTCTATACTGCATTGATTGTAAACAAGTGGTCTTTTCTAGTTCATTAATAGGCGTTGTCTTCAGGCTTCCAGTTATGATTCGCATTCCTTGGTTTTGGACTCTACTTATTTTGTTAAAGTTTGACTTAGCTGCTATTGCTCAAGCTGCCATGCCATATTCCAGTACTGGCCTCACCCGTCCAGTATATAATTTCTTGAGAACTTTCTCATCTGCTCCCCACGTTGTATCGGAAGGTTTTTCATGATTGCCATTCTTTGCCTTGCTCTTGTTCGATTTTTCTCAACCTGTGTTTTCCATGTCAGGCGACGATCAAAAGTGACTCCCAGATAGTTTGGATTTTCTTCATGGCGCAATATTTTTCCATTCAATACCAGCTTAGGTTGCTGAGTTTTATTTTAGAGGGAGAACACTGTTCATGTTGTTTTCTCCTCACTTATCTTCACTAGCCATGATTTTGACCAGCCCTCTAGAGCTAATACGTCTTGCTGTATTCTGCTGTTAGCGGTACTAATATATTCTTCACATGTCCATATGGCTAGGTCATCTGCAAAATAGGATGTGTGTACTCTGGCTGGAACATTTTCCGTGATGTCATTTATATATGCTAGGTATAAAGTTGGTGAAAGAACTCCTCCTTGGGGGACACCTTGCTCCAACAGCATCATTTTGCTGGTTTGTCCTTGTACTTTTGTCCTGGCAGGTCTGTTCTCAAGGTGGTGGCTGATCCATTTGTACATTGTCCCACAAACATGCATTTTTTGCAGTTTTACTTTCAGTGCTTCCTTCCCTACTTTAACAAATGCTTTTTTCTAAATCCATCCAGACCGCAAGTATGTGCTTTTTTCTCTTGGAAGGCATCCTCTATTTTCTGAGCTATATAGGTTATTTGATCTTCAGTGGATCTGTATTTTCTTAACCCTGCTTGGTGTGGTGTTATGAGTTGGTTTTTCTTCCAGATGCAAAGTTAGCCTGCTATTGATAATGCGTTCCATTAATTTTCCTAAACAGCTAAGCTGACTGATAGGTCGATAGCCATTTGGTTCTTCCAGGTATTTTCCTTTCTTTGGGACTGGTATTAGTATAGCTTCCTTCCATGTCTGTGGGACTATTCCTCTTCTCCAGCTGTAATTTATGACTGCTAGTAGTTTCTTTTTTGCCTTAGTGCCTAGTCCTATTAGCATTTCATTTGTGATTCCATCCTTTCCTGGTGATTTTTTTTCCTTTTTAGGGTATTCATTGCCTGTTCCATTTCTTCCATTGTTAGATTTGTCATCAGATATTCTGCTGCTGTCTCTGTATTACTATGATGTATTTGTTTATCTTTGGTTGCTTTCTTCTGTTCGGTTGTAATATCAATGTGGTTTGCATTAGCATAGTGTTCCATTAGTGCATTTGCAACCTTTTTTCCAGTAAGCAAGGCATTTCCTTGTTTAATTGTTATTTGTTAGTTTCTGTGCCCTTCATTGTTCATGGCTTTCACTAGTTTCCATAGTTTATTTCCATCTCTGTCAGAGTTCAGGTTTTCTGTTTTTTCCCTCCAACAATCTCTTGTTGTTTGATTTACTATTCTTTTATAATGTGCTGAGATGGCTTTGAGAGAGGTGTTCGCTTTAGTTGTTTATTCTCTCTCTCTCTGCTGTCTTCCTGGCATTTGTGGAGGATGTCTCCTGTGCAGACAGCTAAGTCTGGAGTAGAAGTGGTAAACCATCTTCTGGAGTAGAAGCTCGGTGTGTCATCCGTTTTGTTGAGTAGATGGAGATTTGGGTCTATTTCCCAGTCCTCCACTTCATCTCCTCTTTTGTCAGTATCTGGGTATCCCCATCTTTCTGAACGGCTATTAAAGTCTCCGACAATAATGCAGTTTGTGTCAGTTGTTTTCATGTTTGAGAATGTAAGGTCCTTATCTGCCGGGCTATAGAGATTGTAAATTCTTATTTTTACATCCTTTATCATTTTATCAACACCTATAATTTCCGTCTTTTTGTCAGAGATCACAGATACTTCGCTGCAAGATATTGTATTTCGTATAAGTATTAGATTTCCTCCTATGTGTCCTTTGCGGTCGAAACGTGTGGCCTGATATCCTCTGAGTGAGAATTTGCGATTGGCGTTGAGGTGTGTCTTTTGTATGCATGCCACATCTATTCTATCTTTATGAAGGCGCCTTGTTAGGGAGACTTTATTGTTATAAACTCCTTCGGCATTCCACTGTAGTATGTTGAGTGTCCGGGGTGTTTGGTCAATAGCTCTTAACTTACTCCTCTGTGCCTTGACTCCACAGCACAGGGGAAGGTGACCATCAGTAGTTTTGTTTTTGTTTTTTGTTTTTTTCCCTCGCTTGCTTTGTACTCAACCGTAGTTCATACACACTATGTTTATAGTATTGTTGGGCTGATTTTTTGCGTGTGCGTTAGCTTTCCCTATTAGCAGTGTCCCTCGCCATCAGGCGAACCCACTCCGACTTCAGAGGTACTTGTAATTGAGGTCCCAAAGTCAAAGACGACAGGTCAACATTTTAGTCCAGCTGTCCGGTGTAGGGGATGAACCGCTAACCTCGGCATCAGCACGCCGGATGTTTAAGAAACCGTTCTTATCCATTCGGCCATGCGGACCTGCACTACCAGTAGTATGGGGTGGAACCCCTCGAGGCAGGGGGGGGGGTGGCCTGGCACTATCACCGCCTGATGGGACTTCACGGGATTAGCAAAGTGCTGAATAATTTCAATTTGTGGCATCATGGATTGAGTTACGTTGCACTGTTTTGTCAAGCCTGTGGCTCAGTACATCCGATTTCGACAAACATTTTTCGGGTATGCCGTCCCTAGCCTTTGACTGTCCACAGTCTACCTACAAGGCCGCAGTTTTTTGTGTCTCTCGGTCTGGTCTCTCTCCCTTGACCTGTCCGACATGGGAGACCCTATCAGTAGCAGGGCTACCGTCGGCATAGCTCTTGGGGTCATTGGAACACGCAAGCTCCTCTACCACGACAAGGTGTAGACACGTCAGAGGGGTCTGAGGTGTTTGTAATGTGCGTCACCAAGTCAAGGACGAGAAGTCAACAATTTATATCAACTAAGTGAGAAAATGAGATAATATATGAACACATCTACAGCACCACTGTACTGACTACATCTATCTCCATGTGTGATCAAACTGTTAAGTTGACCACATCTACAGTACCACTTTACAGATTACACCTCCATTTACAGCAGTGGATATTTACCCAGTTATATGCTGAAATCTGTATTTATAGCTATACCAAAAAGACCAGGAGCAATTGATTGTGAAGATTTTCGTATAATTAACCTTATAAACCATATCACTAAGCTTCTACTCAGAATCATAATGAGAAGAACCAAAAATAAAATAAAAATTGAAATTAGTGAAGAACAGTATGGATTTGTGGAAGGAAAGGGCACAAACAATGCAATTTATACATTACGGACACTAATAGAAAGGTCAATAGAGAAACAGAGAGACATATATTTGTGCTTCATAGATTATACTAAGGCATTTGATAAAGTAAAACATGATGAACTGATTAAAATGTTGGAAGATATCAACATTGATGGAAAAGATTTAAGAATAAAAAAGAATGTTTACTGGAACCAAGTAGCAGCAATTAAAATGGGAAATAAAGAGGGTAGTTATGAACAGATAAAGTTAGGAGTACGACAAGGGTGTGTCTTGTAACCAGATCTTTTCTCCCTGTACAGCGAAGTAATAATGAGAGAAATCAAAGAGATGCCAGGAATACTAGTTGGAGGTTATAATATAAATAATATACACTATGCAGATGACACAGTATTGGTGGCGGACAATTCAACAGACCTACAACAATTATTAGATGTTGTAGTAACAGAGAGTGCAAGGAAAGGACTCTCATTGAATATCAAGAAAACAGTAACAATGGTAATATCAAAGAAAATGGTGACACCAAAATGTGACATAGAAATAGAAGGGAAAATCCTTAACCAAATGGATAATTTAAGATACCTAGGGGCATTTATAACATCAGATGGAAGATGTACAACAGAGATTAGGAGCAGAATAGGGCAGGCAAAAGCCGCATTTCAGAAAATGAAGAGTATCTTATGCAATAAGTCGCTATCACTGAATGTAAGAAAGAGAGTGCTGAAATGCTATGTAGAACCAGTTTTGCTGTATGGCAGTGAATCTTGGAATGTAAATGAACAAATTAAGAAGAAATTAGAAGCAACAGAGATGTGGTTCCTGAGACGAATGTTGCGAATTCCTTGGACTGCCAGAGTAACTAACGACGACTGCCTGAAACAGGCTAATGAAATTAGAACATTATATACAGCAATAAGACAGAGACAAACATCTTTCTTCGGTCACGTGATGAGAAGAGAGGCATTGGAGAACATCGTAACAACTGGAAAGATCGAGGTGAAGTGAGGCAGAGGCAGACCAAGAGAAATGATGCTGGATGGATTGAGACGGTGGTACGGAGGAATATCATCAGCAGAGTTGATCCAGAAAACCAAAGTCCGAGATCTATGGAGAGCCATGAACGCCTACGCCAGCCGGCACGGCACTTGATGATGATGATGAACAGATGTAGGGATCGAATCCGCTACCTCGGCATCAGCGCACCGGAAGTTTAAAAACGAGCAATCTTATTCATACTGTTATGCTAACCTCTTAGAAGTGGTAATAAACGGGTTATTTTAAATTCATAACTATTTTATATCTATTTAGGATGTATAATTGTAAAAGCAGCGGCGACCGATTTGACAGCACACCGTGTCGCGCTGGATTTACAGTGTTGGTATGAGAGCCGGTCGTTCAGAAAGCAATGGCAAACTACTGAACGTTAAAAAAAAAACTTCCAATGACATCAACAACGGCAATACAATAATGGTGTTGACTGCAACGTCCTGTAAAGGATATGCAACTTTTTTTTTTTTAATTTATAATTATGACAACACGAAGTAAACAGTTCAACAGACGACATCATTTCGTAAACGCTTGTATATATCGGGCCTATAAGAGTTAATGTAAGGCAATCCTGTTCTCGAATCACTGAGGCGTAGTGGTTATTGCATGAACCTACCAACTCATTCGCACATGCTTCAGTCCCCTGTTGTGTAGCAGTGAATTTCTGCCTTCCCTCTACTAATACGGCGCTGGTGTGGACCCTTTCAGTCTCATTCTCTCTCTCTCTCTCTCTCTCTCTCTCTCTCTCTCTCTCTCTCTCTCGCTCTCGCTCTCTCTCTCTCTCTCAGAGAGTGAGAACGAACGAAGAAATTTTATTTTCAACCGGTCACAAACTGGGAACGCAGGCCCGTCTAAGGGACAGAAAGCGAGTGAGAGAGGAGGAAATAGGAGAGACGGAAATCCTTTTTGCCCGTCACTAACAATTAAGAGTATTGCAAACAAACTTTAAATGCTATCCATTTATATTACCACGAAATAAAAGAAATCCTAGTTCTAAACCTTGGCAATATTAGACAGGAATGCGAGCAAACACGACGGCCGTGAGAACGAAAATAAACCGTGACTTAACGGCATTAAAATCGTGAGGAAGAGAGAAATCATAATTCTGCTATGACTAACAGGTATGCATGTATATCCAGCCTAACCAAAAAGCACATGAAGTGTTCCAAAACAGGACCAGAGTTCCAGCTTTGGCTGGGTTCAAGGTCAAAGTATTCAACTCCGCGCTTGAACTTGCCTCTTATGTTGCGTGAACTCCATAGAGGGTGAATATAAAACATGGAACGGCAATATTTTCAAAATCCCGTGTTAAAAATACACCCTATAGAAGCACAGATACCGTTTACACGACAGAAGACGCATTGGGCATACGTGGTTAGACCCGTATTTTTATAGACCAATCGGCGCTTGCTGGGTAATATGGTCAGTACCAGGCAAGGCACCTTTACCTCCCGAAACATTCCCTGGTATTTATTTTAGGCTAGATTGACCTGGCAGCCCATGTCAATTTGTTTGCTCTCCTCGCTTTGAACTCAAGCGTAGTCCATCCATCCATCATGTGCCATGCCGATAAGCGTCTACCATCTCACTCTATCACCAGAATCGTGGATTAGCTCCGTGCTCCTGTCTCGACCATGCCATGTGACCAAGCCATCCAGGTATTTACCTCTCGGTCTTCCCCTTGGTCTCTTCCCTTCTATCTTGCCAGTCGTCACCAAGTTCTCGAAGTCATTTCTTCTCATAACATGCCCAAACAAAATTTGACTGTCTACGTCTAATGACTAATTAGTTTACGATCTTAATGTGTTTCTTGAAGGACTTGTTCATTGGTTTTTCAGTCTGTGCATGGTATTCTTCGAATTTTCCCCAGAAACCACATTTCACCAGCTATCAGCTGTTTATCAGCTTGACTGCTTATTGTCCACGCTTCACATCCATACAAAAGTATAGGTTCTATGTAGTACCTCAACACACTTTTTCTCGTTTAAATTGATATCTTTTTATTGGTCTGTATGTTTTTCATCTTGCAAAAGGCTACCTTTGCAATGGCAGTTCTTGTTTTAATCTCTTCAGGGTATCTCCCATCAGATGTTATGACTGTGCCGAGATAACTGTATCGATTCACTTGCTTAAGAATATGCCCATTTACTCGTATATCACATTGTGGTATTTCCTTCTTCCCAGTGACGACCATAATCTATGTGTTCTTAATATTAAGTTCTAACTCTAGTTTTTCACTGTGTGCAACAACCGCATCTACTAAATGTTTCAGGTCCTGTTTATTGTCTGCAATCAAGATTGTATCATCTTTATATCTACTGTTATTGATGTATCATCCCCCAATGTTGATTCCTTCCATATCTTCTATATTTCTGAAAATATTTTCACAGTAAAGGGAAACAAGATCTGGAGACATTACACATCCCTGTCTCACATCTCTTTTAATAGGCTGGTATTGACCTACATCGTTATCAATTCTGATGGCAGCTTGTTGTTTCCAATATATAGTTTTTAGAAATCTGCTAAATGTGGTGTAGTCTATACACACTATTTATAGCAGCGCTGGCCTGAATTTTGCGTGTGGATTAACTTTCCCTATTAACAGTGTCCCTCGCCATAAGGCGAACCCACTCCGACTTCAGAGGTACTTGTAATTTACGTCCCAAAGTCAAGGACGACAGGTCAACATTTTAGTCCAGCTGTCCGGTGTAGGGGTTGAACCCCTTACCTCGGCATCAACACAGAATGTTTAAGAATACGCGTTCTTATCCATTCGGCCATGCGGACCTACGGGTCAATTGTAAAACTTCGCCTCCATGAGGGTTTGAACACATGGCCACTGGGCCAGCAGGCTAGCATCTAGCCACTACGCTACCGCGGCTGCCACCAATCCTCAACAGTGGCAGGCAGGACCATTTTTGTCCCAGCCCTTCCACTTCTGGGATCGACCAAACTTTGTTAAATAGATATCGGGTAATCATCGTTATCATAATCATCATCGGGACGCAGAGGTGTTTCCAAGGCACCAGGGCCGGGTTATATACTGGCCAAGACCTATTGACGCGTCCTCGTCGAGCGTCCTGGGCAACAGGTCCCTTCGGGGTCCTGGCTAAGGTCAATAGGATCGCCGATTCCTCCGAAGTCGGAGAGTGTCTGCCTGTACGGCGAGGAACCACCAGTCTGCACACCAATAAGCCAGACATGGGACAACGGATACTCACGCAAAACTCAGGTCCTGTATGACATCACACTGATGTTGGACAACAGGATGTCTTCATCTGACATACAGGACTTCGCGTTGGAGCTCAAGCCAACGAACACAAGCAAGCAAGCAAGCATAATCATCATCATCATCATATACCGTGCCGATTAATATGTGCGGTCATCTTTCGCCATTTTACACGATCACTAGAGTAGTGGACCAGCTCTGTGTTCTTGACTCGATTATGCCATGAAGCCAAACCATTTAGATATTTACCTCTTTGCCTTCCCCCTGCTCTTTCACGCTCAATCTTGCCAATTGTCACAAAGTTTGCCAGTTTATTTCTTATCATAACGTGTCCAGATAATCTTGATTATCTACAACCAATTCTCATCCGAATGCCCCAAATTACCTTTGGCCATTCATCATCTAGTGCCTTACCAGCTGGCGTTGGCGTTCATGGCTCTCCACAGATCTCGTTCTTTGATGTTCTGGATCAACTCTGCTGATGATATTCCTCCATGACACCGTCTCAATGCATCCAGCATCTTTTCTCTTGGTCTGCCTCTGCCTCTCTTCCCTTCGATCTTTCCAGTTGTCACGATGTTCTCCAATGCCTCCATTCTCATCACATGACCGAAGAAAGCTGTTTGTCCCTTTATTATTGTTGTATATAATGTTCTAGTTTCATTAGCCTGTCTCAGTCAGTCGTTGTTAGTTACTCTGGCAGTCCAAAGAATTCGCAACATTCGTCTCAGGAGCCACATCTCTGTTGCTTCTAAATTCTTCTTAATGTGTTCATTTATATTCCAAGATTCACTGCCATACAGCAAAACGGGTTCTATATAGCATTTCCTCACTCTCTTCCTTACATTCAGTGATAATGGCTTGTTGCACAAAATACTCTTCTTTACCCATTGTTTAAACATAATGCTAGACAACGACTAAATAACTTACACATTCCGAAGCCTGTGATAGACTTATACAAAACAAACTTAGCGTACTCCGCTGCTCAGTTGTGGAACAATCTTCCACAAAATATCAATGACATCACCAACCCCTATACATATAATCGCAATATCTCAGTACGGATTATCTTCCCCCTAATAATACAAGTAATAATAATAATAATAAAACCCTAGTATAACAGTCAGTCTCTTTCTGGTAGATCAGTATATTCCCCATAGCTAATAACAAGTGCCGCAGCATTAACTGATATTACCGAGTCGTGTAGTATTTATTTTTGCATTTTCCCCATGCCTTAATAATTCATATCTTTTATATTGTTGCTGTTCTCAGTTAGCCTTGGATGATGTGTGGGTGAAATAATGTATGAAAGAGGGTGATAGAAGGGCAGAATGGTAGACGGGGCCTACGTGCCCAATTCTTAACCCTTTTGAAAATAAAGTTCGTTCGTTCGTTCGTTCGTTCGTTCGTTCTCTAATCAGTTTACGGTTTGCATTTGTTTCTTGTAGGACTTCCTCGTTGATTGTTCTGTATGTCCATTGTATTCTTGCATTTTCCTCAGAAACCACACTTCCACTGCCGTAGGGTATTACTTGGGCAGGAAGTACGACCAGAAATAGAAATTACTACCCCAACTCATTATGTCGTGTGGTCTAAATATATGCGAAGACAATATTGCGTTACAGGTGGGTCAGCAACACAAAGAGGTGGTCTGGAAGGAGCAGGATTATCCATGGGACACATTTTTCAGTCCCATTCCCAACCCATCCCACGGCAGTTTATGCCTGGCCCATCCATTCAATCCCATGGGATTCCCATGATAATATTAATATGGAATACAGTTCAAATAAAATTATGAAATTTATGAAGGTTTAGGGTTAGTGTCTACTAAATAGGACTACATGTACAAAGAGACATGTAAAATAACAGAATTTCTTAATTTTAACATTCAAGAGTATTTTATTAAAACAAAGTTTAATCTAAATATGACAATTCAGTGTCATTCTGACACTCTCATTCTGTTTATGAGTCACTCTGCTCATTCAGCACATTATCAATTTCCTGCTGATCGACTGTTTCTAATAATTCAGTTAATCCAGGTAATCCCTGAACCAGTTCCACAATTTTCATGTTACATGCAAATCTGATATACACAGAGTTTATAACGAGAGCTGGTAACATCCGTTTTTTGTAACTTACTCAACAACAATCCAGCTGCACTAAATAAGCGCTCTACTGCCGCTGAGGACACTGGTATGGCCAAAACAATTTTCGTACTTGCTGTTAGCAGTGGAAATCTATGTTCATTTTCCCAATAATTTAATGGTTGTGAAGTTGGTTGCCGTAATTTGTGAAACATGGTGACTTCATCATCAAGGCATTTGTTTCTGGGGTCATCAAACTTAAGTGTTTTGTTTGGTGGAGGATCAAAAAATAAGTCAAAATCACTTTTCGGCTTTTGTTCTACAATTCCTGCTACTTCACATACAGCAGATGATTCAGAAGAAAGATTTAAATCCTTGATGAATGAAATAACAGTTGGAACAACAGACTTAGAAAAAGCGATCCAATCATTGGCCCACATCCCTTTCTTCTTAGTAACAACTAACTTAACCATGTCTTCTATTTTGACTTTAATGTCAACTCCAGTAAGGAATGCTGCACTAACTGCCAAAGAACTGCCGCAATATGGCCAAAGTTTTTCTCAAATAATTTTCTGAAAGTTCTCACAATATTTCTTCACCATGCCTTTGGAACTTTCTTCGTCAACATCAACAATAACTTTGTGCAACTGATAGTCTAGGGGGAAGTATAACAGCAAAATTAAATGAGATGTAGCACCATCAATTTCTAGTCTGTCAAAAAAATGTTTTGAATTTCTCATGTATGTACAGCATTCTTTTAATCTAAACAATATTCGGAATGTGGTTTAAGAATTCTTCATCATCTTCATTAAAGCAGTACGAGTAATTTTTTTTAATGGGCATTGAAACGTTGGTAATATGATCCCACCACGAGATAAAGAATTGATACAAGTATATACAGAAAAAGGTTTTTTTTTTAAAGTTGCTATGACATGGCTACTGTCCCATGTGTCCCATGGGAAATACAAATGTTTGCAGTCCCGTCCCATCCCATCCCATGGGACGTTTCCTATGGGAATCCCATTCCCGTGGACAAACCAGGGAAGGAGGTTATACGACTGCGGGATGATGAAGGACAGGGGAACTGCCTTTTACCTTTCTAAAGTTGAAAAGGGGTGATCACTACAA
Source organism: Cepaea hortensis (assembly GCA_963921405.1). NCBI lineage: Eukaryota > Metazoa > Mollusca > Gastropoda > Stylommatophora > Helicidae > Cepaea > Cepaea hortensis. Next base: position 78,029,289 of record OY992893.1, read on the forward strand.
ACGCTTGGTTTAGAGTACTATTTTAACTGATTCAGTACCAAACACAACGTAGATCTGGACCAAACATGGCATGCAATCAAATTAACAAGTCTTTTAAGATAAATTTCCGTTCACTGAGCACTGAAATTGCTAAAATGCCACGAAGTGAAACAAATAAGACGTTGACACTGATATAATGATATATCGTCCTTCTGTCCAAATGGCGTTGGTGGCGGGCAGTGAGGGGTTACATTTGCGATATATTATCCATCGCTGTAAAATCAGTTACTATCTATTTATGATTAGTCATAACAGCGTGTCCTTTCCAATTCCAATTCTTCAGAAGAATGATCCCATTCAACCGTCGATTGTATCGATTTCGTTTTAGTCGGAGCCCTTATGTTGTATCTCGTTCTTCTTCTTTCGTAAATTGAGATGCTTATATCTGCTTCCTTAATTGTCATTTGTCAAATGTCGCCACTATAACAGTCTTTTGAATGCTCGTTGTACCATAAGTCAAATACACTGCCTTTGAAGGTTTTGTGCGTAAAGTATAGATCTTCTTTTGAATCCATCTACATTGTGGTCTTCCTATAGGTGCCTCCAAAGTTATCTTTTCCAGACATCTCTCTCTCTCTCTCTCTCTCTCTCTCTCTCTCTCTCTCTCTCTCTCTCTCTCTCTTCTCTCTCTCTCTCTCTCTCTCTCTCTCTCTCTCTCTCTCTCTCTATCTCTCTCTCTCTCTCTCTTTCATGTCAAATATTTCATGTATCTAATTCTATTCACTAAATCTATTCACTATTGAGTTATCATTGGGTAGATACTGTGGTGAGTTGGGTCATGTTTTCTTATGCGATTGATGTTGTTTGTTCCGTTTAGCCTGATATCTTTAATTCCACTTGGATGTGATCGAGACGAGCAGAAGATCACTGTCAACTGTAGGCAGGCAACTTCGAGCAAACGTTAACAACTCTGATAACTCTGCTATGACTAACAAGTATGTATATCTAACCCAACGAGAAATCACGAAGAGTGTTCAAAATGAGCCAAAGTTCCGGCGTGTGGGTTGATTCATGGTAAAAAGTATTCAACTACGCACTTGGGCTTGACAAAAAGGCTTAAAGTCATTGTAGTTGTGCAGTTTCTCTAGAACTTTGGATTCCGTTCTTCGGTTCACCATGTCGTTGTCCCTCGTGTTTTGAACTCGATTATGCCAAATAATCTTTATCCTTTATCTAGAGGGCGATAAAGTCTACACATTAAAGAAAACTGACCCAGAAGGCAAACCGACCGTGTCAATGCATCCTGCCAGATTTTGTGCCCGAGGACAAGTATTTCCGACACAGAGCAGTCATCGAGAAACGATGTGATCTCCCTCCCACTCAGCAACAAGAATAGCCATGTGATCTAGGCTAGGGTGTATTGCTGTAACTGTACTGGCTGTTTTGGAGTGTTTACATGTTCAGATGTTTCCAGGGAATGTTGGGACAGTCGCTGGCTCTCATCGTGTGATCTTATGACAACTGAGCATTTTTGTACTTGAGATTCAAACCCTACTCGCGTGTCAGTCTTTTATAAAGTATACGCTGCTTGACTTGTGCGCTGTCATTGTCCCTTTGCTGGATACTGTCTGCCAGCCTTCCGTAGCAGCGGTTCTTGAAGACTCATCAGCGAGAGAGAGAGAGAGAGAGAGAGAGAGAGAGAGAGAGAGAGAGAGAGAGAGAGAGAGAGAGAGAGAGAGAGAGAGAGAGAGAGAGAGAGTTGAGTGCATGCATGTCCTGTAACATGCCATTCCATATTTTTTGTGTATTTTCATCTTTCACAGTATCATTTTGTATGCCACTTGATTTTATCATGTCTAATATAACATTACTGTAATGTAAGTGAGAGCGTTAGTGAGTGAGTGAGAGAGAGAGAGAGAGAGAGAGAGAGAGAGAGAGATAAAGAAGAGAGAGAGAGAGAGAGGAGAGAGAGAGAGAGAGAGAGAGAGAGAGAGAGAGAGAGAGAGAGAGAGAGAGAAAGAGAGAGTTGAATTGCTTCACCAATTTTTTACGCCACACAATGTATATGTACACATTTTTTCTCCATTTTTTACGAGAATGCTCACGGCAATCGTCAGTGTCTCAACTGTGTGTAAATTGTGGGAATGTGTCCTTATTAGTTTCAGTGATCATGTGAGGAGGCATCATGTATGTGTCTAGATGTGAGTATGTGTGTGTGGGTGTGTATGCGAGGGATGTGTGTGTGGGGTGTGAGGAATGTATGTGTGGAGGGGTTGTGTGTGGGGATGTGTGTGGGTTTATGCGTGATGTGTGGATGGGTGAAGGATGTGTGATCGGTGGGGGATGTATGTGTGTGAGGGATGTGTGTGTGGATGGGGATATTTGGGAGGATGTTTGGAAGTATGTGGGTGTTGGTTGGTTGAGGGTGTGGGTAGGGAATGTGTATTTGGGTGGGTGAATGGGTTTGTGGGAGATGTGTGTGGATTGGGGGATGGGTGTGGGAGATGGGTGTGGGGGTGTGTCTGTGATTGGGATATGTTTGTGTGGGTCTGAGTGTGTGAGTGCGGATGAGGTAAATGTGAGTGGGTGGAGGATGTATGTGTGGGTAGTGAGGATTATGGTAGGTGGGGGATGTGTGGGTGGATGGGGAGATGTATGTGCGTGGGTGAGAGATGTGTGGGGGGATTGTATGGGGAATGCATGTAGGGGATGTGTGTGTGGGGGGAATGTGTTTATGGGTGAAGTGTTGTGTGAGAGGGAGATGTGTGAGGGATGAGGGAGGTGTGGGATGTGGGATGCGGGTGGATGAAGGATGTATGTGAGGATGGGGGATGTGTGTTTGGCTGTGTGGTTGGGGTGTGTGTGGGTAGGAGGATAGATGAGAGATGCATGTGTTGATGGGTGGGTGGGTGATGTGTGGGTGTGAGTCGTTGATGGATGAGTACGTGAGTGGGTGGATGTGTGTGAGAGATGAGTGTATGGATGGGGGATATGTGTGTGGGTGGGAAGGCGTATGTGTGAGGGTGGGGTATAATTGGGTGGTGGGGTGTACGTGGGTGGCTGGTGTTTTTGGATGAGGAATGTGTTGATAGGTGAGGATGTGTGTATGGGTGGGTATATATATGTGTGTGTGTGTGTGTGAGTGTATGTGTGGTGAGATGTGTAGTTAAGGATATGTGATTGGGGATTGGAGATCGGGGGGAGGTGGTTGGCGAGTGGGTGGGTGGAGGATGTGTGTGTGGGGGGGGGGGGGGGGTGAGTGTGTATAGGTTTGAGGCGGAAGGGAAGTGTGTGTGTGTGGGTGCGGGATGTGTGGGTGGGGAGATTGTGTGGGTGGGTGATATGTGTGTAAGTGGGGGGTGTGTGGGTGGGTGCGGGTTTTGTGTGTGGGTAAGTGCAGGATATGTGAGTTGGCGAGAATATCTGTGTGTGGGTGTTCGATAAGTGATTGGGGGATGTGTGTTTGGCTGAGTGATTGGGGTGTGTGGGTGGTGGAGGATATGTGGGTGGGTTAGCGTTGGTAGGTTATGGGATGGGTGGAGGATGTGTGATTATGGATGGGTGGTTGCATGCATGTGTGCCTGGGTTTGTGTGTAGGTGGGTGGGGATGTGTGGTGGTGGGAGATGTGTGTGTGTGGGTGGGGAGATGGTGTATGTGGGGTATGTGTGGGATGTGTGGGGTTGGGGGATGGGTGGATGAATGGGGTCATGTGTGTGCCTGTGAGTGTGTTTTTGGTTGGGTGGTGGATGTGTGTGTGGGGGACACGCGGATGGATAGGGGATGGGTGGGTGGGTGGGGGATTTGTCTCATAACATGGTAACATGCATTGTTTATACTTACAACATTCATTTGACAATGTTTTTTTCCTATGTGAATGCACTATGCACTGATGAACGAAAGATGAATGATTGGAAGCGCCGAATGTAAGACGGGCCTGCGTGCCCAATTTGTTACCCTTCGAAAATAAAGTTCGTTCGTTCGTTCGTTCGTTCTCTCTCTCTCTCTCTCTCTCTCTCTCTCTCTCTCTCTCTCTCTCTCTCTCTCTCTCTCTCTCTCTCTCTCTCTCTCTCTCTCCCCCCCCCCCTCTTTTTGAAGGACGCTTACAATCGAGAACGCAGTAATAAACATGACTATTTGACTCTTAGAATGTTTTTTTATCCTGAGTAAATCTTACTCCAGTTTTTATTTTTTCAAAGCTTCTTTACCTGGTTAACATACAGAAAGTTCATGCCATTATGGCAAGCAGTCATACCAGAGACCACACAAAGGGAACCTCCCCATTCTGTCTGTGGAAGGTGTTCGCATATTTCTCTCTGTGAAATCAAACACTATCCAAGTGACGCTCGGCGTCTTCATCTCCAAAACCAAACGCAAAAGAACACTAAATGCCTACAAGTTTAAGAAATGTAGTTTTACATCCCTTATACAGCCCAAAGCGAAAAGTCTTAATGTTTTCATAGAGGTAAGATACAAGGACAACTTATCACAAACATCTGACAGAGGCAGTCAATATTTTTGGCCAGATTGTGACGTTCAGAAGGCAATAACAAACTACTGAACGTAAACTTGCCAAGAAATAGCAACAGCCCAAAATGCTGGGGTTGACCACGACGTAGTGAGTGTCTTGACAGCTGGAAAGATTTGCTCAAAGAAATATAGAGCAAAACAGCCAGAGGAATTTTTTGACAGACGTGTGTCATGGCATTGAAGGGAGTCTGCTCACGGATTGATGCGTGCTGTTGGCGATGGTAATTGGCGGAGAAGCATAATCACACACGATGGTCAATAAGGCACTTGATGATGATGATGATGATGATGATGATGATGAGGAGGAGGAGGAGGAGGAGGAGGATGATGATGATGATGCGATGATGATGGTGGTGATGATGATGTTGATGATGATGATGATGATGATGATGATAACAATGATGATGGTGATGATGATGATGATGATGATGATGATGATGATGATGATGATGATGATGATGATGATGATGATGATGATGATGATGATGATGCACATCTACACCTACAAGGCGAAAAACACAAAAATATGGATTTTGCAGATATCTTTTGCAAGTGTGTAAAAGGAATAATTATAATTGCAGTTTTCTGTCATTACATATGAATATGATCAACAAGAACAGTTCTCAATATAATGCTAATCAAATCCAACAAAGGCATAATGTTTAACTTAACAATTAAAAACAAACAACGGCTCCACTGTAAAAATCACTTTGTGACAATTATTAAACTGACCACGTGATTAGCATCCTGTGTGGCAGGTTCCGGAAATGAAAAATGAATTGAAGTAAATTGTTACCACGGGTCGGATTTTAATTTGTGGTGACCTATGACATCACCAGAATGACTCGACCCTGGGCAGGAAAGATAACCCAGTCAAACAAAATAGCATGCCCTTGCGAAACACTTGTTTTAAGTCAACGGTCATCCACGCCTTTTTCTATTTAGGATCTCTTCTTGCAGGTTGTTTGCGGCATAGGGGTCGCGAGTGTAGTCTCACAACCCTATCATGTCGATCACTGGCTCTTGTTCCATTGAGCTTGCCAGTTGTCACTATGTTTTAAAATGTATTAATCCTTATAACGTGCCCGAATAATCTTCATTGTTTACGACCACAATGTCTAACCGCTTACTGTTTTGAGTTGTTTCTGCCTAATTCTTCTTTCCGTCCATGGTATTATTTACATTTTAATAAGAAAAATTTATAGACACCTTCACGCACCTTTATCGTGCTGCTTTATCTCGCCACCTTTGTCATACTCCTTTATCATACTACCTTTGTCGTGCTACTTTATCTCGCCACCTTTATCATACTACCTTTGTCGTCCTACTTTATCTCGCCACCTTTATCATACTGCTTTATCATATCACTTTTATCATGCTACTTTATCATATCACCTTTATCGTGCTACTTTATCTCGCCACCTTTATCATGCTACTTTATCATATCACTTTGTGCTACTTTATCTCGCCACCTTTATCATGTTAATTTATCACGCCACCTTTATCATGCTATTTTATCACGCCACCTTTATTATGCTACTTTTTCACGTCACCTTTATCACGTCACCTTTATCATTCTACTTTATCACGTCACCGTTATTATGTTACTTTTTCACGCCACCTTTATCATGCCACTTTGTCACATCGAATTGATCGTACCACTTTCATCATGCTACTTTATGATGCTACTTTATCACGCCACATTTATTATGCTACTTTATCACGTCACTTTATCATGCTACCTTATGCTTCTTTTTCATGCTACTTTATCATAACACTTTTATTATTTGTCACGTCACCTTTATCATGTTACTTTTGCATGCTACTTTATCATAGCACTTTTATACGCCACCTTTGTCACGTCACCTTTATCATGTTATTTTTGCATGCTAATTCTACTTCATCACGCTACCTTTATGACGCTATTTTATACAAATATTTAATACTATGTACACAGATATTATAAGCACACGTGGCTGAAAGGTTTAACGCTTTCGCTCTTATACTTTCTCTTTCGACGGCGGTGTGGGGTTCATTCCACACACCGGACTTAAAATGTTGACTTCTTCAGAAATCAATGGCAAACTACCGAACGTAAAATTGCCAAGTAAATCACAAACAGCCAATGGCGGCAAGGAATTACTGCGAAGTCCTGCCAGGCGTGCAACCTTTCAAGACAAGTATTATTATTTGTATTCGCGACGACCTTGGCGCATGTATATTTGCCTCACTCATTAACTTAATTCAATCCTCGAAAGAGGTATCGGGATGGCCTTGCTGTAAACTGTTCGTGCCCCATTTAAGGCTCGGATATTTGTGTTCATTAGTTGGTTGGTTGGTTGGATGGTTAGCTGGTTGGTTGGTTGGTTGGTTGGTTGGTTGGTTGGTTGGTTGGTTGGTCGACAGATCATCCTCATTGCATATCGAACCATTCAGTCCATAAGTGCTCGGGTCCCCTCCTCAGCAAATTCCGCAGCGTGTAGCGGCTAACAACACAAGTTCTGTGTTGGTTTATCAATCTTCTTTGGCTTCCTGCGTAGTGTTCTTGCTTGGCTACACCTCTTTTAATTTGCTGTTCTCGCAGTTTGACCATGGCTGTAGATTCACAGTCATCATTTGGTTCTCGTAAAAGTCTTACTTCTCGTAGAGCATTCAGAATGTCAGCCTGGTCCATGGCGCGTCCGCTCTCCACAGTAGCCTTAACTGCGTGCTTGTCAGCCCGCTCATTTCCTTGGACTCCCGCATGACCTGGCACGAAGATGAAACTAATCTTTGCCAGCCGTGACCGCTCTAGAGACATCAACCATTCTCTTCGGATCGACCCCTCCTCTATCCTCTTGATCATGTTCATTGAGTCGCTAAGGAAACAAGCCCTATTGAATGTCTGTATCTCGAGCCATGTTATTGCTTTACTTACTGTCATGACTTCCATAGTCAGGCTGCTTGTGGTCTCAACAAAAGCACCGGAGTCCTCCTTTACAATTCTCCCTCCGGTCTGAGCCGTAGAGGTCCATGAGCTTCTCACGCGTCGGACGACCGACCCATCTGTGTAAATGACAGCATCACCGTCTACCGAATTCTCGAAAATCAACGCTTGTACTTCCTCCTCCACAGCAGCCGGATTTTCTTGTCTGCATTTTCTGTCTAGTTGGATGCAAACTGAAAAAGACGTACAGAAATCTGTTGGCACTTGTACCCACTCCTCGCCAAGTTCTAAGTCCTAAAGTGAACACACCTGTTGAAAAATGTCTTCGGCTTGACCCATCCACTACCTTCCTCTTTTAAACCTGCTGCCCTTCACCTTCCCAATTTCACTATGCAGTGGATGTTGTGTGTTTGCGTTAACTCTGAGGTAGGCACGTGCTCTGCAAATTTATATTCTGTCTTCAATGGTTGGAAAATCAAGAAGGTATCGCATCGCCCTGCATGCTGTATCCCTTGTACATTCAAGAGTAATGTGCATAGCTTCGTTCTGTATCCTTTCCATCCTTTCTATCTGCTTACGGCTGAGAGTCAGGATCGCCATCGCATACTCCAAAACAGACATGACCAGACCCTCGTATAGAAGACGTAGATGGCGCTGCTCAGTTTGCTGCCGCCATCACCCGTATCGCAGCAAAGCCCCGCTTGACCTTTGTTATCACCTAGTCTATGTGCTCAATATAAGCCAGGCTTCGATCAAAACGTATCCCCAGGTAATTCATTGCCTGCGTTCTTTTCACAGTCTCTGAACACAGATTTACAGTTGGTGTTGGAGTGTTGACAATATGATTATTCAACGAGAACCATGTCACTGTTGCCTTTGTTGGGTTGATCATTGCGCCACCTTCAACACACCAAGTACTTAAGCGATTGAGTTCGGTTTGTAGTTCCACAGCAACCTGATCTCTATCCTTGCTCTGACGATACACTAAAACATCGTCGGCATATGACAAAGTCCTCCCCGTCCAGTGATCTGCTCGCTGGTGATCCTCACAGTGCAGGCGTTGAACAGCACAGGGGATAATGGTGATCCCTGTAGTAGGCCAGGATATATTGTTGTTGGTTCCGAAGTCCAAATGCCACATCTAAAATCTACTTTCCGTTGGAATAGGGCTGCGGCGATCCAACTAAGTAGGAAAGGACTTATCTTGAGTTCAAGAATCTGAAGCATTAAAAAATTAAATGATACTCTGTTGTACGCGTCCTCAAGATTTGTGTTCATTGATCTGGGCTATACGTCGACCAGCCTTATATTTGTTTTTAATAATGCATATCCCTTGCAGGACGTTGCAGTCAACACCAGCATTTCTCAGCTGCTGTTGATGTACTAGGAAAGTTTGTCGTTCAGTAGTTTGCCATTGCTTTCTGAACGACCAGCTCCCATACGTTATAACACAACGCGACACGGTCTGCTGCACAAATCGGTCGCGGCTACGTTTCGAACGCCTGGTAAACGGCTCACGAACCGCGTTAGCAAGCTTTTCACCACGGAGACGGCGTTATATGAGCACCAGAAAATTACACGGGAAGTAAAAACGGCCGCTGCGATACTGGCCACGTCACTTATCAAACACCGATTAGCCTATACAAATATGTGGCTGTCGGTATGCGCTCAACACGCAACAGGCAGTGTCAAAGGTCCTTTACCTTATTAACATAAACCCAAGACACCGCATGGCTTGAGAAGATGCCCTTTACTCGTTGAAGGAGGGAAAAGGTGTAGGCGGAGATTAAAATATAACTGGTGTCGCGACCAGGCTAAAAATAGTGTCTTGAATTCGAGGCGTGGGGTTTAACGTATTCACGAAGTCCGAATTAGGTGCTTCGTAATGATGACTTGGTTGTTTGCTTGGGAATTAAATACAAGTGCATGACAACTTAAAAGTTAGTTGCATTTCCTTTACAGGACGTCGCAGTCAATCCAAGAATTATTTTGCTGTTTGTGATCTCTTGGCAAGTTTACGTTCAGAAGTTATGGCACAACTTAGCACTAGAAATATATTTTCCTTTTAAAATCCAGAGGTCCATCCGTCCTTCAGTCCACAAACCCACCCACCCACCGATGGTCGGTCTATCTATCTATCTGTCTGTCTATCCATCCATCTATCTAAGAATCTATCTGCCTACCTTTTTAATTATGTATGCACGCACGTACGCACGAGCACACACACGCACGCACGCACACATCGGGGGGGGGGGGGGGGGGGGGGGGGGTTCCTGCCTTTTTTTTAAATGTTGCATATCCCTTACAGGACGTTGCAATCAACATCAGCATTTTGAGGCAAAATCACGCTCAGTAGTTTGCCATTGCTTACTGAGCGACCGGCTCACATACCCCCGTAAGTTACCAGTGGCGAGAACCGCTGCCGATTCTCGCGCAGCTGCGTTACTCACGAGAATATACGGGATTACGGATAAAGTCGCCAACCCCTGGGCCTCCTGTCATGCTTGCTTAAAGTCGCTTAAAAATCGACAGGGTCATGTTTGCTCCGCGGCGGAGTTTTTACCATTGAAATTTGGTGAGACCATCAAACAATACGAATTGACAGATTGGCGGTCTGGAAACACTGTTGCTAATACAGCCAAATGGTTGTTTGCTTTCTTTCTTTCTTTTTGCGTTCGTTCGTTGCGAACTTAAGCGTAGTCCATTCAAGAGCTACTAGTCTACTTTTAGAGAACTGCACTGATATTTGCGTGGTTTCCCTATTACCAGTGCCCCTCGCCATCAGGCGAACCCACTCCGACTGTGGAAGTACTTGTAATGTACGTTCCCAAGTCAAGGACAAGAACATTATAGACCAGTTAACTGGTGTATGGGTTGAAACTGCAACCGCGGCATCAGCACACCGGATGTTTAAGAACAAGCGATCTTATCCATTGGACCATGTTTACCTCCGCATCAGTGATAAAACTGACACCCCTGGTGAAACAGTGAAGTGGACAGCAGACTGGGCTGACAACTCCTAGTGCTGTATGTTCATGTTGTGTACCTAAGTAAGCATAGACAATTCCCCAGACCCTCTGAAAATGGACGGGGAGAATGATGGATCCCCGGGTACCTCACCGAACAACGGACTACCTTTCCAGCTTCTTACGACCGGGCTATCATGCTTTTTCGCCACACACAGGGGAATGCGAATTCATGCTAAGCTGGAGAAATGCGCGAGTGCGTCACATGAGAATATACAGCGCACCACTACGGCAGACATGACGCTGTAAGATCTTAGCCAGGGAGAACCCTACATAGTTGAATATATTCAAATCGATGGCTCATGTGACGCGCTTGAGCACCTTTCTGACAGTCCCAGGGTAACAATCAAGTTCCCACTGAGATGGCAGTATGGGCGAAACTCGATGACACGTTGTTTCAAGGTTTAGAGAGGGAGCTGAATCAATTATCGCTTGAAGAATAACTAGAAAAGTTCGGATTTATGTCTACCTCTATTTCCTGCGTCAATTTGGTAGCAGTGAGATAGTTTAGTTTAGTTTAGTCGGAGGATCAACATCACCGCACACGGGTGTAACCCATAAGTGCTCCGTTCTACTCCTAACTCAAGCCTGAGTCAGGAGAATCTCAACTCAGTGCACAAACTCCGTAGCACCGGCGAGGATCCTGAAATACTTTGGGTAGATTTTTAACTCGAAATTTTGCCCGGGCAGCGCCGTTAGGCCACTCTTTTTCGATTTCCAACTGCCAAGGGATTTTTTACGTGCACAACAATATACACGGCCGTCCGATCTCACTACCCAGAGACCAGAAGAAATTTTGTTACTAGAAGTCGACATGAAAAAATCCCGGTCCTCAACGGGGCTTGAACCCGGAACCTCCAGTACTCAAGGCGGACACCATACCTCGAGACCACTCAGCAGTGAGAGGAAGAAAGTATCTAATCCGCAGAAAGCAGGCGGTGAAAGCTTAAATATCGTGGAGGTAGGAGCGCAGAAGAACGCTGCTAGGAAAGATGATAGTCGTTAGTCGTGGTTCCAACTTCACAGCAACGGGTCGTCCCCGTTATGCTCCGTTCCCGTGTCAGTGAATATCACATAAAATGTTTCCAAATGCCCCATGTGAAAAGTGGGAAAGACAGGAATCTCGGCAAACAACGGCCCTCTCCGGCACACTGTGCAAAATGTCACCGCCAGAATGTCACCACAAAACTCCTCTACGAACAGTACAGTTCACCCTTGATGGAATTGGCAGTCACTTTCCCAACCAAATGTTCACCTACAAAGTCTCGAAGTCTCTAGATATTGTTCCGTTTCTAGATGTTTTCTAGCCACCACGCCATTTTTCTCCGATACAAAACAACCTCGAACAGATGTAAAGAAACACTTCACTGTATATAATGCCGTCGCCAGAATGCCAACACAAAAGTCCTCCTCGAAACCACAGTTGATAGTGAGATGTGGCAATATCTCAAAAGCAGCCAGTGTCCTTTGTAGAGACGAACGATTCTGCAATATCGGGCAAAGAATGCGGAAGGCATGAGAGAAACTCTTCAGGGAACCATACAAATTTGCTAGAGATTTGTTCAAACAGCCACGACCCAGCAGCCTTAATTTCTAGAAAGAGGCGCTGAACGTGCAACTACTGGATACATACACGATGTTCAGCGTGACTCTCCACTGTGAGAGAGGGAGGAGCTCTTAAAGGCCGGAAAACCAACAGTGGGTTTCAATGTCAAGCCTTCGTAGTGGCATGAGGTTGTGGTAGTGGTCCAGATGGCGCGAAGCAAGTCAACAGCAGGTCCTGACGGTGTACCGTACACAAACGATGCCCGAACATCTTAAAAAGACTCCGTTGGATTCTGAGATCCAGGTGAAAGCATAAGCGCGTAAGCTCAGGGTGGAAGAAAGCCAATGGAATTTATATTCCTAAATTACAAAATTTGACCAGCAATACCCAGTCCAAGCCGACTTCTCTTCTGAACGTCGATGGGCAAATTATTCTTCTCAGTCATGACCGGCATTCACCACGTACTTAAGTAGGAATAACAACAGGAGTACAAAACGGGATGTTATCCACAGATGTGTTGAGCATGAGATCATTATCTGAAACTATATATATAATAACAACAGGAGTACAAACAAGGATGTATCCCCAGATGTGTTTAGGCTGTTTAGCATGAGATCATTATCTGAAACTTGTCATTGGCACCTTGCCGTCTTGACAGACTATAGCTTGTGCTTTAAAAAGGCATAATAACTTTTACCTATGGCAGTAGCGAATGTGACTGATAAGGCCAATTTGCGCTGTAAATGTCCGTTCACAGTGGGTGCATGTGAACACGTGGTCATTCCCATCATCATGCAACATCATACGTCTCACACGCTCGGTGTGTGACTTATCTGCAATAATTTTCTCCTTTGTCTTTATTCCATTTCTGATCTTTGCCCTCCATGCAACACGTTCAGCGGCGACTTGCTCCCAATGTGCATTATCAATGCCTGTATCAATCATAAGCTGCTTACACACATCTTTGTATCGTAGTAGAGGCCGACCCTGAGATCTCTTACCCATCTGTAATTCACCAAAAAAGATGTCCTTTGGTATTCTACCATCATCCATCCTCCTAAGATGTCCTATCCATCTAAGTCTACGAAGACTGAGCATGGAATAAACCGTTACACAACCTGATCTTTCCAATACTTCAGTATTTGTGATTTTGTCTTGCCACTTAATACCAAGTATTCTTCGCAGACACCGCATATGAAAGCTGTTTAAACGTTTCTCTTGGTGTGAGTAAGTTGTCCAGGTTTCACTGCCATAAAGAAGAGTACTAAGGACACAGGCTTGATAGACAAGGACTTTTGTTTTGGCTGTAAGCTTCCTGTTCTCCCAGACTCTGTTTCTTAACCTGTTCATTGTTTTTGCTGCCTTACCAATCCGGATGTTGATTTCCTGATCTAGGGATAATTTGCTACTTACCACTGATCCTAGATATGTAAAATGGTCTACCATTTCTAGTTCAGCGTCGTCAATAAAGATTGATGGTACCCCATGTGCACCTTGTGACATAATCTGTGTCTTCTTTTTGCTAATTGTTAAACCAAATTCAGAACAAGCACTGGAGAATGCAGATAGTAGACATTGCAATTCTTCCTCAGAGTGGGTCGTAATTGCAGAATCATCTGCAAAAAGCAACTCTCTTATCAGTAACCTCCTAATTTCGGTCTTGGCATTCAATCTCTGAGCATTGTAGAGGCCGCCATCTGAGCGTGAGTGAATGTATATACCACCATCCTGATCACGAAAGGCATATTTCAGTAGAAGTGAAAAGTATTATCCAAAGAGGGTGGGAGCTAGTACACAACCTTGCTTAACTCCACTCTTGATTTCAAACTCTTCAGAAGTTGCACCAACAAACTTGATTACACCCTTCATGCCTGTGTGGGACGATTCCACAATGGACAGAAGAGTTGGTGGGCAGCCAATCTTCTTTAGTGCCTTGAACAGACCCTCACGACTGACCAAATCAAATGCCTTTGTGAGGTCGATGAAGGCAATAAACAGTGGTTGATTCTGTTCACAGCATTTTTCTTGCATTTGTCGCAATGAGAATATCATATCAATGGTAGACCGGTTCTGTCGAAAGCCACACTGCGATTCGGGTAGACTTGATCTCCTAGGACTTGAAGTCTGCGCAGAACAATTCTGGCAAATACTTTTCCAACAATACACAGAAGTGAGATACCCCTATAATTGTTGCAGTCGCTCCGATCGCCCTTGTTCTTGTACAGTGTAATGATGCTTGAAACTTTGAAGTCCTGTGGGACTTGTCCTTCTCGCCAGCATAGCTCTATTAGCTTGTGGATCTGTAGAGTGAGTGTGTCTTGCCCACTCCTGATAACCTCTATTGGAATCTTACATGGAGCATTGCCAGATGCAAGTTCATTTATAGCACACTTAACTTCTGTTATGGTGGGAAGTGTGTCCAGGTGGTCAAGAGTTGGTAGAGCCTCTATGGCGTTGAGGGCATCATCCGCTAGTTTGGTCTCACTTGAGTAAAGCTCCAAATAGTGCTCTACCTATCTATCCATCTGCTGTTTCTGAAACTATATATATATATATATATATATATATATATATATATATATATATATATATATAAATATATATATATATATATATATATATATATATATATATATATATATATATATATATATATATATATATATATATAACAAAGTGTATGTATGTAAATATGTAAATATGTATGTCCTTTATTTGTTCGCGAACGGCCCATCCGATTGAGATGAAATTTTCTACACACCTTCCTTTCATTCCAGAGCTGTCAACTGTCATAGTTTTTTTTTTCTTCTTCCTCCTCCTCCCTCCTCCCCTCCCAAAATACGTACGTAAATATATGATGATGATGATGAAAGAATCCCCGAACCAAAACGCTAGGGAAAGGAAAGAAAATGACGTGACTACACAGAATCGTCACACGGCAATCATCATCATCAAGTGCCGTGCCGGCTGGCGTAGGCGTTCATGGCTCTCCGTAGATCTCAGTCTTTGGTTTTTGGATCAACTCTGCTGCTGATATTCCTCCATGCCACGGCAATATCAATAACAATTCATCTTTTTATGTGTAAGGAAGTTATCTACAGTCGTGTAGAAGGGAAGAACTAGACGAGTATGAATTCGGAATGGCGAACTCTCTCCTCCTCTCTTCTCCTCCCTCCTCCTCCCTCTACCTCCTCCCTCCTCCTCTTCTTCCTCCCTCTCATCCCTCTCCCGACTCCCTCCTCCTTCTCCCTCTTCCTCTCCCCTCCTCCTCCATCCTCCTCCCTCCTACTCCCTCCGCCTCCTCCCTCATCTTCCCTTCTCCTCCCTCTCCCTCCTTATCCCTCCTCCTCCTCCTGCCTCCCTCCTACTCCTCCCTCCTTCTCCCTCATCATCCTCACTCCTCCTTCTCCCTGCTTCTCCCTCTTCCTCCTCCTCCTACCTCCTCCTCCTCCTCCCTCTACCTCCTCCTCCTCCCTCCACCCTCCTCCTCCCTTTCCTTCCTCCTCCTCCCTCTACCTCCTCCTCCCCCTACCTCTTTCCTCCTCCCTCCTCCTCCTCTTCCACCTCCCTTTCCTTCCTCCCCTCCTCATTCTCCCTCCTTCCTCCTCCTCCTTCCTTCTTCTCCCTCTGCCTCCTCCCTCCTCCTATCCCCTCCTCCTCCTTCTCCCTCCTCCTCCTCCTACCCTCTTCCTCTTTCCCTCCTCCCTCTCCCTCCTCCTCCCTCTTCCTCCCTCTCCCTCCTCCATCCTCCTCCTCCCTCTTCCTCCTCCTTCTTCCTCCTCCTTCCTTCTCCTCCCTCCTCCTCCCTCTTCCTCCTCCTCCTACCTCCTCCCTTTTCCTCCCTCCTCCTCCCTCTACATCCTCCCTCCTCCTCTCCACTCTTCCTCCTACCCTCTTCCTCTTCCCCTCCTCCCTATCCCTCCTCCTCCCTTCACATTCCTCCTCCTCCCACTTCCTCATCCTCCCTCCTCCTCCTCATCCCTCCTTCTCCCTCCTCCCCCTCCTCCTTCCTCCTCCTCCCTCTCCTCCTCCTCCCTCTACCTCCTCCCTCTTCCTCCTCCTCCCTTCTCCTCCTCCCTCTACCTCCTCCTCCCTTCACATTCCTCCTCCTCCCTCTTCCTCCTCCTCATCCCTCCTTCTCCTTCTTCCTCCTCCTCCCTCTCCTCCTCCTCACTCCTCCTCCTCCCTCTACCTCCTCCTCCCTTCACATTCCTCCTCCTCCCTCCTCCTCCCTCTCCGCCTCCTCCCTCCTCCTCCCTTCACATTCCTCCTCCTCCCTCTTCCTCCTCTCTCCGCCTCCCTCCTCCTCCTCCCTCTACCTCCTCCCTCCTCCTCCCTTCACATTCCTCCTCCTCCCTTCCTTCTCCCTCCTCATTCTCCCTCCTCATTCTCCCTCTTCCTTCTCCCTCCGCCTCCTCCATCCTCCTACTCTCTCCTCCTCCTCCTCCCTCTCCTCCTCCTGCTCCCTCTCCTCCTCCTGCATTCTCCTCCTCCCTCCTTCTCCCTCCTCCTCCCTCCTCCTCGCCTCCTCCTCCACACTACTCCTCCCTCCTAATCCCTCCTCCTCCCTCCTATTCCTCCCTACTCCTCCTGTCTCCTCCCTCCTCTTCCCTCCTCCACCTCCCTCTTCCTCCTCCCTCCTCCATTTACCCAAGACAGACAGACAGTCAGACAGATAGTCGGGAACGGGATCTTATATGACTACTTATATAATTTAAATGAGATGCTCTCCACCATGGGCTGGGCCGGGTCAGACAGACAGACAGACAGATAGATAGATAGACAGACAGACAGACAGACAGACAGACAGACAGACAGACAGACAGACAGACAGACAGACAGTCGGGAACGGGAACTTATATGACTACTTATATGAATTAAATGAGATGCTCCCCACCAGGGTCTGGGCGAAGCCGGGCCGGGTCAGCTAGTATATAATAACAACAGGAGTACAAAACAGGATGTTATCCCCAGATGTGTTGAGCATGAGATCATTATCTGAACCTATATATATATAATAACAAAAGGAGTACAAAACAGGATGTATCCCCAGATGTGTTGAGCATGAGATCATTATCTGACAAGTTATCAAGCGAGCGAAAACGAAGAAAGAAAAAATCTTTATGTTATGTGTGTCGATCTGGCCATAGGGTACAGGTTAGCTGTTGTGGCAGGTTCACCAGATATATCATGTGCCAGAGGAGATCGCTCCGATGCTAATGCAGTGTTTTTCAGGTTTTTTCTCTACGGTTCTCGACCTGCACTAGATGGGTCTACCTCCAACTGTGTACTATTTCGCTGACATTATTTATCATGGCTATGCAGGTGATCCAACCAGCTCCGTGGCCGAGGTGTTAGCAGCTTTCTCCGCTAACCCCGAATACTCTTGTCACGTGACGCGACGAGAATTAGCAGTGGTTCGAATCGCAAAAGTGACTTAGGAGAGTATGGAGCCGGTCGCTCAGAAAGTCGTGGCGTGCTGATGAGCGTAATCTAGCCTAGGAATCAACATACAGCTGAAAGATGCTGGTGTTGACCGCAATATCCTGAAAATGGATGGAAACGCGGGGGGGGGGGGAATGCAGGTGATCCTGAATATAAAGTTTGGCTATGCACAAGGCCCGAGACAGTAAGGGATGCAAAATGTGCGGTTCGCAGGTCTTCGTGAACGACATGATAATCCTGACACCGGAGGAGAGCCATTCCTGCAGCATGCTCCTCAAACTAGATGAACTGACCTGAACGGCTGGTGCAGGCTGAGCTTCAGACCCAAGAAAAGGAGAAATCTGTCGGTGAAGAGCCAGGTGGCTGCAACCGTGTTCATAGTTGCCGGCCAGGTAATTCTCGCTGTGATGGAGGAACCCGTGAAAAGCCTCGACAGTGTGCCATTACTCGTTGACGGACAAGACCACAGTGCAGCACATTCATAAGACAACTGCGGACGGTCCGTGCGCTGTCGAGAAAAGCAGACACAGGGAAATTCATGATCTGGTGTTTTCAGTTCATGCCGATTCCAAGGCTATTATGGCCTCGAATTATTTAAGAGTGGTTCTCAACCTTTTTTGGCCCGTGCCCTCCTTCACTGTATTTTCAGAACGTCATTCCCCCGCCCCCCTTTCATATTTCCTATCTAAAAATCCCCTACACAGTATACGTAAAAATGGAAGGTAAATTTAATAGCATATACTAAATGTTAGGACATTAAATGAGCTAGGAAAGTTGACCAATGTTCTAAGAGAGATGGATAAACCAATGTTCTAAGAGAGATGGATAGCATGAAAATGAATATACTAGGCCAGTGGTTCTCAACCGGTGGGGAATTCCCCCCCAGGGGGGAATTTCAGGGTTTCCAGGGGGGGAATGAAGACCATTTCAAGATTGTCTTAATACAAGAACCGATTACTTGACATAGTTTTTCCCTTCATACTTTACAGTTATGTATGTCTCGTCCTTCTAAAATTCATTTTATAAAGTAAGTAGACCCACAAATCATGTTTTATGTGGATGTCTAGACTTGTTTTAGTATATGCTATTACATTTGCCTTCCACTTTTACGTATACTGTGTAGGGGTGAGGGGATTTTTAGATAGGAAATATGAAAGGGGGGGGGGATGACGTTCTGAAAATACGGTGAAGGGGGGAACGGGCCAAATTTTTGATAGGAAGGGGGGGAATGGCGTTCTGAAAATATGGTGAAGGGGGGAATGGGCCAAAAAAGGTTGAGAACCACTGTACTAGGCGTTAGTAAGATGAGATGGAAGGGATCGGGCAAAATTATAGCTGACAATCACACAATAATTTATTCTGGAGGGGATACACATGAAAAAGGTGTAGGAATAATATTAGACGAAAAAACAGCCAAGTCAATTAATGGATACTGGTGTATTTCATATAGAGTTATTATGGTAAAAATCAAAGGCAAACCAATAGATATAAATATTATACAAGTATATGCACCAACAGCAAGCAGTAGTGATGAAGAAATACAACACTTTTACGATGAAATAGAAATGGCGATGGCTCAAATTGGATCACAAGAAATAAAGATAATACTTGGTGATTTTAATGCAAAAGTAGGAAAGGGAAAAATGGAGGATGTAGTGGTGAATTATGGTTTAGGTACAAGAAATGAAAGAGGGGAAAAGCTAATAGAATGGGCAAATATAAATGATATGATAATTGGAAACACATGGTTTAAACACCATAAAAGACGACTGTACACATGGATAAGCCCTGATAAGAAAATACGCAACCAAATTGACTACATACTAATTAATAAAAGATTTAGAAATGCTTTAATTAATGTAAAGACAATGCCTGGTGCTGACTGTAATAGTGATCATGTACCACTATGTGGACAAATAAAAGTAAGATTAAAGAGAGGGGAAAAAATGGTTAAGAACATGAGACTTAATAAAGAGGTTCTGAAAATAGATAAAGAAATGCAAGAACAATACAAAGTGACTGTGAAAAATAGGTACAATGCAATAACTAAAATACAGAGTATAGATGAACAATGGGAAATGTTAAGGGACTCCATTCATCAAACTAGCAAAGAAGTATTACCGGAGAGAGGCAAAATAGCTAAGAAAAAATGGATGAATGAAGATATCTTAAAACTGATGGACAAAAGAAAACAGAGTAAAAATGACAAACAAGAATACGCTAAGATAAATAAAGAAATAAAAGATAAATGTGGGAAGGCTAAAGAAAGTTGGTTAAACGAGCAATGCAAAAAAATTGAATTAAATTCCATTAAAGATACAAAAAATATGCACAGACAAATCAGTGAGCTTACAGGAAGAAAAATAAAAATAAATACAGGGTGTTTGAAATCAAAAACAGGAAAGATAATATTAGAGGAAGATGCTATAATGAAGAGGTGGAATGAGTATATAAGAGAATTATATGAAGGAGAAAGGGAAGAATTAACAGAAGATAGTAACTTAGAAGGTCCACCTATTCTGAAAGAAGAAGTCACTGACGCTATGAAACGTATGAAGAAAGGAAAAACAGCTGGGCCAGATGAAATCACAATAGAAGAATTAGAAGTATTGGGAGAATTTGGAGTAGATATATTAACCAAAATGTTTAATGATATTTACAGCAGTGGATATTTACCCAGTGATATGCTGAAATCTGTATTTATAGCTATACCAAAAAGACCAGGATTGTGAAGATTTTCGTACAATTAACCTTATAAACCATATCACTAAGCTTCTACTCAGAATCATAATGAGAAGAACCAAAAAGAAAATAAAAATGGAAATTAGTGAAGAACAGTATGGATTTGTGAAAGGAAAGGGCACAAACAATGCAATTTATACATTACGGACACTAATAGAAAGGTCAATAGAGAAACAGAGAGACATATATTTGTGCTTCATAGATTATACTAAGGCATTTGATAAAGTAAAACATGATGAACTGATTAAAATGTTGGAAGATACCAACACGGATGGAAAAATTTAAGAATAATAAAGAATATTTACTGGAACCAAGTAGCAGCAATTAAAATGGGAAATAAAGAGGGTAGTTACGAACAGATAAAGCTAGGAGTACGACAAGGGTGTGTCTTGTCACCAGATCTTTTCTCCCTGTATAGCGAAGTAATAATGAGAGATATCAAAGAGATGCCAGGAATACTAGTTGGTGGTTATAATATAAATAATATACGCTATGCAGATGACACAGTATTGGTGGCGGATAATTCAACAGACCTACAACAATTATTAGACGTTGTAGTAACAGAGAGTGCAAGGAAAGGACTCTCCTTGAATATCAAGAAAACAGTAATATCAAAGAAAATGGTGACACCAAAATGTGACATAGAAATAGAAGGGAAAATCCTTAACCAAGTTGATAATTTTAGATACCTAGGGGCATTTATAACATCAGATGGAAGATGTACAACAGAGATTAGGGGCAGAATAGGGCAGGCAAAAGCCACATTTCAGAAAATGAAGAGTATCTTATGCAATAAGTCACTATCACTGAATGTAAGAAAGAGAGTGCTGAAATGCTATATAGAACCAATTTTGCTGTATGGCAGTGAATCTTGGAATGTAAATAAACAAATTAAGAAGAAATTAGAAGCAACAGAGATGTGGTTCCTGAGACGAATGTTGCGAATTCCTTGGACTGCCAGAGTAACTAACGACGACTGCCTGAAACAGGCTAATGAAACTAGAACATTATATACAACAATAAGACAGAGACAAACAGCTTTCCTCGGTCATGTGATGAGAAGAGAGGCATTGGAGAACATCGTAACAACTGGAAAGATCGAGGGGAAGAGAGGCAGAGGTAGACCAAGAGAAGTGATGCTGGATGGATTGAGACGGTGGCATGGAGGAATATCAGCAGCAGAGTTGATCCAGAAAACCAAAGACCGAGATCTATGGAGAGCCATGAACGCCTACGCCAGCCGGCACGGCACTTGATGATGATACTAAAACAAGTCTAGACATCCACATAAAACATGATTTGTGGGTCTACTTACTTTATAAAATGAATTTTCGAAGGATGAGACGTACATAACTGTAAAGTATGAAGGGGTTCTGGTATTAATGCGATCTTGAAATGGTCTTCATCCCCGCCCCCCTGGAAACCCTAAAATTACCCCCTGGGGAGGGGGAATTCCCCACCGGTTGAGAACCACGGATTTAAGAGATGGTCATGAGCACACTAGAGGTGCTAGAGAGAAAGATCCGCTCGGTGACAAGGAAGTGACGGAACGTCACCAGGTCTGTTGAACGTAGCTCTTTACTGCAAGAAAGCGAAGCTGGCTCTCTGTTCATGCGTTCAAACTCGGATCGACTCTGACTCTTGTTTCCGGGCAAGCCCAGCCTAAACATGGGTAAGAGAAAATTTCCTTGGAAGTAAAGACATTCTGTCATGACAGTGTCTGTATCACCCCTCGAGGAGTTCAAGACTGGTACTGGACTGTCACATTTGCAGAGAGCCTTGGTGATCATTGGAATATTAGCCAACATAGGGGCGTAGGCTTTTTGTGTGTTTGCTCACTGTGAAATCTATTATAGTCCACACACGTGGTACTCCCAGTAGTAGTAATTAGTAGTGAGTGTACTGGACTGATATTGGGTGAGGTTATGTTTTACCTGTTACCACTGTCCCCTACCATCAGGCAAATCCTGTCTTCTGAGGTGCTTGTAAGTCCCCAAGTCAGAGACCAGAAGACAGCATGTAAGTCCAACTAGCCAGCATGTGGAATAAACTCACAATGCTAGTCACCAGAGAAAGTCCATGTGCGACCTTATTAAATTTCTCGGGCCTGTGGATTAGCTTCCCCATTACCAGTGTCCCTCGCCTTCAGGCGTACCTACTCCGGCTTCAGAAGTACTTTAACTTATGTCCCCAAGTCAAGGACAAGAAATCAACATTTTAGTCCAACTGTCCAGGCTGAATCCCTTGGCTCGGCATCAGCACACCGGATGTTTAAGAACATTCATTCTTATCCATTTGGCCATGCTGACCTCCGTCCTGGAGAATATGGAACCTGGTAATGGTTCTCTGTGACCCTTATGGTATCTTCTTCTTTTTCTTTGCGTTCATCCGGAGTGTTTTTTTCAGATGTGATTACGGTGTGTCTCGTTAGGCACCCTTGGGTCGAAAACCAACACATCCGACTTTTTGCGTGCAATGTTGACCAGGTTAGCATTCCTGGGACTCTCACTTTTGTGGTACCGTCCACATCTCAGCTAGTCAAGTTGGAACAGTCAAAAAGACTTCACGGTCATCCCTCAAAGGTAGGCAGGGACAGTCCATAGCATTTTCCGCCATCCTGGGTGGCTTCCATAATTGCAGAGCCGACACATAGCGCCCTGGTGCTGGGCTCATCGAGGGAATCGTCACGTCCTGCTCATGGCTGCTTTAATTCCTCACTTCAATATATTGGGCATTTCGTTCGCCCCAGGCCGTTCCCGCACAAACCAGGCAGGTCTGTAGACAGTATCCACTCAGCGAGTTTTCGATTCGGACATGTGCTTGTCGTTGTGCCCATCAGAGCTGTTCAAAGCACGACAGACATTCGGAAAATTACTTAGTCAGAGCTGTTCCGAACAAGAGTGGCATTTGGAAACTAGGTAGTCAGAGCTGTTCCTAGCACGAGAGACATTCGGACGAGACATTTCGCTCGGACGTAAATGCATAGTGCCAATTTTTATTTTGCCACCCGTAGGACGGCACTTCCGAATTCGGCGGGCATTTTTAATGAGGTTAGCCTTCCTCGGGTTTCGAGGCACGTTAGACTTATTGTTGTGATGTCGCCTACATCTCAGCTGGTCAAGATAGAACGGTCAACGACATCATGGTCAACCCTCAAGGGAAGGCAGGGGCAGACCATGGGCATTCCTTCGCTATCCAAGGAGGCTTCCATAATTGCAGAGCCGGCACATATTGCTCTGAGACTGGGCTCACCCAAGGAGTTGCCACGTCCTGCTCATGGCTGCTTTAGTTCCTCACTTCCATGTGTTGGGCATCTCGCTTGCCACTGGTCGCTCAAGCACACACCAGGAACGGTCAGTCTGTGGGCGATATCCACTAGGTAAGCTTTCACTTTGGACTTCGGACCACACAATGGATTCGCTAGCCGTGCATTCCATTTCATGTTCTTGAGACGTTTTTCCACCTTTGTCTACACTCTCTATGAGTTAGTTTTCGTAACCATTTCATTCGACTGGGGCACTTCTTCTACCTTTTAGTACTCGCTCACGAGGTAGGCTACATGTGCTGCCGGCTCAGCACCTTATCTCCATGCAGCAGTGAGCGAGAAACGGCCAGGCCCTCTCATCCGGGGATCCCTCATATCCCCCAGCTGAGAGCCTTCGGACAAGTATCTGAACTGGGCATGTAGCGTGCTCAGCCTCAACCCTTGACGGAGAGCCTTAGAGTATGTGTCCGAACCAAGAACTTCTGCCTTCGTGCACCTGATTTAAACTTTTGACTGCTATCCTCAGTCTACCTGCAGAGCAGCAGGTTGTGTCTCGCTTAGTCTGGCCCCTATCCCATAAGCTGTCCGATATGTAGTTTTCATCCATCGACATAGCACATGGGGTCAATGGGACACGCAAGCTCCCCACCACGGCAAGGTGGAGACACATCGAGGTATGTAAATGAACTTATTTTACTTTCATACTTTGTAGCGGGGGAACACAGATAACAGAAAGATTTCACTCGACTAACACCAGGTTGCCGGTCTCCCTGGTATAGAGGTTAAGGATGTTGTTTGTAATCCCTGATACTCTCTTACGAAACACAGCTGCATGAGATTCGGCAGCAGATCACGCCGCGCTGGTTACATACAGAGGTATGTGAGCCAGTCATTCAGAAAGTAATGGCAAACTACTGAACATAAAACTTGCCAAGACATCTAAAGCAGCTGAAAAATGCTGGTGTTGACTGCAATGTCCTGTAAAGGATATGCAAGAAAAAAAAACAAGAAAACACCAGGTTACATTAAGCGGACAGTGGCATGAGCAGTCAGACATAGGTCTGATATCAGCCCTCATCATTCACTATGGGAGGGAAAGATTGGCCACATGAGTCAATCAGTTTCTGAGACATGATCTTATAGGTGAGTTGGTTTTCTTCAAATGTTTCAGATCTTGTAGGATGTCGCCATGTTTAATCTTCTCGTCCTATAATATTCTAACTATTTTTCTGTAGCACAATGTTAAGCTCAAGAACATCAACTGTCTTCTCTACTGATTGCAAAATGCACCACGATTCAGGCCCAAGTATTGCCACAGGGAAGATAAATGTTCTCAACAATTGTCCTTTGTTTGGTGTAGAGCCATGGCTAGTTTATATCTGACATATTTTACAGCTCCACAGATAAGAGAACCTTAATACAAATGCACAAAGTGTTTTTCATGATTTTCAGCATGTTGTAGAACAAAACGGTTAACAATTGACCATCGACTGAAGCTAAACTTTCTGTCTCACCTTTTGTGCTATGAAATTCATGCATGAAATCAAGAAAGCGGAATCATGAATATCCATCTCAGACTAAACTTATCTCCCACCTGTGAACTGGGATGAAGTCCAGTGAGTGTGTTGACAATGAAATACCTACAATCTGTAAACATCACTACCCTAGACCTGATCCCAGCAAGTCCGTTTGTGAAGTGTGGAATCAGAAACTGAATGGCTGAATGGATAAACATCCGGTGTGCTGATGCTGAGGTAAGGGGTTCAACCCCTGTATCGATCGGTCAGTTGGACTAAAATGTGGACTTCACGTCCTTAACTTGGTGACGTAAACTACATGTACCTCTGAAGTCAGAATGGGTTCGCCTGATGGCGACGGACACTGGTCATAGGCAAAGTTAATCCACATGCAAAATTCAGTTCACTGCACTAGAAAATGCATGCATGAACTACAACTGAGTTCAAAGTGTGCAATCACACACATACAAATAAAAACTAAACTGCCAACATCCTAACATGCCGCTCCACAGAAGGGAAGCTCAAGTATCAATCTTGCAAACCCTGATAGTTTTTTAGCCTGGAGAAGGGAAGCAGAGCTTTGCAACAATCTCAGTATGTGGTTGGATGAAGTCTCTACACTGACCTCACTCAGTAGAAAATAAACTATGACTTACTGAGTGAACTAACCAAGAGACAATATTGCAGATATAGACAGATCTCCAGCGAATAAAGGAAGCAAACAGACCTCACTCCAACAGATAAAAGCCCTCTTCAGGGCTCAGACAGCCTAAATGCCAGGACTTCAGGATCTAAACCTCACCCTTTCAGAGCATTTACAAACAACAAGAACTCAACCGTCTCAATGCTTCCTGTCCAACCATGATCACCCAAATTGTTGTTTAACCCTAAAAATACAAACTGTTCTGATAAATCTTCAAAACAGTGTTTTATTAAACAAAATAACAACCAAAGTAACACACTCACTCATTCTCATAAAGAAACCCATCAGTGCAAATTAGTCTCAAATGTATTCTGTTATGTAACATAATTGTGTATTCTGAATACAGAAAACAATTCTTTTAAGATAATATTACACAGACAATTAATACCAAGCCATTTGATCCTGTAATTTACTGTGGAAATCATACAAGACAAAATCATAAATGTAAAATCTGTCAACTGTGGAAAAGACATGCTGAAGATATTTGCAGAAACATAATGCACATTGTAAATATATGAGACACATCCATTATAAAACTGTATGGAGTATTAAAACAATGTGAATATTGAATAAGTACAGAGCAGAGTATTGTTAAGTGTAATAATTAACTGTATATATGTCATGATCATAAATAAAAAGGTTAAATGTGGCAATGTCAATCAGTCAGTGGTTAGAGTTTAAACTCCTGCAGGTTAATCTTTCTGCATGGTATAGCTCTGGTATTGACCCTGAATCAGTAAATAACCCTTTTTCAAACCTTGGGGCATACTGTATATATGGTGTAAACACATATTTGTAAACCTATTGCCATTTGGTGGGGGTTGTAGATAATGGAACCACCTTTATTTCCCAGGACATTAATTGGTACCCATTTTAGACTGGTCATTGGGGAAGAAAAAAATACCCGTCCTGAAGGGGGTCAAATACATGACCACTGAGGTGCACGCAAACATGCCAACCAATGGCATTGGCTACTAAACCTTTGGTACTCTGGGGGGTAATGCTGAGGTAGGTTCAACCCCTACACCTGTCAGTTGGATTAAAATGTTGACGCCTCGTCCTTGACTTGGGGGCGTAAATAAGTGCCCTAGAAGACGGAGTGGGTTCAAATGACGGAAATGGACCTGGTAATAGGGAAAGCTAATCCACAAGCAAAATTCAGCCCAGTGCATAGGAAGTAGTAGTAACATGTATATGGACTACGTTTGAGTTCAATGCAAGTGAATTGTTTAATAGCATAATATGGACGGTTTACATTTTTTTTTTTAAATTCAAGCAGTCTATACACGAGCTACTACTTCTAGTGCATGGCATTGATTTTTGCATGTGGATTAGCCTTCCCTATTACGAGTGTCCCTCGCCATCAAGTGAACCCACTCCAAATTCAGAGGTACTTGTAATTGACATCCCCAAGTGAAGGACGATAGGTCAAGATTTTAGTTCAACTGTCTGGTTTAAGGGTTGAACCCTTTACCTTGGCATCAGCACACTGGATGTTCTTATCCATTCGGCCATGCTGGCACACGGTCTAGGGGTTGAACCTGCTACCCCAACACAACACTGGACGTATAACAATAAATGCTATTATACATTTGGCCATGCTGACCGCCTGTGCATATGTTAAAACTTG
The DNA here is from genome assembly GCA_963921405.1 of Cepaea hortensis. Taxonomy (NCBI): domain Eukaryota; kingdom Metazoa; phylum Mollusca; class Gastropoda; order Stylommatophora; family Helicidae; genus Cepaea; species Cepaea hortensis. The sequence goes on from OY992893.1 coordinate 78,056,596, forward strand.
ATGTATACAAAAAACAATGATGATATTAGACACGGCATTGCTTACAAGGTAATTAACTTTCCTGGTAGTATATATACCGCTCAGTAAATACATCAGACTAGATAAATGCACACCGGATAATAAAAATGCAATAACTGCATTTCTTAGCTAAAACTTCAATTGTCAGATTCTTAAATTACAGGAAAAATAAATGCTGCAATGTGTAAATACAACATGCAAAAATGGGCCACACCAATTTTAATTTACGTGGGCCCAACAAGCGATAATAAAACCTGAGATTTAAAATGCATATTTTATGTTTTTCTCATAAAACGGCAACAATAACAAAGTATTAAACTTTCAAATATAACAATTTCACAACAGAAATGTTTCGACTGCACATCATAACAAGTGGGTTGGTTTTTTTCTCGACAAAGTATTTTGCAAACCTGCGCAAACAAAACTCATTTCCAGATCTTTGCTGCAGTTGAGTTGATCACTTGGGTGTCCCTGGCTGCAGAAGTCGCTGTCGTTCTTGGCTGTCCAGATTATTGTGGGCTGTACTCCCTGCAAGAATGTGTTGTACATTTTGTTGGTGAGCATTTTTACGTTCACATGTTTTATAAAAAAAAATTGACAACTTGGATAAACAAACATACATGTTATATTAATTTATAAAACACGAAGCAGAATAGATATCAGATCCATGAAATAACACTACAGAAATAAGTGATAAATAAAGCACCATATGTCATGCAATAAATTCTACAATGTATAACTTTGTGTCTTCATTATTCAAATTCACAACTGACCAGTTTAGAATTGAATAATCCATTATGTGCAATAAGTCGCTATCAATGAATGTAAGAAAGAGAGTGCTAAAATGCTAGATAGAACCAGTTTTGCTGTATGGCAGCGAATCTTGGAATGTAAATGAACAAATTAGGAAGAACTTGGAAGCAACAGAGATGTGGTTTTTAAAACGAATGTTGCGAATTCCTTGGACTGCCAGAGTAACTAACGATTGCCTGAAAGAGGCTAATGAAACTAGAACACTATATACAACAATAAGAAAGAGACAGTTTTTTTTGGTCATGTAATGAGAAGTGAGGCATTGGAGAACATCGTGACAACTGGAAAGATCGAGGGGAAGAGAGGCAGAGGCAGACCAAGAGAAATGATGCTGGATGGAGGAATATCATCAGCAAAGTTGATGACCGAGATAAAGACCGAGATCTGTGGAGAGCCATGAACGCCTACGCCAGCCAGCACTGCACTTGATGATGATGATTGTGTGTATTTATGTGTAGAATGTAGACAGAATGAGTTTATCAGACTGATGACGTAGGTGATCACAATTTTTCTATCTTACATATCAGGCCTTTATTCTTATCCAGATTATGACATGGCCAATTCAATCCCAAGTATATTTTTCCTCATAAACTTCTCTAATCAATGTATGGTTTTCATCTGGCCTTATTCATTTTCATTGTCAGCAGGCATTTTGATCCATAGTCTATGTTAAGTTATTTTGTTTTTTTAAAGAACACAAGTATCTAAAAAGACAATGTTTATCTCTCACACATGTGTGACGCAACACACGCTGAATATTATGATTGGCAAGAGGTTTGAACAGATTCTTGTGACCAGTCACAGATCACTACATCAATCTCCCTGCTTCTATTACAAGTGCCTCACAGTTAGGCATGGGTCACTGCACACTGAAGGGGAAGTCGTGGCTGAGAGGTTACCATTCGGCCTACTCTTTTCAACTCGCTGTGGCAAAAGGGGTTATGAATACAGTACATAATCCTGTATACCACGGTCAAAACAGTTGTGGACGATTTGGAAGCAAACCTCTTCATGTTGGTTTCCATACAATGGTATGAATGCCGGTCGTTCAGAAAGCAATGGCAAACTACTGAATTTAAACTTGCCCAGGAATCACAAATAGCCAAAGAATGCTAGATTTGACTGCTATGTCCTGTAAAGGATATGCAATTAACTTTTTTATTTCAATTGCTAATTTCAAACTGAAGAGGGACTTTCAAAAGTTGACCTACCATAGTACTGTGTCTCAACAAAGCCGTCCTCAACTGATTGGCTGCTACTTGGTACTGGGGATTCACCCTGTGTTCCACAAACTGACCCACGGCTGCAGAGAAACTGACCAAAGTCAGCCAGAGATACCACCTGATTCAAGAAAAAGTAGCAGTCAGAAGCATTACACGGTAACTTAGAATATCAAGTATAAAAAATAATCAACATAAACGGCAAACATTTACAAGCACCAATTAAGAATCATCAATTGTAATTAAAATCTACATGTTAAAGGTCGTGCTCTCAATTAATTTACTCTGGCAGAGGGGTTACAGATGCAATTGGTAATCCCAGCTTACCATGTTCAAAACACGGCTGCGTGCGATTTGGCAGTAGACCGCTTTGCGATGGTTTTCATACAATGCTTTGAGAGCAGATCATTGAGAGTTGAGTTAAGTTGAGTTAAGAACCGACATCACTGCACTCAGGACATTCTGAGACGTGCTCCATCCCTCGTTCAACAGCCAGCGAAGAGTCATACTACTAATCATTCCCACCACAATCTGATTAGGTCATTGAGAAAGCAATGGCAAACTAATGAATGTAAACTTGTCAAGAAATCACAAACAGCCAAAAAATGCCGGGGTTGACTGCGACATCTTACAAAGTATATGCAACTAACTCACATAAAGAAATGGCACTTGAAAGATCAAACACATTATGTTGCTCTTTAATGGCTCCACTTTGACATCATAGGTATATAAGACCCATATGACAACTATGACAACAAATGTCCTGCATGACATAAACAGCCATGTCAGTAGCACAGCACCCAAGGTGAAGGACTAGATTCATACAAGACACACACATGCTGTCTTGGAGACAGGTTACAGATAGTCAATAAACTACAGAAGGCTGACCCAGAAGAGTCTGGACACAAGCTTGAATGCCAACTGCCTGACAATACAGCGCACCGTAACAGTGCAGGTTAATTAATGCTGTCATTCGCCACCCTGTGACCTGTCCTGTGCAGAAAAACTTGGTAAAAAAGCGAAAGACAGAAGAAGCTGATAATATCAATATCAAACTGTGCACCCATATGATAAGTAGATTCAATATGGGCACATGAACCTTTTACCTTAACCCTTTAGCGGGCAAAGCATCCCAGAATGTCTCTACCCCCGAACGGGCAAAGTGGCCCAAACTGCCCGTAACTTATGCATTGTAAAAATGTGATCTCTTGGCTTTCCGAGGCTTTCGATTGTCTCGGTTTTGCCGATAGCTAGACAACGTGGCCGCAATTCGCAAGCGTATACTTTGAATTTGAACGGATTTTTAAAATAGTTTTTGGGGGGTTTGTATTTCAAAATGGATTTTGACGATTCTTCAAGTGGTAGTGGGGATTTTGCTGGGTTCAATTTAAGTGACATTGAAAGGTACAAAGTTGACTATTAATCGGGGCTAGATATCAGTGATCAGCGTTACTTTGCGTTAGCAGTCATGAGTCAGACTTTAAAGAAAATGATTATGATTGGGAAAATGTGTTTGTAAATTGCTGTATAGATGACTGACAATCACAAACAATATGTTTTTATTTTGTAAATATTTGTGTTCATGTGAGGAATAGCGGCATCATTCACGTGAGTAAAATGTACTGCATGCTTTTCCCTTCATTTTGCTGTTTATTTTACTAAAATCTGTTGGCTAACAATTTATATGTGATATTTTTACTAACGCAACCCAAAATTTTACTGAACCTCAAAATTCTTCTTGCCCGTTCAGGGCTACAAATTAGATAAGACAAATGTCTGCCCAGTAAAGGGTTATGGCACGTTGGGATTGTGGTGCCAGACCCATCACATCAACCGAACCCACTTTCCATGACATTCCCTGGCACCCATTGTAAGCCCATCATCATCACGTGCCATGCTGGTAAGCGTGGGCGGTCATGTTTTGCCATCTCACTTGATCACCAGAGTCATGGATCAGCTCAGTGTTCTTGTCTCGACCATACAACATGGCCAAGATATCCAGGTATTTACTTTAGTGTTTTAAGCTGGGACAACCCAATTGCCCAGGCCATTTTTAAAAATCCCTGCAGCATATGAATGCCCATGTTACTTCCATTCCCACTGAAAGCTAAATGAGCATTCAAAACAAATTGGGACAGTTTTATTTTATTCCAAGCAGCCAACTGTCATTATTATGAAGGTGCAGACCCTCCACGGCTGATCCAGGATCACAAATAGTGGGTCTGTAACTGTTGAAGACTGCCGTGGTAGCTTTTCTGTTACTTTTGAAGGTACCATGCCGGTGGTTTCATAAGAGTGAGAATAGTGTCAGCATAGTGGCGCATTTGTTTACGTGTTCATTCGCTTTGAATTCAAGCGTAGTCCATACATGTCCCTTCAGCCAAGCTGACTTCCACAGTAGCACGTCTGGGATTGATACGGTTTAGATGTCTACTAATTCTAGCTTGCCCTGTTTAGATGTCTACTAATTCTAGCTAGTCCTGTTTAGATGTCTACTAATTCTAGCTAGCCCTGTTTAGATGTCTACTAATTCTAGCTTGCCCTGTTTAGATATCTACTAATTCTAGCTTGCCCTGTTTAGATGTCTACTAATTCTAGCTTGCCCTGTTTAGATGTCTACTAATTCTAGCTTGCCCTGTTTAGATGTCTACTAATTCTAGCTTGCCCTGTTTAGATGTCTACTGATTCTAGCTTGCCCTGTTTAGATGTCTACTGATTCTAGCTTGCCCTGTTCAATACTTGGGCAGTCAGTCTGAACTTGTGTTGTTTGAAAACCTGTTGGATGCAGGAAACAATCAACAAATGGTACTTACCACAAAAATGCACACAACAACACCTAAAATAGCACCAGCCAGGACATCACTCCAGTGGTGTTTGTAATCTGAGATACGACTAAGGCATGTGAAGAAACTTGCGGAGAAGAGGACCAGCTGAACAAACGGCTTGAGCAAGGCGGCTTCTTTGCACACAATTCTTGCTTGAAGGTATAACTGTTGAGAGACAAAATGCTTGTTAACAAAATTATTTATATATAACAGAGGAGTGCAATTGGGAGGGTACAAGCCTTATTCTGCTGCGAGGAAATGCAACCTAAGACTAAATGTCATGGCACGGCAGACCTCGGCAACTGGTCTAGGATCGAAGCTCTGACAGGCAGACAATTAGTAGAGCAATGTTTTGCTGATCCGGCAATGTCTTCAGCTTGTCTTGTTCCAGGTGTATTGGTGATGCCTTTCCTCTGGAGTAAACCAGGCAGGCCGAGAGAGGGATCATACTGCACGGGCAATTCATGGTCTCTGCAGTTCAGCCCAGGCTTTGTGCTATGAGCTTTGTGCATCCATGATCTTACTGTTATGGGTTGTAGTTGTTAAGCCTTTTTTTGAAGCACAATATAACAAACTATCATCTGTCAAGACAGCAAGGTGCCAGTGCAGTAGTATTTTTTTTTACTGTCTTATTTACAGGACATTGCGGTCAACACCAGCATTTTCCAGCTGCTGTTGATGTCTTGGCAAGTTTTACATTCAGTAGTTTGCCATTGCTTTCTGAACATCTGGCTCACATACCTCCATAAGTAACCAGTGCAGCGCAATCCACTGCCAAATCTCACGCAGCTGTGTTTAACGCGTGGGTATATGGGATTACGAACAGCATCCTTAACCCCTTCGCCAGGGAGACTGGCAGTGCAGTTGTATATATATAACAGTATTTGAGGCAAGATTTTTTAAATAAATGAATAATCAGGGAAGGTGTGGTAGCACATAGACTAGCATGCTTTAGACACTGATGCACCATTGGTCAGATACAACGCTGCACATGACCTCTCTTCGTCCCACCGTGGCACATTATAGAAACAGTCAGTAGTCTGGTTAATATGGAAAGTGAAGTAAACGACCCTTCTACATGCTATAAGGTGCGTTGGACAATTGGTGCTAGATCCATACTTTTATAAACCAATCCGCTCTTTGTCAGTGACATGCCGGCTGTCTTGACCTACCAAAGATATTTTGTGGCACCCATTTTAGAATGGGTCAACCTGGGAGTCAATTTTTAAAATTCAAAGATGACCTCAAGCAGATTTCCAAGACCTCCGCAATAAAACAGGATTCTCAATGACACAATCAAACAAAACTAAACAATACACAATGAAACTGTATCATCATCATTGCCATCTACTGCTTGTAGTACCTTGTGGTGTAGGACAGGGGAGTCTTGCGCCTGAGGAATTAAGGCTGCATGGCAATGGTGGTTGCCGTGAACTGGACAGGTTAGGATTTTCTTTTTGCCCCCGATAAAAAAACATCCACACCTTACCGGGGATTCAAACCTGGGCCTCCCAAAGGAGAACCCAGCATTCTAGCCACTCTGCCAGCCGCTCCTCAGCATCCTCATTGTCACACTGTCATTTACTGCCGATATAGTACCTTGCAGTGTATAGTAATGGGTCTTTGAGCCTGAAGAATAAAGGCCACCTGGCTAGTGCAGTTGCCGTGAACTGTGCAGGTAAGGGTTTTCTTTCTGCATATCGACTCTGTGGTTATGAGGTCGATTCCCCCATCGAAGATTTTGATTTTAATGACCTGTGTTCCCAGGTTAACCCAGTCTAAGAAGGGTTCCAGGAAATGTAGTGGGAAGTCAAGACGGCCAGTAATGATAGGGACCACATCACCCGTCGAGTGGCGACTAGTCTCTCTCTCTCTATATATATATATATATACACGGCCCTATTATAATACATGCAACAAGTCCCAGGCATCTTACAGGGTCTTTACTTGTACACATCTGTATATCTGTATGTACTTCCATGGGTATTAGTTTTACTTGTACACATCTGTATGTACTTCCATGGGTTTTAGTTTTACTTGTACACATCTGTATATCTGTATGTACTTCCATGGGTATTAGTTTGCCTGTTTTGATGAAGACTTTGTAACCAAAACATCCAGTTATTTGTGATCATGTTCTTGTCTTGAGGATCGGCTGGCCGAGTGGCTAGTATGCTGGATTCTCCTATGGGAGACATGGGTTCGAATCCTCGGTAAGGTGTGGAGGTATTTTTCTGTCGAGGGGGGGGGGGGTGCGGGAAAAAAAACACTTAGCTGGCACAGTTCGCGGCAAGTGCACTAGCCAGGCAGCCTTAATTCCTCAGGCTCAAGGTACTATATTGGCAGTAAATCCAGTTTTTTTTTTTTTTGGACAGTTCTTGTCAAGTTGACCTGCTTTATTTTCTACTCTTCCTGGTAACAAGTGCATTGTCACAGCTTTACTCTAGTCAATCCCATTTTATTTTTATGCAAAACGATGTTAAGTTGTAAAGCAATAAATGACAAGCAAAGTAAACAGATTTCCTCAAACATAATCACAGAAGATAAATAAATAATTGGCACTTACAACTAAGTAGAGCATACAATACATGGAAAACGACGAATGTCCGGAAGGGAAAGATAATCTGAGGAAAATAAAAGAATTAAACACATTAGCTTCAGTAATATAAGCAATTTAAAAAAATGAAAAATCACATTTATATATCTTATTGCAACAACAAAAAAATCACAAAATGCAATAAAACAAATATGGAAATATATAGTTGTCAACGGAAAGAACTTACAGAAAGTTAGTAGTTTTTGAAAACCTTAAGTTTTTTACTGATGGGCATCAGTAATTTGATGACAAAAATTACAAGAACAAACATTACAAAAGCTATATTAGTGATTAGACAGACAGAACAAAAGTCAGAATACTAACAGAACATATTTTCTCCCATGGCAGCATATGTGTGTGATATATAAAAAAAATCTGCTGAAAATCACATATGTGCCTTTGAATATAAACATTAGACGTGAGCATTAAATATAAGGCAAACTAATGAACATAAACTTGCCAAGAGATCACCAACTGCAGAAAAATGTTGGGGTTGACTGCAATGTCCTGTAAAGGATATGCAACTAACTTTTTTTTTTATTATTGAACAGTAACATTAAAGTTGAGTATTGCATATAAACAGCAAAGGTGAGTATTGAATATAAACATTAAAGGTGAGTCTCCCTGGTCTAGAGGTTACAGACTTTCTCAGTAATCCTGTATACTCTCGTAGGTAACGTGACGCGCGAGAATCGGTTGCGGTTTTCTCTGCGGCGGTAGCTCACGGGGTATTTGAGCCGGTCGCTCAGAAAGCAAATGCAAACTACTGAGCATAATCTTGACAAGAAATCAACAATCAACTGAAAGATGCTGATGTTGACAGCGATGTCCTGTAAAGGATATGCGAACAAACAAACAAACTGATTATTAACATTATTCAAGATGCGATACGTAATTTACACCTGACAGCAGAAGCAGGACATCTGCCTTATGATAGAAATTTTGAAAGACTTGTGGGGGAGAAGTTCACAGGAAAGGCCATTGCAGGATGATGAATATAAATAGAAGTCGTAATATTCATATATTCTGTCAAAACAAAATAATTTAGTAGTAACCATATCAGTGAATTCTTTGATATCTTCTAGAATTTAGAGATAAAAAATGTGTAAAGCAAGATGCTGGGTTATGCAGTCACCTTAAAACAAGTAAAATCTCCCCCGATGTGTCTCCACCTTGACGTGGTGGGGGAGCTTGCGTGTCCCATAGACCCCATTTGCTTGCCGATGGGTGAAAAATTACATATCGGACAGCTTATGGGATAGGGACCAGACTAAGAGAGACACAACCTGCTGCTCTGCAGGCATAGACTGAGGATAGCAGTCAAAAATTAAATGTGGTGCACAAAGGCAGAATTTCTTGGTCCGGACAAAGCTCTTAAGGCTCCCTGTCGAGGGCTGTGGCTGAACGCCTCTAAGCCACAAACCCTCGGATCTTAGAGCCAGGCTGATACCCGTCTACAGGAAAATAGAAACATGATACTGAGCAAGCTACATGCTCAGGTCTGATACATGTTCGAAGGCTCCCAGCTGGGGGATATGAGAGTTTCCCGGATGAAGGGGCCTGGCCGTTTCCCGTTCACTGCTGCACGAAGGTAAGGTGCTGAGCCGGCAGCACATGTAGCCTACCTCGTGAGCGAGTACAAAAAAGTCAGAAAAGTGCCCCAGTCGAAGGGTTACGGAAACTGTCTGTATCTAACTCATAGAGAGTGTAGACAAAAGTGGAAGAATGTCTCATCAACGCGAAATGGAACGCACGGCGAGCGAACCTATTGCGTGGTCTGAAGTCACAAGCAAAAGCTTACCGAGTGGATGTCACTCGCAGTCTGACCGCTCCTGGTGTGTGATTGAGCGATCAGTGGCAAGTGGGATGCCCAACACATGGAAGTGAGGAACTAAAGCAGCCATGAGCAGGACGTGGAAACTCCTTGGGTGAGCCCAGTATCAGAGCAATATGTGCCGGCTCTGCAATTATGGAAGCCCCCTTGGATAGCGAGATAATGCCCATGGTCTGCCCCTGCCTTCCCTTGAGGGCAGACCACGATATCGATGATCGTTCTATCTTGACCAGCTGAGATGTGGGTGACATTATAACAGTCTAACGTGTCTCGAAACCAGAGGAAGGCTAACCTCACTAAAAAATGCCCGCCGGAAGTCGGAAGTGTCGACCTACGGGTGGCAAACTAAAAATTGACACTACGCATTTACGTCCGAGTGAAATGTCTCGTCCGAATGTCTCCCGTGCTAGGAACAGCTCTGACTACCTAGTTTCCGAATGCCGCTCTTGTTCGGAACAGCTCTGACTAGGTAGTTTTCCGAATGTCTGCCGTGCCTGGAACAGCTCTGATGGGTACAGGGACAAGCACATGTCCGAAAACTCGCTTAGTGGAAACCAACCGCAGAGCTGACTGGTTTGTGCAGGAACGGCCCAGGGCGAGCGAAATGCCCAATATATTGAAGTGAGGAATTAAAACAGCCATGAGCAGGACGTGACGATTCCCTCGGTAAACCCAGCACCAGAGCGTTATGTGCCGGCTCTGCAATTATGGAAGCCACCCAGGATGGCGGAAAATGCTATGGACTGTCCCTGCCTTCACTTGAGGGATGACCGTGTAGTCTTCGACTGTTCCAACTAGACCAGCAGAGATGTGGACGGTACCACAAAAGTGAGAGTCTCCCAGGATTGCTAACCTGGCCAAAAATGCACGCTAAAAGTCGGATGTGTTGGCCTGAGGGTTTCGACCCGAGGGTGCCTAACCAGACACACCGCAATCACATCTGAAAAAATCACTCCGGGTGAACGCAAAGAAGAAGAAACAAGTAAAATTACATTGTTTCAGAAGATTTCCGTCTTCTTCAGTCTCTAACAAACACGAACCTGAAATATATCAACCACCTGATAATATAGGGAACATGGATTTTGAAGCTAGTACTCTACAGGATGGGGTCACCAGTTCAGCATCAACTGTCCTTAGTGGCTTCTCATGACATGCATGAGGGTTACAGTGTTAGTATTCTTTTATTCCCTTAAGTGTCACTGTTACACGTGGGCATTTATGGCAAGATATGCAGTGTTCCTCTTGATGGTAAATTTGTGGATATCATGAACTAAGAACAGGAGTGCAGCAGGGATACCTCTTGTCACCTTTATTATTCTAGACACTAGATTTGATTATGAAAACAATAATAACTGTCACAGAAATTGAACTCACTAGGCTCTGACATAACAGCTTGAGATTCAGGACTTCGCTGACGACTGTCCTCCCGTCCCATAAACAAAACCAGATGCAAGATAAACTAAACACGCTCGAGAGGTCACAACAACTAGGTCTCATAATTTATAACGGAAAGATCATGAGAATAATCCAAGCAAATGATTCAATGTTCCTTGGTGAAAACCTAACTTGAAGTGAAATCATACACATATTTATGCAGCTATATAGACAAACATTGAGGAACAGAATGATAAAATAAGAATATAAAAGGCAACAGGAGATTACATAACACTGGGACACTATGGAAGTCTAACAAAATTAAACTTAGTAATAAGCTTAAAATATTTCAGTCTATCATTAAATCAGTACTGTGGTATGGATCAGAAACATGAGGAATGACTATATCAATTATTAATAAACTACAAACATTCAATAAATTGTGCCTGCGCAGAATTGAAGGACTAAATAGTATGATAGATAGATAGAGTTAGTCGCGGTTCCAACTTCACGGCAATGGGTCGTCCCCAATATGCTCTGTTCCTGTGTCAGTGACTATCAGACAAGATGCTCCTCGCTGCCCCATGTGAAAAGTGGAAAAGACAGGAATCTTGGCAAGCCAACAACCCACACAGGTACACTGTGCATAATGCCGCTGCCGGAATGCCAATACAAAAGTCCTCCACGAAAAACACAGATCATCGTCGATAGAAACTGCAGTCACCAGAAAGACTTTTTTGACCCGGTTTTTATCCCATATGGCTCAGTCTCTTTCCGCAGGATGACTCGCTGAAAGCGCCGCACAAAGCACGAACTCCGTAGCTCCAGCATAATAGAATCACCCATGTGGAGTGGAGGTCAGAATTAAGATTCCAGAGAATCAAAAGTATGACAGAATCACCCATGTGGAGTTGAGGGCAGAATTAAGATTCCAGAGAATCAAAAGGTGAGGTAAAGATGATGGTAATGGATAGGACACACGTTGAGAAAACCTAATGATAGTGTAATTAGAAAGTCTTTTATCTGGAACCCACAAGGCAAACAAATAGAAGGGGATCTAAGAACACATGGGAAATGAATTACAGGCAGAGATGAATATGGAGAGGCCATGGGGGAAGCTGCAGGAGATAGTATAAGACAGGACAGCTTGGCTTGCGTAGGCCATCCTTTAATGGGAAATGAAGGACAGAAGAAAGAACAGTATAGAACACATGAAGGCCTAATAACTACCAGTAACAGCAAGATCTGCTACAATACTGCAGTATAATTTCTTAGGATAAATTATCAACCACAGGTGGAAAAATTACTATAAAATAAAATATCTTAAGCTGGCAGCTAAAACAGCATCAGGCTCCCCTTGCAACAAAGGGAGAACATTCAGTAGTATGTGCTTATATTAATTACCTGGCATCTTTCGTTGTGAATGATTTTGTAAATGTGCAAACATCTGCAGTAATGTATCCATCGCTGCAGTTAAATTTAGAAAAGTCAGGATTGCATAGTGTCAGAAAATGTGGCCTTAATCTGCCGACCGAAACCTTTGCTACGTCTGTCAGAAACTGAGTTACAGTCATTCCAAATATGAAGACAGCTAGTGTATTGTAAGCATTAGCGATCCATGATCTCCTTCCTGTGTCTGTGTTCCTGGTGGACAGTACATCTGCTCTGCTGGTATTTCGCAATGAGAATTCCAATAGCAAAATCTGGAAAGAATTTGTAATAACAATTAATGACAATTTGATTTTTTTAAAGTCTTTAAAATAAGAAAGAATGAAAATATTTTTAAGAATTTTAAAAAGAGGATGTAAGATTGAAAGACTGGCATCTTGATTGACAATAGTTTGTAAAATTGAGTTCAATAGCACAAAACCTGAGCTGAATTTAGAGACCATGTGTTGCCCATACAGCATGATCCCTCTCTCGGCCTGTCTAGTTTACTTGAGGAAATGTAACACCAATACGTCTGGAAAAAGACAAGCTGCCAAATCAGCACAGCAATGCTCTAACTGTCCGCGACCAGTTGCCGACCAATGATTAGTGACTGGTTTGCCCTGCCATGACATTGTCTTTAGGTTGTGTTTCCTCGCACTGGGGTTAAGGCTTGTAGCCTCCCGATTGCGCTCCTCCACCGGAAGCCGTTGACACAATGTGGGGTGTCCGATTTATGACGGACAGAAATATGATCATAAATGTGTATCTTCTTCTTATCCCTTGACCTCCCACTGAAGCATAAGCCCTCAACCAACCCATTCCGAGTCATCATCTTTTCCTAAAACCTGCAGTTCTCTCTATGCCCTTCCCATATCTCTGTCTCTAATTCTTTCCAATATGCATTTTACTCAATTCATAATAAGTCCAGGTGCCAATTCTGGAGATTTTCCTGGTGAAAGCAGGTAAGTCTACAATCCAGACTCTCTAATTCTTTCCAATATGCATTTTACTCAATTCATAATAAGTCCAGGTGCCAATTCTGGAGATTTTCCTGGTGAAAGCAGGTAAGTCTGCAATCCAGACCCTCTAATTCTTTCCAATATGCATTTTACTCCTCCCCCGATGGTGTTTCCACCTTGTCGTGGTGGGGGAGCTTGAGTTTCTCAATGACCCTGAGAGCTATGCCGGCGGTAGCGTAGCTACCAGCAGGGCCTCCCAAGCCGGACAGGTCAAAGGGTAGAGAACAGACAAAGAGAAACACCCTGGTCCTCCAGGTTGGGGGTTGAAGCGTGGGGTTAACATCCCCACCTTTGTAAAAACCTTTCTTTGTTACGAAACAAATACATGAGCCTCGATATCGGACTGACTTATCTGGACAACGACCTTGGAACGTTAAAGGACTTTTGAGATTTGGAACATGGAATGTACGGACACTATATCGAGCTGGAGCGGCCGAAGAACTAACCCGGGAGCTGATTGAATATCAAATGGATATAACAGCAATTCAAGAAATAAGGTGGCCAGGAGAGGGTACTTTAGAGCAAAATGGAATGATTATAATATATGGAGGAAACACCCAAAATAAACATGAATTAGGAACAGGATTTGTCATCAAAAAAGAGTTATGGGGGAACATTTTAAACTTTAAAGCTTTTAATGACAGGATTAGTAAATTACGAATAAAAGGTAAATGGAAAAATATAACGATGATTAATGTACATGCACCTACTGAAGAGAAAGAAGATGATATTAAAGAAGACTTTTATAATGATCTGGAAGATGTCATAGAAGAAACCCCCAAACAGGACATCCTGATTGTGCTGGGAGACTTCAATGCAAAAATAGGTAGAGAGCAAACTAATAAAAAAGTGGCCGGTATGGAAAGCCTACATACAACTTCAAATGATAATGGATGGAGAGTCATCAACCTGGCAGAAGTCAAAGGACTGCAGGTTAGCAGTACCAGACTACAAAGAAAGGATATACACAAACAAACTTGGAAATCATGTGACAAGAGAACCTATAATCAAATAGATCACATTTTAATTAACAACAGAAATGCATCAAACATACAGCAAGTCAGAAGTTATAGAGGAGCTGAGTGCCACAGTGACCACTTCCTCGTTGGAGCAAAATTTAAAATAAAACTTAAGAGAGCTTTCTATACTAAATTACAAAGATTACACCCAACATATAACAGAGAAAAACTGCAAGACATTACAGTCAAAGAGAAATTTACAGATGAAATAAAATGTAAACTTGAAACTCTGCAAAACCCTTTGGAGGAAAGCATTGACCAAACTTGGTTGAACATCAAGAATACAATTCAGTCTACCGCAGAAGAATGTCTCGGTGTGTTAACCACGCATAGAAAGAACAGATGGTTCAATCAAAAATGTGAAGAAGCAGTCATTAGGAAGAAGAATGCCAGACATGTATGGTTAAATGACATCAATAACATCCAAAAGGAAGAGCATTATAGAAATGAATGTAAAGAGGCTACAAAAATAGTCAGACAGCAGAAGCGAGAATATATGAGTAATATAATCAAAGATATGGAAACTAATCACCAGAAAAATGAATCCAGAAAATTTTTTAAAGAACTGAAGTCAATGAAACGAGGGCACCAACAAAACACATATGGTTTAAAAGACAAAAATGGGAATATGATAAATACCAATGAGGAAATGTGCAACACATGGAAAGAATATTTTATTGAATTACTAAATTGTGAAGCTCCAAGTAACATTTTCTCACAGGAAGAGGTTCTAACATGCGAACCACAAATTGAAGAACCTACATTTGAAGAAATCCTATATGTAATCACACGACTTAAAAACAATAAGGCAACTGGGACTGATGGAATTGCTGCTGAATTTATAAAGGCAGGTGGCCATGCATTACATCTAAAGCTATACGAACTAATAATAAAAATCTGGAGGACAGAAGAATTACCCCATGACTGGAAAGAGTCATTATTGATACCTATCTTTGAGAAAGGAGACAAGTTCCAATGTGGAAATTATAGAGGAATATCACTACTGTCCACAAGCTATAAGATACTATCCGCAGTATTACTAAATAGACTAAAACCATATTCAGAAGACATATTAGGTGACTACCAGGCGGGTTTTAGACAAAACAGATCAACAATAGATCAGATATTTATCTTACGACAAATAGCCGAGAAACATTGGGAATATAAAAGCGATCTCCATAACATTTTTGTGGATTTTAAAAAGGCTTATGATAGTGTCCATAGGAATAGTCTATGGAATGCTATGCAGGAATTTGGAATACCAAGGAAGTTAATCAACATGACCAGACTATGCATGGAAGATACTTATAATATAGTAACATATAAAGGCAGGAAATCAGACCCCTTCCAAATAACATCTGGCTTGAAACAGGGTGATGCACTATCGCCGCTACTCTTCAATCTGGCTCTAGAGAAAGTTGTAAGGAAGGTAAAGGAGGAATGTGATATTGGAGGAACATCCAAGCTGCTTGGTTATGCAGATGATATAGATATTATAGGGCAAAGTGAACAAAAGACATTGGAAATATTGACTCACTTAAAGGAAAAAGCCCAACAGATGGGGCTGGTTATCAACCAAGATAAGACAGAATATATGGTAATTTCAAGAGACGGAATGGCTAGAAACTCTGGCCACATACAAATAGATAATATGACCATTAAAAGAACGGAAACATACAAATACCTGGGTACGATCTTCAACTGCTCCAACATCATAAGGGAAGAAATACAAACTAGAATCAACTCTGGAAATAAGATATACTATGCACTACAACATCTACTAAAATCAAAGGCGCTATCTCGTAACACCAAAATCACAATATACAAAACACTGATCAGACCAGTTGTGCTGTATGGCTCTGAAACCTGGAGTACAACGAAAGGAGACGAAGCCTTGTTACAAACCTTTGAGAACAAAATTTTAAGACGCATCTTTGGACCCATTAGGGATACACAAAGTGGAGAGTGGAAAAGAAGAAGTAACAAAGACATTTATGATCCGTTTAAGTCCCCGCTAATCACTGGTATCATGAAGGCTAATAGACTACAATTCTTTCCAATATGCATTTTACTCAATTCATAATAAGTCCAGGTGCCAATTCTGGAGATTTTCCTGGTGAAAGCAGGTAAGTCTACAATCCAGACTCTCTAATTCTTTCCAATATGCATTTTACTCAATTCATAATAAGTCCAGGTGCCAATTCTGGAGATTTTCCTGGTGAAAGCAGGTAAGTCTACAATCCAGACTCTCTAATTCTTTCCAATATGCATTTTACTCAATTCATAATAAGTCCAGGTGCCAATTCTGGAGATTTTCCTGGTGAAAGCAGGTAAGTCTACAATCCAGACTCTCTAATTCTTTCCAATATGCATTTTACTCAATTCATAATAAGTCCAGGTGCCAATTCTGGAGATTTTCCTGGTGAAAGCAGGTAAGTCTACAATCCAGACTCTCTAATTCTTTCCAATATGCATTTTACTCAATTCATAATAAGTCCAGGTGCCAATTCTGGAGATTTTCCTGGGTGAAAACAGGTAAGTCTACAATCCAGACTCTCTAATTCTTTCCAATATGCATTTTACTCAATTCATAATAAGTCCAGGTGCCAATTCTGGAGATTTTCCTGGTGAAAGCGAGTAAGTCTACAATCCAGACTCCTGGAATCACAAGCCTGAGCGCAGTGTCTGCACTAGGCTGGATGTTAAGAATTGATACTTAAGTCGTCAACTATGGTATGCCCTGTTAGAAACTGGAAAATTATGTCCTAGATTCCTCTAAAATCAGCTTTCAGATAGATGTGTGTTCTGTTCTGTTTGAATGAGAATGCTGGGCAATGAGTAATGAAATATGTGGAGGTAGTGGACATGTGCTTAAATAGCTGAGCAGCAAATAATATCATCACATGTCCTTGTGAATCTGTCACAGTATGGAATATTGGTCTTCTTAGACATCTAAACATTCTAAACAAAACTGCATCTGTGTTGTTTTCTTCCTATTTTCAAAGATATCTGCAGCATCCAGTGGTTGTCCTATGCACAACTTCCCCCCCCCCCCCCCATGTCTTTTTAAAGTTCTCTCCATTACATGTCAGATGACTTGTCTCCGGTACTGCCATGTGTAAATTATCTACCACATCTTGAATCCAACTATGTTGTGGTCTCTTCTCCACTCCCCTGGCTAACCTCCATCCATTTATCTTACCCAGACATCCTTGTCTTTTTAATGCCCAAAATATGTGGTTTTCCTTAATCTTATTTGTCTTAATAACCAGTCTCCTTTAAACACATTTCATTGTCAAAAAATAAACTCCCACATTTAAAATGTGCCCATACGAGTACAAACCACTGTCAATGAAAAGCACTATTCCTACATATAATATACATTCATAAATTCACACACAAATAAATACTGATAATATAAGACATATCCTCATACATGTAATTATAAATTAACTTGCCAAAGATAAAATACCCCCTAAACATGAACACACACAACTACCACAGGATAGAGCATTCCCCTTCCCCACATATGTAATTATAAATTAACACAAACACATACCACTGCCAGAGGAAGCAGTACCCCGACCAAAACAGCCAACTGCATTGGTACAGTATCTGAGACAAATGGATACTGGATACTCTCATCATCACAGAAGAACCCCCGGTGGTAGGGTTTGACTCTACTCTGGATTACAAGAATACCCGCCACAACTGTAATATGAAAACAAGCCCATAAGCATCATGAAAATTTAATGAAAATGTTACTACCATGCAAGACAATTCAACAGCCAAAAGAATTTTTAAAGAACAAAACAACCTAAAAAAAAGCTGCATATCCTTTGCAGGATGTAGTCAACCCCAGCATTTTTTGGTTGTTAAGAGATTTCTTGGAAAGTTTATGTTCAGCAGTTTGCCATTGCTTTCTGAATGACCGGCATCCATACCATAGTATAAAACTCAATCCAAGGTGGTCTGTAACCAGATCGCCCATAGCTGTGTTTCGAACATGGTATGGGCCTTACAAGAATTGTGTTAAAAAATGTGGTCAAAAAAGGTCATCTTTGGATCTGTTTTGGGATGGTCCATCATTATTATTATTATCTCTAGAAACATTTTTTTTAAAGATGCTGTTACTAGCAGAATTAGTAAATCTAGCAGTAGTAGTGTTACATATCAATATCAGATGACTATGTCACAATATAATTATTATTTATCAGTCAATAATAAAAAGATACATTATTTTTAGGGAGACTTTATTCAAAGTCAAACTATGAATAGAGCTCAGTTTTATTCATAGTCGACTAGTCAGCTCTTAATCCCATATATCCACGTCCGCTCACTAGTCACTTTTAGTTTGAGCCAGAAAGAAGGTGGTTAATTTAAATAGGAACGTCAATATTTTATTTTATTTTTTCCGAGTTTCCATTCAGTTTCAGGATACTGCGGTCAACATCAGCATCTTTCAGATGTATGTTGATTCCTATGCTAGATTATGCTCATCAGCATGCCACGACTTTCTGAGCGACCGGCTCCATACTCTCGTAAGTCACTGGCGAGACTCGAACCGCATCCAATTCTCGTGCGCTCACGTCAACCATGAGAGTATTCGGGGTTATGGAGAAATCTGTTAACCCCTCGACCAGGGAGACCGGCGATATTTTATTTAGCAAATAAAATTCATGTTACACAAAGACATCTATTGGATCCATCGATTCCGACACTCGACCACTCCGTCGCTATCTGGGGGATGCGCCTCCGGCAGCTTCCGCAGATCCATAGAGCACACTTTATTCACAAGCTTCCAGTTTCTCAGTTCTATATTTTAGTTCCTAATATTTTTTTTTATTATTAAAAAGTCACTTTCACCCAATTAATTGCATAACGTATTTTTTTTTTAAAATGTCTGGCAGGGAATCGAACCTCGCGCTCCCGCGCATCAGGCGGAGACACTTACCACTATGCTACTGAGGACACAATGTTGAATCAACAACAATGTATAATATAGCCACACGCATGTCCCGATGATGTCACGTACGTTAAGTCATGTGACTTGGCAAATCACGTGACCAGCCGGGACAATTCGACTATGAATTAAAGCTTCATTATTTTTAAGTTACCGCTACTTGTTTTACATGTAAGACTGAGTTAGAAATTTGAGAGACGTGTTTTGTGGAAAACCAGAGTGAGAGACAATAGTCAATGCGAGAATGTTTTGTTTAATTATATTTGTTGAAACTTTAAAAAAAAAAAGAACAACTTTGAACATGAGGTGAACTAAAATATCAACTGCTTGATTCAAAAGTGCCAGTTGAAGTAGGCAGTGTTTTGAGAAGATAGCAAAACAGTAACTTTCTGAAGTAGATAGTATAATTATAAATGTAACAGATGACGAAATATAAAACAGAAAAGTCCATGTGTGACTGTATTCTAACTAAACTAAACTTACTTAAACTTTTTTAAATTTAAACTAAACTAATAATTTTTTTATATTCAATAACAAATTACGATTGTCCCTTAATAAATAGCATTAATACAGCAAATCGTATTACCTAAAGCAATACTTATGATGTCAAATATCACCCTGAATATCTGGCTCCTTGTATGAAAGGACAACATCCTTCTGTAAACGCTCGACTCCAACTAAACCACAACTCACGCCGACAACAACAGACAAGAGTGAATGTTTGAACCAGCTGTCATCTGCTTCCGGTCGGATGTCAGGGGACATTACTAGCATCTAATTATTATCATCATGTGCCAGGCTAACTAGCCCGGGCTGTCATATTTGATTGATTGATTGATTGATTGATTTAGGAACCGACATCACAGCATTCATGACATTCCCATAAGCGCCCCGTCCCCATCCTCAGCAGACAGCGAAGAGTTCCAGCACTAATAGTTCCAGTAGCTGTCATATTTTCCCCATCTCACATGATCACCAGAGTCGTGGATCAGTTCTGTGTTCTTTTCTCGGCCAAGCTATCCATATATTTACTTCTCCGCCTTCCCCTTATTCTTTTACCATAAATCTTGCCAGTTATCACCAACTTTTCCAGTTTATTTCTTCTCATAAATTAGTTGCCTATCCTTTACAGGACGTTGCAGTCAACTTATTTTGACTGTAATTAAACTTCTTCTTCTTTTGTTCGCTTGAAATATGTCTATAACTGCAATGTTGTCTTTTGTGTGAATTTAACTGTCTTTTATAGTTCACACAGCGGTACATGGAGTTTATCTTCCACTGTCGTCTCTCTAGGCCAGAAGGTTTGCCTAGATATGTTATATTGTGGGCAGTCTTGGAGTATGTGCTCTGCTGTCTGCGACGCCAATCCACACGTGCACATGGCTGTTTCACCAATCTTGAATTTTGTATACATGTGATTGCGTAATCTATTGTGTCATGTTCTGAGGCGCAGAATAATGACTTGTTCTGGTCTGTCCATAACGTGGTAGTCATCTTGAGCAGGTCTTGATGGCTTTCTGACTGGTTTGATCATTCTTTTCTTTTGGTGGTATGTAATGGGCATATCAGGTTGTTCTTCTTTGGCTCCTTCCTTAGCCGATCTATCAGTTCTGTCGTTTCCGGGTACTCCACAGTGGGATGGTATCCACTGTATGGTGACCTTATGCTGACTGCTAAGTTCAGAAAGTAATGTCCTTAGTTCTCGCAATTTCCCAGAGAGGAGCGCCTGAGTACTGATTTTGCATCTGTCAATAGCACCACAAGTTGTGTACCATTGCTGGTATTTAGTAATTTCTCTGTTGCTATCTTGATTGCCTCAATTTCAGCATCATACTTATGGCAGTACTTTCCTGTCGGTACTCTGGCTGTGTCCCTAGTATTATTTTGGTATTCTATGTACACTACCGCTCCTCCATTTCGAACAGCATTTTGCGCTGACCCATCTGTGTAGACTCGGATCCAGAGGTCCTGTGGGTATTCTTCATCAAGGCAGCTGAGAGTGGCTGTTCTGCGCTGTACACTGTTCTGTTCTTCCTTGTCAAATATTCCTCTCACTTTTGTCTGGATTTGTAATGATAGTCTATGTTCATCTTTCCATTGAAATCGCTCTGGAATAGTTGTTAGGGGGGGGGGGGGGGTGGCCCACTGTGGGCAGATCGGTGGTTTCGCTGCAGAGTCGTTTGGCCTGGTGGATAAAACTACTTCTTTTCAACCGCCCCATAGGTTTTCAAATCTGTTCTTCATAGGGTGACCTGGCAAGCTGAGGAACTTTTCTGCTTGTATTAGCGTTTTCGCATCTCTGCGCTCTCTCGGTGCTTGTGTCCTCCCCATCTTCTACATTTCCACTATAAGGGTTGATCTCATCCCTACTGTGGTGACTCTAAGTGCTTGATTTTGCACCTTGTCCAGCTCTTGTAGTGTGGGTTTTTTTTAATGCCGAACACCACGCAGTTGACCCGTATTCCAGGTGTGGTTGTATGCTCTGTTGATAAACTTTGCTAAGTATTTTCCCACTGGCTCCCTATGTGGTTCCACTTAGCGTTCTCAGGATGGCTATTTTCCTTCTGAATTTTGCTACTGCTTTGTTGATGTGCTTTCTCCATGTCAGCCTGCCATCAAATGTTACTCCAAGGTATGTTGGTTCTTTATCTTCTCTTAGGGGTGTTCCATTTATCTGGATAATCCCTGCCTATTGTTTTTGAGAGAGGGTAAATAGGGTAGTGCTGAATTTGTCTGTGTTTATACTGACACACTATCTATTTGCCCATGCAACAAATGTATCTACAGCTCTTTGTAACAATCTGGTGGCCACTGATGCATGTTCATTTGTGCTCCATAGGACCAGGTCATCGGAGTACATTGCCGCTTTAATTCCATGCGGTAGATTAGCAACAAGATCATTGATGAAGATTAGAAAAAGTGAGGGGGACAAGACTCCGCCTTGGGGAACACAGTGACGCAGTAGTACTCGGGATCTTCTGTTGTGCAAGTATGCTTTCACCCATTTGTATATTCTTTCATTGGCTTTGTAGTTTCTCGGTTTCTTCATCAGACCTTCTTTCCAGACTTTGTCAAAGGCTTTCTTCACATCTATCCATGCCGCAAACACCAGCTTCTTCTCTTGGATTGCATCCTCAATTTCTTGAGAGAGGTAGGCTGTCTGATCTTCCGTAGAATAGCACTGCCTAAAGCCAGCCTGCTGTGGCACAAGGATGTTTTTACTTTCAATGTACCACTGCAGTCTGTGATTGATGATGCGTTCCAGTGTTTTGCAGAGACAGCTGGTGAGGCCACTAATCTGTAGCTAGAGGCAGTGGAACTATCTTTCCCTGATTTTAGGAGGGGTATCATGACTGCTTCTCTCCAGGCTTGTGGAACACTGCCTAAGGTCC
Organism: Cepaea hortensis; assembly: GCA_963921405.1. Classification (NCBI taxonomy): domain Eukaryota; kingdom Metazoa; phylum Mollusca; class Gastropoda; order Stylommatophora; family Helicidae; genus Cepaea; species Cepaea hortensis. The sequence goes on from OY992893.1 coordinate 78,079,100, forward strand.
AGCTGTTATTGAAGATCTGCAACAGCTTTGAGTTGGCCTCTGTTCCTTGGTTCCTGATCATTTCATTGGAGATACCATCAGCTCCTGGTGACTTTCTCATTTTCAATTTTGATATGGCTAGCTCCAGTTCGCTGATTTTGATGGGTTCCCCAGAACCTCATGTACTATTTCCTTTTGTCCTGTATGTTGCCGTGTCTCTCGAATCTCTTGTTGTTTCTCTGGACTAATCTTGATATTGTTATCTTGTGCGAATGAGTCTGCAAAATGGTCAGCTGCTTGCTTTCTTGTTAAGATGTTTCCATCTTTATGTAGTGCAATTTTTGAGTTTCTCCCTGTGCCCTCATCGTTAAGTTGTTTTATTAGCTTCCACAATTTCCTTGTGTCTCTTTCAAAGTTCAGAGACTCCGTTTTCTCCTGCCAGCTTTTTCGTCTAGCCTGCAGCTTGGCCCTTTGAAATTTGGCTTTTGCGTGCTGGAATTTATTGTGATAATCTTGGCTGGGTATGGCCTCTGCTTGCTTTCTACACACTTCCACATCATTATGCAATTGTTCCAGTTCACTACTCCAGTAGGGTTTATATTGTTTACGGGCTCCTCTTGGTACTGTTTCTCGCGCTGCCTGTAGTATGCATTTCCCAAACTCTTCAACTACTTTATTTATGTCTTTCTCAGTGTTCAGGTTTCTAAACAGTATGCTGGTGCGATTCTTGTACATTGCCCAGTCTGCTTTCTTGTAGTTCCACCTCGAGAGGGTGCTGCTTTCACTTACAAGCTCATTTTCTACAGTTAGAAAGACTGGCCGATGGTCACTGTTACCAAGTTGTTTCCCAACGATTCGTGTAATGTTCTATGTAATGTATGGTGAATGAAAAGCCAGGTCCGGTGTAGTTGTAGTGTGCCATGATCTCGAGTAGAAAGTATGTGGGTCAAACGGCATGTTAATCAAGATGAATCTACTTCCATCCTGCCAGTCTTCCAGTCTCTCTCCTCTCTGGTTCATTTGATCATAGCCCCAGCTCTGCGAGTGGCTGTTGAAATCGCCACACACAATCATTTGTTTTCTTTTAATGGTAGTGTGTCCAGTGCCTGCTGGCGGTCACTTGGACAGTAGTAATTGATCAGATGTAGGTCTGTATTGCCTGTCTTAAGTTTAAGTGTCTGATACTCAGTCCCTTCCATGTAGACTTTGATTTGGGAAGCAGTGATGTTATTTTTTACAAGGATCAGTATCCCAACTTTTCGCCTTTCCTTTCGGTCAGATCGGTAACACTGGTAGCCTCTGATTTTGAAGGCTATATTTTCGTTGAGGTGAGTTTCTTGCAAGCAACATACGCTTAATTTTTCTTGGTCTAAAATGTTTTATAATTTTTTTTTTTTTTTTTGCTGACTCCCTCCGCATTCCAGTGCATTATTTTAAGTCTTTGTTTAGTATGGCCAGCCGTTCTATTCTTATGTCCTCTGGCGCCACAGGACATCTGAGAAAGACCTACAGTAGTTGTGGTTGGGCCCTTTCGAGACAAAGGGCCCGTTACTGCACCTGCCTGGGGGTCCAAAGCAGGGCGAGCACCATAATATTTAGCAGCAGTCGACATATTCCATTTTGCGTAATTGCGTGGCATCCTGACTTTTGTGGTGCGCCTCCTGGCCGATTGCCTCCGTCTTCAGCACCTTTCCTTTGCTAGAGCAGACTGTGGTCTCACGCGAATTTAGATGTATACGTGCGCACACACGTGTCTGTGCATGCATGTACGTGCATACACATCTTGAACATACTGGTTATTTTTCGACGCCAGAAACTCGCCGTCGCCCCTTCTCCTGTTAGTTAAAACAGTTCCGCCACGTGAAGGCCAGTAGTTGGACTTTTGCTGCAGAGGTTATGTATTCACGATCCATTGGGGTATTTTAGCAACATTGGGCGCTCACCCCAACACCGCGCCCCGGCTACATACATCAACATTTGGAAACTGTAATTGAACTAATTCCTGGGTAAGTGTTCAGTGCTTTGCCATTGCTTTCTGAACGACCAGCATTCATATGCAGCTAAATCGCCCGCAACTGTTTCGAACGTATTATGCAGTAATACGAATTGCATTCGTAAAATCTTCGCAGCAGAGCCGGCTTTCAATAACGTGCCTATAAAACCTTGATTGTCTAAGTCTAATTCCTAACTATAACTAAATATGATAACAACTTGAAACCAGTTTATTTTTATACATACATTGCCCCTTTGTTTCTCAACATAATACCAACATCCCATCGTTTTTTTTTTCAGTCCTCCCAAACAGGCTGCATAGAACTGCGTGCTCTGTTTTCTAAACTAAGTTTTCTCTTCAAATTCAACTTCAGCGTCCCTCGCGAAATGTCTCCCACCAAGGTGGGTTTTCAGTGGACTTAGCCCCTAGGGATTTCCCGTAAAGCGGCACGTAGCTTTTTTTAAAAAAAAAAAAGGGGGGGGGGGGAAGAGCTACGAGGGAGAGTCAATAAGTAAGTCACACAGTTCTGTGGGATGACAGGTAAATGGTTGTCTGCTGTTACCTATCTGTCGTTTGTTGTTACATGTCTGTCGTCTGCTGTTACTTGTCTCTCGTTTGTTGTTACATGTCTTATGACTGCTGTTACTTGTCACTCGTTTGTTGCCATACGTCTGCTGACACTTGTCTGTTGTTTGTTGTTACATGTCTGTCGTTTAATGCCTGCCGTCTGCTGATTTTTGTCTGTCATTTGTTGTTACACGTCTCTCGTCTGCTGTTACTTGTCTTTCGTTTGTTGTTACGTGTCTGTCATATTTTGTTACATTCATACAGTCTAATGTTACATGTCTGTCGTCTGCCGTTACTTGGCTATCGTCTTTTGTTACATTCATACAGTCTATTGTTACATATCTGTCATCTGCTGTTACTTGTGTGATGTTTTCATGTTTCACTTCCTGGTCATGCTGGTCGGGGTACCTGGCTAGGGGCAGGGAACGCAGTTCCACAATCACGACTTACCGGGTTCAAAGTGAGCGGCAGGAGTTTTGGAATGTGATCACTGTTCGTTGATTTTCACAATGCTATGATCGTCGGCCGGTCTCTCTGGCTGTGGGGTTACAACACTTTCTCTCTGTAATCCCGTTTATCACGCAGAGTCTCGAAGCGGAGCGAGAGCTGAGGCGGTTCGACCCCTGCTCGTGACTTGCGGGATACTGAGCCGGCCGCTCAGAAAGCAATGGCAAACTACTGAGCGTAATCTTGCCAAGAGATCAACAGACAGCTGAAAGATGCTGCTGTTGACAGCTAAGTCCTATAAAAGGATACGCAAAACATTATGATCGTCGGCCATTTAGAAAGCAATGGCAAACTACAAGCAACCAATAAATGCTGGAATTGAATGCGATGTCTTGTAAGGGGCATACAGTTAACTCCTGCCGCGGCATCTTAGTGGTTCCCTGTAACATTTGCTTTTACAAGTACAGCTGAAAAGCTGTTTTGAATGGTCCATAATGTTGCCACAGGAAGTTGACTTTGTCTCTTTTTCTTCTCTCCCCTCCCAACCACCGTTCTGTCGTTTTCAACTCGAGTGCAGTCGACACGCGACTGATTTTTGCGTGTGGATTAAATAAATAAAATGTTTGCATATCCTTTACAGGACATTGCTGTCAACATCAGCATCTTTCAGCTGATTGGCGATTTCTTGGCAAGATTACGCTCAGTAGTTTGCCATTGTTTTCTGAGCGGCCGGCTCGCATACCCCGTAAGTTACCGACCCGATTCGAACCATTGCGGATTCTCACCGTCGTCACGTTACTTACGAGAGTATATGAGATTACGGAGAAAAGTCGCTAACCTCTAGGCCAGGAAGCCGGCGCGTGTGGATTAGCTATTATCAGTGTCCCTCGTAATCAGACGAACCCACTCCGACTTCAGAGGTACTTGTAATTTACGTCCCCAAGTCAAGGACGAGAAGTCAACATTAAGTCTAATTTAAAAATACAAGCCACAAATCATGGCCGTGCTGTGCTATGATACAGAGAGGCGGCCGCATCAGGCGGCACCGTAAGATTGCTTCATAAGGAGGCGGTATTTTTAAAGAAAAAAACATGTAAGGGGCGGCATTTTGAAGTCTTGCATCATAATGAGAAAATCTAGCGCACGGTACTGCCACATACATGTTTTACGATTTATGGCATGGCAAATGTCGCTGCATCTCGTCAGGTGCATACTGAAGAGTTTTATAAGGTTTGGAGTGAATAGATGGAAAACACATAGATATTGTTCGTATGTGGAACATCCGTTATTCGCACGGTATTTTCAAATTTACAACGAACTCATTTTGTTTGCACAAAACCGAATTGAACCGTTTAATTGCTAACTCCTCACTATATTTGAGTAATCGTTTATTGTTGGGTGAATACTTTATATGGAATGCTTTTCCTTTGATGACATCGTGACCGAATTTTACAGGAAGGCCCCACTATACGTCTCTTCGGTTTACGTCGTTTCGCTAAAACGTCGATGTCAAAATGGGACATAACTTCACTTTACGTTGCCACGTACTCCGTGGCGAAGTGATCAAGCCGTTTGACTCGGGTCCCGAAGGTTGTGGGTTCGATTCCGGGCCGCGTCCTTCGGTTCACGAGTTAAATTTTTCGGAGACTCCTGTGGGTCGTCGCTAGAACTACGGAGTTCGTGCTTTGTGCGACGCTTTCCGCGCCGCGGAAAGAGACCGAACCACATGGATAAAACCCGGTACAATGAAGTCGACCCTGTCGACTTTTTTTTCGGTTTACGTCGTTTCGCTATAACGTCGTTGTCACAATGGGACATAACTTCACTTTACGTCGCTACGTTCCACTATAACGTCGTCACCTGTGTTGCGCCATTTAACATTTTGTGCAGTGCGTTTTTCCAGGATTGTATCGTGTCATCACCCATCATTATGAGTTCAAAGCGCACAGTAAGTGATAGTGTGTCTTGTAAGAGACCCAGGAAGAGTTTTACTCTTGAGGCGAAGTTAAATATGTTACGTAGTTTTGAGGTTGGCGATCGGGCTGTTGATATCGGTAAAGTCCGTGGTTTATCTCCAACCACGGTAAGGACAATTCGTGCAGGTGCTGACAAAACCAAAGAGGGTGCTAAAAACGTAATCCCTTTGAGCGCTTCCAAGATCACTCGTACCAGAAGTACTCTTATGGAAAACATGGAAGCACCATTGGCCGTCTGGATTGAAGACCATAATCAACGGAATATGCCTGTGAGCAAGATGGCTATCCAAGAGAAAGCAAAGTCTCTCTATGAAAATCTAACTAAGAAAGCGGGTGAGAGCAGTAATAGTAGTGCTGATGATAGTTTTGGAGTGAGTCGTGGTTTTAATGCCTCTACGTCCCAATAATTCCACCACTCGTCCTCCAGCCCACCTGTACTTAGCCAATAAATATCAACAACCATCAAAATAAACACTACATAATACACTGTATTTCATTGAATTCTATGGAAAATAGTGTTTCGCTATACGTCATTTCACTTAAAGTCGCGTTATCCAAGAACGTAACCTCGACGTTAACCGGGGCCTTTCAGTATTAGTTGTTAAGAAATTGACGATGACAACGTTTTATTTAAGTCTAACTTACAGTGTAGGGACATAACCCCCTACGACCCACCATAAGTTTAAGAGCAAACGCTCTTATTTATTCTGCCACGTGACTTCTTACTATAGTCTGTCCAGAAATGAATGCCTTCCTTCACGATCAATTATTTTGAAAACTGTCAGTTGCATCGTCATGAAATTTTTTATGCCGTCTTATATTTACCCCCACCCAAAGAATATGTCTTTGATAGGTCCAAAAACAACTTAAATCATGGAAAGCGGCGACATTTCTTTGATGTTTTGGTGAAAAACTAGTGATTTCTCGCTAACACTTGTTTTACAGTAATGCCTCGTTCAACTACGCGAGGCTCTTGTCGTAAGGCCAATCCCATGTCCCACGAGAAAATAAACTATTCAGTGCTAATGTTTCTGTGTGAAGTCGTAATACATTTAATGTGAATTTCATCTCTGACCCATAAATTATATCAATCAATCAAGTGCCATGCCGGAAAGCGTGGGCGGTAATGACTCGCCATTTCACTCGATCACCAGTGTCGTGGATCAGCTCAGTGTTCCTGTCTCGTCCATGCCATGTGGCCAAGCCATCCAGGTATTTTCCTCTCGATCTTGCCAGTTGTCACTAAGTTCTCCAATCCATTTCTTCTCATAACATGTCCAAAAAATTTTGATTTTCTACGTCTAATTTCTCTAATCAATTTACGATTTTAATTTGTCTCCTGTAGTACTGAACTACCGTATAACAGTAGGTGGTACTACTTGCTCTCTGTTAGCGCTGATGTTTGGGGCTGCTCACAAGACACCCAAACATTATGCCATAGCTTCGGGTGGAAGAGTGCAGTTGGGACGGCACGAGTCTCATCATATTCTTCTTGTATCTTGCGATATCGAGGTGAAATATAAACAGCAGGACAATGCCCGCTTATGGGCTTCTTGTTTTGATATTACCATGGACTCTTATTCCCTGCGTCCATTGTTTACGTGATCGGCCTCCCCCTCCATATGGTCTGTACATCATTGCTTGTGGTATACTGGTAGTTGGTAACCTACTTGCATGGCCAAACCATTTTACTTGCTTTCTAATAAAATCTAGTGCAGCTATAACCCCCACTTTAGTCCTGATTTCTAATCTTATCTCTTCTTGATACATTGAGTATTCTTCTCAGGAATCTCATTTCTGTTGTGATTTTTCTAGTGGGAGCCAATAGTCTATAATTTACATGCGCAGTCCATTAAAACTGGGAGGCTCAACTGTCGTTTACTGCCTATATAGTACCTTGCGGTGTATGGCAGACGGGTCTTTGGGCCTGAGAATTAAAACCCCCTGGCTAGTGCAGTCGACGCGAACTGTGCAGGTTAGGATTTTCTTTTTGCTCCCCCCCTTTCCAGACAGAAAAATATCCCACCCCTTACCGAGGGATCTAACCCGGGTCTCCCAAATGGGAGTCCGCCGTTCTCGCAACTCGTTCCTCGGGAGGTTCAACATACGGATATTTTGGTGAATTTAGTACCAGAGTATTTATGCGTCTCCCTGAGTTTACTTGGATGGCGAAGACAGCCTATTTTTCTGGACCACCCCCCTCCAAAAAAAAAAAATGTTGACTGGCATGCACTGGGCGGCGGGGAAGAGGGGATTTATACATTTCACATATGGCTGTAAAGAGGCACAACGCAATTACTTTGAAACTAAACTTCGGACAGTTGAAGTTGCATTCCTATACTTCCTGGTTGTGAACAGGGTCGATACTTTGACAATGTAGTTTTGGAGATAGCCAGACGCGCAGTTTCATAATTCCCAGTCACACTAACTGTGGGTGACCTGTTATGTGATGGGCCATTCCTCCCAAGCCATGTCCAACAGTGGAACCGGGGATTTAACAACGCTGTTTAACCACAGCATTCATACACCACCCTGCAGATATTCTTCATACCACCGTTTGTCCACCACGCATCACTCCCCTCTGCCTCTTCTACCATACTACAGATATTTCCGCTTGTCATGTTCTCCAAGGACTCTCTTCTCAGTATATAACCATAGAATGCTGCTTGTCTCTTTCTTATAGTTACATATATTCTACTTTAACTAGCCTCTTCTAAGCAATCGTTGTTTGTTTATCTGGCTCATTTGAAGGTAGTCACAATATTCACTTCAGGAACCACACCTCCATTGCTTCTAAACTCTTCCTAAATTGATAAATTTCCGTTCATGACTCTCTGCCATGCAGAAAAATAGGCCCTCTTTAACATTTCAGTATCCACTCTCTGGTGGGTTATTGCAAAATCATGATCATCCCCTCCCCCCAATTTTCACTATCTAAAATGCAGTTTTTGATTCACTCATTCTGCTCTTAGTCTTTGCCAAGTATCATTCTATCTGATGTTATGACTGCCCTTACATATCTAAATCTATCAATTTTGACAAGCTATCAATACTGTGTCACATACACAGTGTGACATACCACAAACACACACAAAGAATGACGAGGTGTGGTGTCAATGTTTTAATCAAGTGATAATCTTGTTCACTTGTAGCAAACAATTTGTAAACAAGCCATACTAAAGTCACTGCTCCAAACACTCAACTACACACAAATATCACAACAAAAAGAATGAAAACTACAACTGGAATAGTATGTCATTATGTCCATGTCAAAACAGTAATAATTAAAATTTTGTTTCAAAGACAAATGTGTAACTTCCCCCCTCCCAATGACAGATCCCTGCTTGAAAGCACAATCAAGACTCAAAAGACGATGACAGGTAATAAAATATTTGTAAAGTGTCAGGAGCATAGACAGGTGAAACGAACAGAAACAAGAACCTGACAATCTGCAAGTTAGCACAGAACTACACAACTAGGCAGGTTCAAAGACTCTAATGATGGCCGCCGTGGCTGTCGGCCAGTTTAAACCAATAGCCACATTCACAGCGTTTGGGCTCCCCTCTGTACACCGTCATCCAGTTGATGGTCAAAGCATCCTCCTCACCTGCAACATGGATGTCAGACAAGTTTTACAATGATTATGAATCCAAAACAATGTTTCCCCATTCTGAATTTAAGCAAAGACGACACACACAACAGTCTGCACAATTAATTGCCTGGCATATTCTGCTGAATCTCGCCAGGTGAGTACTGCAAACGCCTAAAGCTATGTTGTGCAAACAAAAAGCACAATAGCCAGTTGAATATTAACTGCAGTAGTCAAGAAAAAATACTGCAGCAGAATATGACAATATGAAATGAAAGTAGATATGTGACTCATGTGAAAAAAAGAGAGATAACAAAGACATACTTTACAACGAACCCAAACCTGGTAAACAGAAATGGGGAAAAGAACATTACTCAAGAAAGTAAAAATAAGCCAAACCAGAACACAAGGAACCCAACATTTCAATCTGAGTTATCTTATTCAGGAACAGCACAAAAAGAGCTAAATGAAATCAGATTAACGATAAAACTAAAAATATTAACAATAAAAAAGTGTGAGTATTAAAAGCCCCACAAGAGAATGCTTCCGATTCCAAAATATAGGGAAGATAAGCTTTACTGTAGAAGACAGTTGAAATTACAGTCGGAATATATATTTCGTAAATGTCAGCTTGGCGATAACTGGCAAGATTGAGGGGGAAGGGAACAGGGGAGGGCAGGGAAGTAAATATCTGGATGGCTTGACCACATGGCATGGTCAGGACAAGAACACCGAGCTGATCCACGGCTCTGGTGATCATGTAAGATGACAAAACATGACCGCCCACGCTTACCGGCAAGCACGTTAATGATAATGATTTCAGCCTGAAAGACTGACTGTATACTTAAGTTTACGTTGTGACCTTGGCAATATGTACCTGACGAGATGCAACAAAATATGGCAGGCAATTAATTTGTGCTTTATGTGTCTTCATTATTTAAATATTAATCAAATGTTGTTAGGTGTGGACACACTTTCAAGGAAACAAGTTCCAGTGAATCATGAGATGAAGACAAGATGCAGGTGCAGGACAGGGCACATGAGAATAGTTTAAGGAATTCACAGGGCAGAAGACAGAGGAGGACCTAAACACACGGAGAAGAGAAATATAAACAATCGTGATAGGTCATGCCCAGTGATAAAAAACTTTGCCCCGGTGCAAGCACAGCAGGGGGCTTCTGATTGTCAGAAGTGGTCCCCTTTCCCCAATTTGTTTTCCCCACTTTAACTTCTTCATTGCCCAGACTAAAATTCAAGTTAGAAAACCCTCCAACAGAGTTATATTTATGCTTCTGGAATGCACTCATTTGAACATCACTAGTGCTACAGAACTCAGACCACAGACTTGGTATTCTCATTCTGGGGCCTATGCAAGGGCACTGGAGTACTTGTACATCCATACATATATGGTGGAAGTAATCCTTACTCAAACAAATGCCTTTCTAACAAGTGTGGCTGTACACACACACACACAAGCTCCAAGCATCATGTACCAGAGAAATGCTGGTCCACCCATCACCCCCCAAACCAACATACAGCCCTCTAAGAGGCTTATTTAAAAGTGAATGGATTTTCAGCTAAGGGTCACCACTCTCACATAAGCCTCCTTAATCACCACTTATAACATACACTGTAGACTATCATTACTGTTCTGTGCTTTCAATATGGGCTCTGGTAACACACATGCTCATTTTGCTGTTAAGTAAATCTTTCATGTGTTTCAAGGACATTTAAGCACACAAGACACAGAAATAATAAGTTCATCTATTCCAATTGAAAACATGTCATATTCTCCTCAAATGACATTACTTTACTTGACTGTTGTAAAATTCTATGACCTAATGTGTAACTAATGAATACAAATGCATGAACGTATGTAACTTAAGTTAAAACCCCTTGATCTTTCGTTAACTGACAAATGTACAAATCTACAACCTTATGTGTAATGTATAACTGGAAGATTAACAAAACCATCGAAGCTATTGAAAAAAATACTGAATCTGCTAATCAGAGAAGTGGCCAGAAAAAATGTATACTCACATATGCAACCAACCATCCTTTTGTTAAAACTGGATGTAATAACGGTTGGCTCCTTGAAAGTTCCCTTGGCTCTTTTCACGATGTTCATTAAATATGGATCCTATCAGAACAAAACAAACATTCCACATAATACAATTACCAATGTTTCAGTAAGACTCAATAAGATAATCGCAACTGCTTGTGTACCTACTGGTGTCTAGCCGATATTGTGTCGAAGTACACTTGTTCCTGAAGTGAGGTGTCTTTATTTGGAGGAGACAGGTTCAAATCCTGGTGAGGTAATCATGGCTTTCAATTTTTATGTCTCCTAGTCTCTTCTTTCTTCTACTTCAAGCACCAAACAATTTATTTATGAACTGATCTAATATAAGGCAAACATATAAATTCTTTAGCACTAACTTGGACCCGCCCAGCATTTAAGACACATTCTTTAGAACTAATTTGGATTCACCCAGCATTTAAGACAAATTCTTTAGCACTAACCTGGATTCACCCAGCATTTAAGACAAATTCTTAAGCACTAATTTGGGTTCACCCAGCATTTAAGGGGTGTCGTGGTAAAACAGTGACTAGATCCTCAGCAGCTGAACCAGTGGTCATATGTTTGAATCCACACAGAGGCAGATTTTTCAAACTGACTTTGGTTGCCAGGTAAACCCAGCCTTAAAGAGGCTCCAGGAAATATTGTGGGAAGTAAAGGCAGCAGATGTTCTACTAACCACATTACCCACCGAGTGCTATAAAAATGTGGGGCCAGCAAAATATGTAAATGTGCCATAAGGCATATATAAGGTCCTTCACTTTACAGCATTTACATAAGTAAATAAGCAAAGCGTCCGTCTATTCAGGAATACCACCATCATTGAGGAATGAGGAACATGGTATCTGGTTAGCAATTTAACAGACAAAAGTATGAACGAGTTCCAAAGGATGGTGACAATAGTTTGAAAGAGAATTCTGGCATGCTAAATACAGGATGTACTTTTAATGACTGTGCAATGTTTGAAAATATTGCCAGTCCAAGTTTTGTATTTACGTATTATGTTGCATGAACTTTAAAGAGGGTGAATATAAAACTTGGACCGGCAATATTTTCAAATACTGCACAGTCATTAAAAATACACTCTACATAACCAGTTTTAACATATGGCTGTGAATCCTGGGAAATTAGTAAACAAGCAAATAATTGCCCAAGACCTCAGAGGTGTTTTAAAGAAGTTTGCTGAAAATTGTTTGGACAGTCAAACACAGAATACAAGGGCTAAATTGGTATGACAGAATCACCAATGTAGAGTTGATGGAGAGAACTAAAATATCAATACATCAAGAGACAAGGAAAAGATGCCAGTGTTGGACAGAAGAAGCATTAAGTCAGCCTGAGAAAGATGTAACCAGAAACTCCCTTTTCTGCAACACACAGAGGAAGTCAAAGAGGAAGACCTAAACACACACACAGAAAAGAACTCCAGACATATAAATGTCAGCCTGAGAAAGATGTAACCAGAAACTCCCTTTTCTGCAACACACAGAGGAAGTCAAAGAGGAAGACCTAAACACACACACAGAAAAGAACTCCAGACATATAAATGTGGGTAGCAAATGGACAGATCCGCATGAAACACCAAAAGATAAAAAATGGTGTGTGTGAGGCTCTATGCCCCAATGGAAGATTTGTGAATGGAAGCGTGAAAGAAAGAAAAAACAAAAACAGTAATGACAAAACAAACATGTTTCATACCTCATCTCCGGCCGCCCTGGCTAGAACCTCTTCACGCTCAGGTCCAACAGATTGTCCAAAAGAGTCTGCAAGCCCAACGTCATCAGAGACTAAAGACAGAGAGGAAAAATAAAATAGTAAACGACTTTTGTGGTCTTTCCGTGAATTTTGTCTATAGCGAGAGTTAAATTCATAAATGCCCCGGGAAGGTTAACCCGGTCAAGAAATGCCCGCAGAAGTCGGATGTGTCGGCCTAACGGTGCAAGAACGCAGCTCTGCTGTAAACAGGCACAACGCAATAACGTCCAAAAAATAAAAAACTCTGGATGAACGCAGAAGAAATTCATAAATGTACATGCCAGGGTTTCTGCATATGAGTTTCCTAAGACGTGCACATTTCAAGGTTTTTCACTGTTTTTAACATCGTGCCATGTTTCAAATCCTTTGAAACTTCTTTATGTCTGAAGTGCTCATAGTAGATAACATCAAGTTTAACTTGGGAAAGCAGAGAGTGACCCATTCGATGCAGCTGGCCCTATAAAATACCATAAGATATCTCATCAACCAGAATTTGTCAGCTAGATAATGTTTCTTACTTCTTTCATTTCCTTGAATTGGATAGCAAATCCATTACATGGAAAGTCCGAATCAAAAGCTCACTGTGTGATGTCATCTGCAGACTGAATTCTTCTGGTTCCGGATGAACAGCCTGTGGTGACTGGAAGGCCCAATATACGGAAGTGAAGCTAAGCAGCCATGTACAGGACGTGACGATTCCTTGGGCAAGTCCAGTACTAGAGTGCTATGTGTCGGCTCTGCAATTAAGGAAGCCCCCTTGGATGGCGGGGAATGCCCATGGTCTGCCCCTGCCTACCCTTGAGGGCTGACCAGGATGTTTTCGGCTGTTCTAAACGGGCCAGCTGGGATGGGGGGGGGGGGGGGGGGAAGAGAGAGAAGGGGGGTGTGTGTGTGTGACACCACAACAGTGAGAGTCAAACGTCCTAAGAAACCACAGGGAAGGTTAACCCGATCAAAAAAATGCCTGCAGAAGTCGGATGTGTCAGCCTAATGGCGCAAGAACGCACCTCTGCTGTAAACAGGCACAACGCAATCACGTCCGAAAAAAATCTCCGGATGAACGCAGAAGAAGATTTCCGCGAATGACCGATTGTCTATTTCTACAATGTTGTCTTTTCTATTATAGCTCACTTCGTGGTCCATGAAATTTATGTTTCGTTGTTTTCTAGGCCAGAAGATTTGCCTAGACATGTCACAATCAAGGCATTCTTGGAGTATGTAGTCAACTGACTGTGGCTACAATCCACAAGTGCACATCCACCCATCTTGTGCCATGCCGATAAACGTGGGCGGTCATGTTTTGCCATCTCACTCGATCACCAGAGCCGTGGATCAGCTCCGTGTTTCTGTCTCGACCATGCCACGTGGTCAAACCATCCAGGTATTTAATTCCTGGTCTTCCCTTTGGTCTCTTCCCTTCGATCTTTTTATTTTAAATTTTAATGTTGAACATCCCTTGCACGATGCAGTCAACACCAGCATTTTCCAACTGCTGTTGATGTACTAGGCAAGTTGTTATGTTCAGTAGTTTGCCATTGCTTTCTGAACGACCGGCTCCCATACCAACACGTTATAACACAATGCGACACAGTCTGCTGCAAATATCAAGTCACGGCTGCATTTCGAATGCCTAGTAAGAGGCTCATGAACCGCGTTCGCAAGCCTTTGGCCACGGCTGATCTACTAATGTTAAATATTGTATACATACTAGCTAGCTAATACATGTAGCTAGGTAGTTTTATGTACTTTAATAGCAGCAGATGAAAAATGCATTAACACGTTGCTGACCAACTTTGACGATCGACGAATTTCCAGCTGTATGCCTTGGTGACCAACTCCGACAATCGCCAAATTAGCGACATGCAGATTTCAAACAGATAGCCTTACCGACAGCCACCGAATGTGGCTTTAACCAGTTGTTTCCCTTATTCCAATATGGCTGCGCCCTTGGTTAAAATTGTTTGGAGCAGTAACGAGCGTGTTTTTAGTGAAATTTTGTTCCCAAGTAAATATTCAGCATTTTCATCATGTCTGATGATGAAAACTAAGCTCGTAGTATAGAGGATTCTGACTCTGCCAGCAAATTTGGAGCAGAAAGTGATGTTTCCTGGCTAAGCAGAGATGCAGAAGTGAATGATAGTGTGACTGAAAGTAGCAACAACGATGTTGAAGTTGGTCGTGGAGGTGATGAAGGTACTTCTGAAGAAAGAAGTGGGCGTGGCACAAGAGACCAGAACATTACTACAGCTGAAAATTCTGTTTGGAAATGGAGAAAGGCTCCTCAAAATGAACTTATTGAGCTTGGCAATCTTCCTCCATACAAAGAACAACAGATTGTCACGTCAGACACAACTGGGTTTATGCCCATTGATTTTTTCAAGATATTTTCCCTGACACTGCCATAGATCTGATCATGTGTGAAGTCAACAGGTATGGTGAAAATCACCTGTCTCAGTACACAGGAAAGAGAGTTAACCTTATATCTACTGTTCACTCCAATGAAGTTATGGACAAGACAGTTAAGAAAAGGGGAATTCCTGAGGGCAGAATAATAAACAAGCCAGTGCTTGCAGAAAAATACAATAAAAGTATGGGCGCTGTCGATCACTTCGGCCAACTGAGTGCAAGCTACCCCTACCCACATAGATCCTATAAATGGTACCTGCCATATAATTATTTAGTTGAAACTGCTCTGGTCAATGGGCATAAAAGCTACAACACTGCCAACTCTACAAATAAGATCACTGCAAAGAGGTTCAGGCAGGATGTCAGTCTTGCTCTTATTGGACCTGCTATTCTTCGGCGCAGCGTAACACCTTCAAGACCACAAGTCACGACATGACTTACTGAGCACCATTTTATTGAAAAATATGAAAAGCCACGATACAAACCAGACTGTAAAGTGTGTAAGGCTGCAGGTAAAAGAAGCCAGACTTGCATGTACTGCCAAGACTGCAATACACCTGACACCATGTTTCAAGTTATACCACATGGTTGAGGGTTATCAACGTTCCAGACAAAGACTTGCAGCGGTGTACGGCTACAACTTTAACCCCAGTTAATGAAGGAAGTAGCTTAGACTTCAACTAGAGGTCAGCATTCACAAATATTAGCATGTCACTAACACAACACATGAGGAAATAACCACAATACTCTGTAGAAATTTAAAAAATATTTTTTTTTCACTTTATTAATTTTTTTGTGGTTAGTTTATACCGTAATATTTTGTCAATCGTTAAATAAGTGCTCCTATTTAGCTTATTTTATTCATTGCCAACCATGCCCCTAACATTTTATAGCTCTGACATTGAACAAATTCACTAAAAACTATAAAAAGATGATGGTTTTAAAACATCTTCTAAATTTTTTATAAATAGCCAAACACATTCAAGATGGCCTCCATGGTCATGTGACAAATTTGCATAAAACATATTTTCATGTGTAACAACCATCCATAATGATGCTCTGAAAATTTCAAAACCCTACGTTCGTTTTTAAATTTTAAATGAATTTAATTAAAAAACCAGTATTAGTTTTAAAAAATCCGCAAACACCCTTGGTAATGGGAGACAATAATGCTCCAGATTGCTGGTCAGCAAAATGTTAACAAAGTTACACGTAGAACAGCCCAAGCAAAACCAGCATTTCAAAAGAAGAATATTTAAATACGAAGTGACTATTCATACTCAAAGTATGAACAAAGACTCCCTTTATTCATAGTCAAACTTTCCCGGCTGGTCATGTGATTATTCCCAGCCCCGGAAGGTCACGTGACACACATGACATCATCGGGACATGCGTGTGACTATATTATAAATTATCGTTAAACTATTGTGTCCTCAGTAGAATAGTGGTTAGTGTCTACGACTGTCATGCAGGAGCCCGAGGTTTGATTCTCTGCAGGGGAGGCACATTTTTTTTTTCATTTTTCAGTAATTACTTAGGCGAAAGCGACTTTTTAATAAAAAATATTAAACATTACGAACTAACATATAGAACTGAGAAACTCGAACCGTGTGTATAAAGTGTGCTCTATGGATCTGCAGAAGCTGCTGGGTGGGGGGGGGGGGGGGGGAAATCCCCCAGGCAGCAACGGAGTGATTGAGTGTCGGAATCGATGGATCCAATAGATGTCTTTGTTTACCGTGAATTTTATTTGCCAAATAAAATATCGACGTTCCGATGTAAATTAACCACCTTCTTACTGGCTCAAGCTAAAAGTTATTCGACTATGAATAAAAGTGAGATTTATTCATACTTCAATTATGAATAAAGTCTCCCATTTAAATATATAAAATACATCTTTATAAGTGGAAGATAAACTCTATGGACCGCTGAATGAACTAAAAAAGACTGTTAGATTCATACAAGAGACAACATTGCAGTTATAAACATATTTTAGGCGAACGAAAGAAGAAGAAGTAGTTGAGATGAGAAAGAGTTCATAAGAGCTATATCTAGCCAATCCTAATGTAGGGAAGAGCTTCTTGATCATGAATGTAATCAGTGATCTGGTATGTGGAAACACTCGGGAGGCAATCAATATTGGTTATTCTCTAAAGGAAAGGTTACTTTCAGGAAGGCTTTTGCTATTTCATAACCTTTTCTTTGTACATATTCAACTGTCAAAGACTGAGCTATATAGATCAGATCCCAGAGCAATTAAGTTGATTCTCTTGCCTTTAGCCCCTTTATAGGTTTAATTAACACTAAATGAAATCCTTAACAATCCATTTTAACACAAGCATAGCATATTCTTATAGTAAAATGATTTAAATTAATTATTTTCCTATAATTTTAAGCAAACTAAATATAAGAAAAGTCAAAAAGTCATAAAACGTCTCAAACAAATATGAGAAAATGTGTCAGTAAGCCCCCCCCGATAAAATCTACCAGAACAAATAACTATGCTATACAGTAAGCGCTGCTTCTGACACAAATATACCACCAACTGGCAGCAGTATGCGATAGGCACACACAGAAATGATGCTTGATGGTCTAAGATAGCTGCATGATGGAATGCCAGCAATAGAATTGACCCAAAAACGCCAGAGAGCCATAGTATTGTAGTGGCTAAATACTCGTCTGCTGGACTGTTGATCATAGGTTCGAATCCATATCAGGAGTTCTTATTTTGTTTTTTAAACTGACCTTGATCCCTGGACAACCAGCCTAAAATGGATACTTGGAAATGTCTTGGGAATGAAATGCAGCCAGCGAGATATTGATGACATCGCCCACCAAATGCCGATGAATACATTTGAAAAATGGGACCAACACCACATGTCCAATGCACATAGAGGCTAGTAAATGGGCCGTTTACTTACAAAGGACCAAAATGCAGGGAAACTGGATCTCCTACGTTATTTTGTGGGGCATATAATGATGCTAATCATTAATTTTTGTTTCGTTCGCTTGCTTTGCACTCGAGCTGTGTCCAGTGTCCAAACTGGACTGATTTTTGTGTAGGCTATCTTTCCCTAGTGTCCATCGCCATCAGTCACTTTTCCAAATCAAGGATAATTCACTAAAATGTCTTAACTTATAAATGACATAGAGACATGCACTGTTGAATTTCTATTTACTAGCTCTATCCAATTGTTTCATAACAATAATAATTGAAGATTAGAGAAATGTCATTACAATATTCAATATTATTAGCGAGTCCCATCGTGCTGTTACTGGAAATGAAAAAAAAAAGTGATTTACGGAGTGACTACCCGATTTTTCACAGCGTCTCCAGAAATCCTTTCTACAGACCATGCATTCTTTCGACGTCATTCATTCATATCTCACGTGACAATAACATACGTCATTCTGGGTTTTCCAGGAATGGTTTGCCTAATATTCTGTGCACAGCAATTGATTGAAATCATCGTAACCTTTTATATAAATAAGAATATATTTCATACTTACCGTAATTAATTTTTTTTTGGGCGCTGTCAATAGAACTACCTCAATTATATATGTATTTTTAAATTCTGCATACAATTTTAAATATATCTGGAAAGTTTCATTGCTGTAATTGCTTCCAATGTGTATGAAAACAACATTTTCGGCGAAGATGTGTTTTTGTTCTTTGCGCATATTGATTGGATTGGCATGTGCACTTTGTAACACTATTCTGGCACTGTCGATAGAAAAAAAAAATGTTTTGCATATCCTTTACAGGACATCGCTGTCAACACCAGCATCTTTCAGCTGTATGTTGATTTCTTGGCAAGATTACGCTCAGTAGTTTGCCATTGCTTTCTGAACGGCTGGCTCATTATCCCGCAAGTCATGAGTGCGGGTCGAACTGCTTCCAGTTCTCGCCCCACGTGGATAAACGGGATTACGGAGAAAGTGGTGTAACCCCTCAGCCAGAGAGACCGGCACTGTCGATAGAACTACCTCAATTATATGTGTATTTTTGAATTCTGCATACAATTTTAAATATATCTGGAAAGTTTCATCGCTGTAATTGCTTCCGATGTGTATGAAAAACAACATTTTCTGCGAAGCTCGTCTTTGTGAATGGGGAAACGCAAGGCCATGTGCCATGGCGACTGCGCATACCGATCGGCATGGCATGTAAACTTTCACTTTTCAACAACGTGCGATTTGACCTACTAAAGTTAAAGAGAACACAAGTTTAAAGATTATTAATAATTTATTAGTATACTTGTATACCAAGGGACACCCTTGGGCAAGGTGGAGTACCCGTTTAGCCCCCCGATCAGGGTTACGTGAAGCCATGGGTGAAGGTGGTGGATGAAGATAGGGAGCAGTCGACAGATAGTTGTAGGTTATGGTCTTCACCTTCACGACGGTAGGCAGAGGATCTCTTTTTTGAGGAGACAATGGCTACGGTCACTGACCAGTATGGTCACTGCTAGGAAGGAAAGCAATGGCAAACTATCTTCTTTAGAAATGCCAAGAAAATCGTGATGTGTGGACTCATCGCCAATCAGATGGCATGGTCGAGACAGAAACACAGAGCTGATCCACGACTTTGGTGATCGAGTGAGATGGCAAAACATGACCGCCCACGCTTACCGGCATGGCACATGATGATGATGATTTGTATACTTGTACTTTTGTTTTAATCATTTAACATGATGGAACATATTTTTGAAGTCAGTTTTCATAATCCGCCTATGACCCGTTTGGTTGAGGCAACCTCGCACGCGGAGAAAAATGGAAATGGCACGCTGAACCGTAATTAATTTTTTTTTCTGGCACTTTCAATAGAAAACCATAAATTGTAGATGGATCTTCGAATTCTGCATCACATTTTTCAGAAATTTGGAAAGCTTCATCGCTAAACTTGCTTTAATTGTGGTTGAAAAACAAGCAAAGAATTCAAAGATGTTACGATCATGAAACCCAAAATGGCGGCTTGACTATATAAAAATCGTTGTGGAACAATCATTGTGTCCTTGCTAGCGTAATCATAAGCATTCCACCTGTCATGCGGGAAACAGGGGTTCTGTTCCCAGCTGGGCATGTTTGTTTGTTTTTTTTAAATTTTTCACAAAATTATTAGGTGATATAATGGAAACTATTAAACATTACGAACTAAAATATTATATAGAACTAAGAAACTGGAAATTTGTGAAAAAATTGCTCTAAGGATATGTGCAAGCTGCCGACTGCTGGGGAGCGCATCCCACAGAGGCTGCAAAATGATCGTGTATCGGAATCGATGGATCCAATAGATGTCATTTAATGTAAATTTTAATTGCCAAGAGAAGGTCAACCAGAGAGACGAATTGTATCTGCAGCAAAGAACCTCAATGGCTCGGAACGTTGAAGAAGAAATAAAATATCGCCCTTGAATCAGCATAGTTTCATCGCTAAACTTGCTCGAATTGTGGTTGAAAAACAGATTTTCTGCAAAGATGTGACTTTGTAAATTGGAAGCCCACGGGTCATGACGGCCGCCGCATTTCGATTGCGCTACACTTTTCAACACACAAAACGTGCAATTTGACCTACTAAAGTTTAAAGATTATTAATAATTTATTTGTATACTTGTACTATTTTGTAATCATTTAACATGACGGAACATACTTTTGAAGTCATTCATATGACCTTTTGAGACCATCTCGCATGCACACCCGCTGGTGAAGGTAATCCGACTAATTGGACACATTGAAGAGCTCCACTTACGGGTGAATAGCATGAGAAATCGCAACTTGTCTCACCTTCACAAAAATGTGAATATCTTCACTTATAAGTGACATACAGGCATCATTGAGGACCCATTAGATTTTGAATTTCAAGGCCTATCTTTTGTGGCCGTCTCATTAATAAATTCTCAAATTTAAAATCGTGATAGTTCTCGCTATTTATTATCATTTTTACAAATTTTATTGGATACAGATCCGGATTAGCTCTCCCGGCAGTCTCGGAGCATTTGTACTGTTGTATTGTTTTAGCACCCATACGCATAAAGACGTTTAAATAGACGTGCATAGCATTTGTTATATTTGCAATAACTAGTTACTTTATTACTGGAAAATAAAGATAACGGTCAGTTCAGTAGACCTCCATAATATTTTACTTCGAAGTCACGTCCAATCCGGTGTCCTTCTCTAAAAAGGTCATTGTAAAAACTACCCCATTATCCATTTCCAGGGCGTTACCAACACTCTTGTTTAAACTCACAAATTTTTCCCTTGTGTATGTCTTCTGGTTTTGATGGTGGCCCACTTGCACATCTCACAGACGCGGCCGAAATTGATCGTCTAAGAATGCATGAGGTCGACCTCAACAGCGATGCAGCCATCTTGTTTGCCTTCCCAGATTTTTCCTGATGACAACAGGCTGGCCAGGTCGCAATTTCTATTTGAAGCCAAACAGTGCTAGAAATATGGCCAAACAGAGTTTCAGGTTTTTTTTTTTCGCTTTGAACGCAAGCGTAGTCCATAAGGTGCTACTACTTCTAGTGTACTGAACTGATTTTGGCGTGTGGGCCAGTTTTCCCTATTACCAGTGTCCCTCGCCATCAGGCGAACCCTCTCCGACTTTTGAGGTACTTGTAATTTAAGTTCTCAAGTCATTATATACAACAATAAGAAAGAGACAAACAGCTTTCTTTGGTCATGTGATGAGAAGAGAGGCATTGGAGAACATCGTGACAACTGGAAAGATCGAGGGGAAGAGAGGCAGGGGCAGACCAAGAGAAACGATGCTGGATGGATTGGGACGGTGGCATGGAGGAATATCATCAGCAGACTTGACCCAGTAAACCAAAGATCGATGGAAAGTCATGAACGTCTACGCCAGCCGGCTTAACATTTGATGATGATGAAGTCAAGGATGAGAAGTCATTTTATTTCAACTGACCGGTGTCATTTTTATTTCTCTGTATTTTTTTTTCGCTCGCTCGCTTTGACCTCAAGCGAGTCCATACACACTACTTCTAGTGATGCTGAACTTAATTTTGCGTGTGGATTAGCTTTCCCTATTAACAGTGTTCCTCGCCCTCAGGCGAACCTACTCCAACTTCAGAGGTACCTGTAATTAACTTCCCCAAGTCAAAGACGATAGGTCAGCATTTTAATCCAACTGTCCGGTGTGAGAGTTGA
This sequence comes from Cepaea hortensis, assembly GCA_963921405.1. Taxonomy (NCBI): domain Eukaryota; kingdom Metazoa; phylum Mollusca; class Gastropoda; order Stylommatophora; family Helicidae; genus Cepaea; species Cepaea hortensis. The sequence continues at coordinate 78,101,061 of OY992893.1, forward strand.
ACCCCTTACCTCGGCATCAGCATTCTTATTCATTCGGCCATGCTGACCTACGTCATTTTAGTTAAACTGACCGGTTTAATGTGTTCCGCATTGTTTGGTTAACGTTTAAAATGTTGCATGTTGTTTTACAGGACGTTGCGATCAATCCAATGTTGATTTTCTGGGAAATTTTACATTCAGTCGTTTATCATTGCTTTCTTAGGAGAAGTTAACATTTGAGTCCAACTAACCGGTGTAGGGGGTGAACCCTCTAGCCTGCCATCGGCGCACAACAGATTAATTAAGGACAACATAAACATAACGAGACACTTGTTTTGTGTGTCGAAGTAGGCCTACAGGGTTTATTTTTAATGACTGTGCAGTTTCTGAAAATATTGCCGCTCTAGGTTTTGTAGTTACCAATTATGTTGCATTGTGTTGCATGAACCCAACAGTAGGTAAATACAAAACTAGGAACGGCAATATTTTAGAAAACTGCAGTCATTAAAAAATACACCCTATACAAACGAAAATCGTAAATTCTCATCTCATCTCATCTCATCATGTTCTTCTTGTACCTTGCGGTGTCGAGGTGAAGTATAAACTTCGTGAGAGTGCCCGGTTATGGGCTTCGTATATCGACATTCCCATGGATTCTGTTATTCCCTCCATCCAACGTTTACGTGGTCGGCCTCTTCCTCTGTTTCCATCTGGTCTGTACATCATTGCTTGTTGTGGCATACTGTTGACTGGTAGCCTACTTGCATGGCCAAACCATTTGACTTGCTGCTTTCTAATAAAATCTAGAGCAGCTTTAACCCCTACTTTAGTCCTGATTTCTTCATTTCTGATCTTATCTCTTCTTGATACGTTGAGTATTCTTCTCAGAAACCTCATTTCTGTTGTTGTGATTTTTCTTTTCTCTTTTTCTGTCATTGTCCAGGTTTGGCATTGGTAGCACAGAGTTGGTAGGAAGATTGTGTTGTAAAGTGCTTTCTTAGTAGTTATTGATGCATGTTTGTTCTTTAGTATTGGTGCCATTTGTCCAATGAGTTGATTTGCCTTATTGCACCTATTTTCGATCTCGTCTTCTGATCTGCCATTTGATGATATTATACTTCCTAGGTACTTGAAGCTCTTTACTTGTTTCAAGGATGTTCGTTTAGGTGAATTGTTGCTGTTTGTTCTTCTTTAGATATAGTCATTACCTCTGTTTTGCTTGTGCTAATTTTCATGTTATGTTCCCTACACATTTCGTTTAGACCAGTGTTTCCCAACCTTTTTTGTACCGTGCCCCACTTAAGCCTTTCTAAAATTCATATTGCCCCCCTCCCCCGCCCCATGCCCCCCCCTCAACATATACATTATTTTTAATATTCAAAAATTGAAATGTTCACTAAAGAAACTTGAATGATAGGTTTTAGGAAGAAATCACTAGGTAATTATTGAGCAAACACAGTAAGTAAATTTTCAAAACATATAATGGAGAACTGAAATTCAAGTAAAAAATTATTTTAATGAAAGATTTTTCTATATTATTTTAATTATTAGTACTTATTTATTATTTAAATTTAGTGAGATCCTTGCCCTTGATGCTTGCTGCAAAGAGATCTTATGTCAGGTTCCAATTTAGTTAACTTCAGTCTCAAGTCTCCCTGTTTTGTTATATTCAGCCGATTTCTTCCATTTTCGAATTGCCCCCCTTAACAGTCAAATTGCCCCCCCCCCTGTGGGGCGTGGGCCCCACGTTGGGAAACACTGGTTTAGACTATTCATGTGGTCTTGTAATTCAGCTTCTGATTTTGCTATTAGTGCTTGGTCGTCCGCAAACAGGAGTTCTCTAATGGTTAGATTTGCAGATGGTTCTTCTTCTGTGTTCTCGTCATGCGGTATTCTTGCTGTCTCTGCTTGGCTGGTTTCTTTACATATGTTGTCTATATATGTTATGAACAAGAGAGGGGACAGGACACAACCTTGTCGTACTCCAGATCTTATGGTGAAGGGTTCTGAGTGTTCTCCAGTTGCTCTCACTATGCATTCACTGTTGTTGTATAAACTTCTACATAGGTTTGTTAGATGTGTACTCACTCCATATTGTTTAAGGATTTCCCACAGCTTGTTTCTATCTACCCTATCAAATGCCCTTTCTTGGTCGACAAAGGCTAAGTAGAGTGTTTCATTGAATTCAATTGATTTTTCTATAAGTTGTCTAAGAGCAAAAATGGCGTCTGTGCATCCTTTGTTTTTCCTAAATCCAAGCTGCGTTTCGCTTAGCTGGGGTTCTAAAGTAGTTCGTAATCTTTTTTTCAAAAATCGTAAATTGATAAGCGAAATAAGAAAAAGACATTCATAATTTTTGGGCACGTTATGAGGAGAAATAAACCAGAAAAGTTAGTGACAACTGGCAAAATTTATAAGAAAAGAGCAAGGGGAAGGTGGAGAGATAAATATTTCTTGCTGGCTTGCGTTCAACCTTACCCTCCATAGTGGTTTTTGTTTTTAAATAATAGTGTTATGATGTCTTTTATCGTGGCCGAAATATTTCACTTGCCGTGTTTTATTTCTTTCATTAACTCTCTTTTCATTCCTAGTTCAATTCCGGGCCACGTCCTTCGGTTCAATTTTTCGGAGACTCCTGTGGGTCGTCGCTAGAGCTACGGAGTTCGTGCTTTGTGCGACGCTTTCCGCGCTGCGGATAAAGACTGAGCCATATGGGATAAAACCCGGTGAAATGAAGTCGACCCTGTCGACTTTTAAGCGACTTTTTTAATTCCTAGTTTTTTACTTCTTCTAGGACCGCTGTATTTGATTGGATTTGTTTGCATGAAATACGACATATTCCTCTGAATATCCGCATCTCCAGGGCCTCCCTTCGGCTTTCTAATTGCTTGTGTATGATTCTTCCATTGATATTAAGTCTGGGCAGTTCTCCAACTTTTTTAAAAAATTTGTCTGTGTATAAGTTGAAGAGGCCTGGAAACAACACGCATCCACGCCGTACCGATGAATAATTATTTCCGTAATTGTAGCTCAGATATTAATATCCAACAAATGAAAACAATGATAATTATCAGTGGAAAGGAAATGCGGATTTTTATCATTTCAGTTGTTATCTTGTCAGGACTTTGCTTTGCAGTCTGTATGATAGCTGTTACGCATTCCCATTTTGTACTAATTTTCTCCTCAGAATTTTCATGCGGTATTGTTCCATGCTTTCTACGATTAACTTTTACTTCTACCAGGTATAGGTGACGTGTTTCAATCAATCATGTGCCATGCCGGAAAGCGTGGGCGGTCATGACTCGCCATTTCACTCGATCACCAGCGTCGTGGATCAGTTCAGTGTTCCTGTCTCGTCCATGCCATGTGGCCAAGCAATCCAGGTATTTTCCTCTCAGTCTTCCTCTTGGTCATTTCCCTTCGATCTTGCCAGTTGTCACTAAGTTCTCCAATCCATTTCTTCTCATAACATGTACAAACAATTTTGACTGTCTACGTCTAATTTCTCTAATTAATTTACGAGTTTCATTTGTCTACTGTAGTACTTGGTCATTGGTTTTTCTGTCTGTGCATGGTATTCTTTGCATTTTCTTCAGAAACCACATTTCTGCAGCCAATGACTTGTTTATGGTTGTATAAATGCTGCTATATCTATTTAAGGCAACCTCAAAAGTCCTTATTCCGTATTTTAAAATGTTATTTATTGTTTTATAACTGCAGATTTGTGATCAGAATTGATAGCATCACCAAGGTATGTTTTGGTATTGTTATCATGATTGGCACCTTGCCGTCTTGGCAGACGATAGTTCGTTACAATGTGCTTCAAAAAGGCATAATAACTACAACCCATTGCGGTAACGAATGTGACTGATCAGACCAATTCGCACTGTAAATGTTTGTCCACAATGGATGCATGTGAACACATAGTCATTTTCACCATCACGCACCATCTTCCGTCTCACGCGCTTGGTAATTTTAACACTGTTGTTAAATCTATTTCTAATCATAATGTAGTCAGTTTGGTTTCTCATTCTAACTCCAGGACTTTTCCCACGCATACAGTTTCCCAGGATCATGTTAGAAAAATGTGTTACAAATGCAGTAATAATATGGTTATCTTCACAAAACTGTATCACCCGGTCTTCTCTGTAGTTTCTAGTTCCCTTGCAAGCCGAAGCAAGGTAATGAGGTTTCGTTTCTCGGACGTGACTGCGGCTCGAAGCACAAGTCACTGTGAGAGCGGGCAATCGAGCGATTGAGTTTTGAACCGTTGTTCGACTCGGTAAGAACTAATTCTCCCTCGAATAGTCGTGGGTCTGCAGTCAGTAAGCTGGCATAGCTTTTGGGTGTAGCTTGTCGGAAGGGGTCCAGTTAATTGCATGTAATGAGCATGCTCAAGGGGATAGAGGTGGCGTGGATCTGAAGGGAATGGTTGCTATCTCTGGAGCGGTCTCGGCTGGCAAAGATTAGTTTCATCTTTGTGCCAGGGCATGCGGGAGTACAAGGGAATGAGCGGCCTGACAAACTCGCAGGTAAGGCTAATGAGGAGGGCGGACGCGCCACGGACCAGGCTGACATTCTGAATGCTCTACGAGAAGTAAGACTTGCGAGAACCAAGTGATGACTGTGAATCTACAACTATGGCCAGACTGCGAGAACAGCTAATTAAAAGAGGGGTGGCCAAACAAGAACACTACGCAGAAAGCCAAAGAAGATTGATAAACCAACACAGAACTGGTGGCGTTAGCCGCAACACGCTGCTGGATTTGCTGAGGGGGGGGGGGGGGATCCGAGCACTTATGGACTGAATGGTTCGATGTGCAAAGAGGATGATCTGTCGACTGACTGAGTAACTAACTAACTAACTAACTAACTAACTAACTAACTAACTAACTAACTAACTAACTAACTAACTAACTAACTAACTAACTAACTAACTAGCATGTTTCACCGGGAAACCACATGGGAAGCGCCGAGGGATATTTTTTGTTCTTCTTCTTTCATTCGCTTGACATTTGTCAATAAAAGCAATGTTGTCTCTTGCGAGCGAACGTTACAAAAAATTCCGCAGAATCTCGGAATTTATTTTCTTCCTTGCCCACGTTATTCACCACATTCGTCTCAACAAAATGTTCTTAACTGCCTCCAATTTTGGTAAGGACTAAAATATGTGAACAATATTTAGTGTAACCGGATGTCTATAAGATTTCTTCTTCTTCGGAGTTTCTTGTTTTTTCGGACGTGACTGCGTTGTGCCTGTTTACAGCAGAGCTGCGTTCTTGCGCCGTTAGGCCGACACATCCGACTTCTGCGGGTATTTGTTGACCGGGTTAACCTTCCCGGGGGTCTATAAGATTTGAAAGAGCACAAGCCACAAAGACAACTTATCACAACATTAGAAAGAGGCAGTCGTCGATTGTTGACCACATTATGAGATGAGAAAACAGTGTAACATGTTGTGACAATTAGAATAATGTATGAAAAGACAGACAAAGAAAGACAGAGAGAAAATTATTGACAGACTTTTGTTAAGGCACCGATTTTTGTCAGTGTTTTGTGTGTGTTTTGTTTTGTTGTTGTTGCATATCCCTTACAGGACGTCGCAGTCAACACCAGCATTTTTTTCCAGCTGCTGTTGATGTACTAGGCAAGATTACGATCGGTAGTTTGCCATTTCTTTCTGAACGACCGGCTCACATACCCGATAAGTTACCGACGCAGCGAGAACCGCTGCCGTTTCTCGCGCACATCACGTTACTCACGAGAGAATACGGGATTACGGAGGAAGACGTAAACCACTAGGCCAGGGAGTTTTTGTCAGTTATCGAACGGAAACATTCTGTTGGAAATCACGAGATGAGAGAAGCATGATCGCCCGCACCAGTTGGCAAACCATTTAATGCTGATGATTAACCGTGCCACAGCATTTTGTCGCTCATTTCCTAAAGTATAGACTTGGCTTGTAAATACAAACATTGCCTTGCGTAACTACACAATTGAACAAACAAACCAATTAAAGACGGAAGACAGAACTGATATTTATTCTTACATTATCTTGTTTGCGACGCCACAGCAATATAAGATTGACAGCGTACTCGATACCAACAGTAATTTAAGATCATAAAATATTTCACTACGAGAAGTAGTAAACTTTACCAAATTATAAAACTGTACTGAATAACCATACTGTGGTGAACTAAAGTTAGCTGCATATCCTTTCGTCGCAGTCAACACCATCATTGTTTTTTTCTGTTGTGATCTCTTGGCAAGGTTACGTTCAGTAGTTTGCCATTGCTTTCTGAACGACAGGCACCTACACCAGTTCGTAAACAAAAAACAACGCAAGGCGGTCTACTGCCAAATCGCCCGCAGCTGTGTTTCGAACGCGGGTGTGCGGGATCACAAACTGTGTCCGCAATCCCTTCGCCACGGAGACGGCTCGACCATTGTGGACATTTTAAGCCTTTTGCATTCGTGTTTGATAAGTGAGGACAGGTCAACAGCTGTGTTTAAATAGCCCATAATTTTCCCGCTTTAATATTTACGCTTCTCACGATGTTTTTAATGATAACCGAGTGAGATGGTCGTTGTCTAGGTTACAATGCTCCTTGTATGTCAATACGGAGTGTAAGTTGAGCTAGCCACCTGTCTCACCATACAACTCACCCCCGCAGTACACATCCACCCGTCAGTGAACAAGATTGAGTTGGCGCACATAATCTTTTAATGCAAAAGAAACACGGACACACGTAACATATTTCCATATCCAGAAAACAATATAATCCACAGAATATATATATATATCCCCCTCCCAACTTAACACGCACACATCACTGCCTGTCTTTAGGCCTTCTTAATCTCAAATTTATAAGACAGTTATGCAGCTACTCTCCACGGCCGGACCTCACACAATCCAACCCACACACTGGGTCTAGGCCACCACTAACTATTAAACCCACTTTGCGTTTAGGCCTCCATTCAAAATCTAGGAGAACAACACAGGACGGAGATCTCTATCTAACTCCGCTCCTCTCCTTAGACCACCGACCAGTTCGGAGTCAAAACATCAACTGTCCAAAACGACCCGACCCTCAGTCTGTCTCAGCCTCAACTCCCCTTCAAGTCTCCTGACTTCACACAAAACTCAACTGTCTGTCTCCCCATCCACCCTAGGGGTCTGCATCCACCCTCACCATTATTTCTCATGGCTGGTTGTTTTTCTCGTAGCCCGGCTACAGGTCACTCACCTCACTGTCAATGACCCAGGCATATGTCAACGCCATACAACCATAATCAGTATTTCGTCAAGCTGGGAAGGTTAACCCGGTCAACAAACATCCCCAGAAGTCGGATGTGTCGGCCTAAGGGCGCAAATAAACTTGGTACAACGAAATTACGAGGGGAAGTCAATAAGAAAGTCAGAAATTGTTGTAGAAAAATAACTAAATATGACATCAACTTGAAACCAGTTTATTTTTATACATACATTGTCCCTTTATTTCTCAACATAATTTACACCACCATTTATGCACTTATCCCATCGTTTTATCAGTTCTCCCAAACCGGCTGCATAGAACTGCGTGCTCTATTTTCTAAACCACGTTTTCACTTCAAATTCAACTTCGGCGTCATTCGCGAAATGTCTCCAGCCATGGTGAGTTTTCAGTGGACCGAAACGGTGGAAATCGCCATGGGGCTAAGTCGGGGCTGTAAGATGGATGTTCCAGAACTTCCAACCTTAGTTGGTTAAATTCGTCTTGAGTTAATCGAGCCGTATGTGGTCTGGCATTGTCGTGAAGAAGCAACACTCCTCTAGTCAGCAGTCCTGGACGTTTTCTTCGAATTTTTCTACCCAGTTATGCACCGCTTCACGGGACAAACATTTGTCAGCATAAACAGGAAGCATTTCCTTATGAACGTCCTTTGCAGGCAGTCCACACAAAAAAAAAACAAAAAAACCGCACAACAGCACGTTGCTCTTTGGTTGTGCACTCCGTAAGTACAGGCGCCATTTTCTTTATGCGCTGCACATGCGCATGAGACACCTAGCGCAACCTGAGGAAAATGGAAATATTAAGTTCGATGTTGCTGTCACCTAATGACACCTGTAGAAAACGCCAACTACATTTACCTGCCATCTCACAGAACTGTGTGACCTACTTATAGACTCGCCCTCGTACATCTGAAGAAAAAAAAAACACTCCGGACTAACGCAGAAGAAGAAGAAGAAGAAGAAGAAGAAGAAGAAGAAGAAGAAGAAGAAGAAGAAGAAGAAGAAGAAGAAGAAGAAGAAGAAGAAGAAGAAAAAAACGTATTTAGTCGATTTCTTTGATCTTGTTGGTCATCATCAGCAAGTGCCGTGCCGGCTGGCGTAGGCGTTCATGGCTCTCCATAGATCTCGGTCTTTGGTTTTCTGGATCAACTCTGGTGCTGATATTCCTCCATGCCACCGTCTCAATCCATCCAGCATCACTTCTCTTGGTCTACCTCTGCCTCTCTTCCCCTCGATCTTTCCAGTTGTTACGATGTTCTCCAATGCCTCTCTTCTCATCACGTGACCGAAGAAAGATGTTTGTCTCTGTCTTATTGTTGTATATAATGTTCTAGTTTCATTAGCCTGTTTCAGGCAGTCGTCGTTAGTTACTATGGCAGTCCAAGGAATTCGCAACATTCGTCTCAGGAACCACATCTCTGTTGCTTCTAATTTCTTCTTAATTTGTTCATTTACGTTCCAAGATTCACTGCCATACAGCAAAACTGGTTCTACATAGCATTTCAGCACTGTCTTTCTTACATTCAGTGATAGTGACGTATTCAATAAGATACTCTTCATTTTCTGAAAAGCGGCTTTTGCCTGCCCTATTCTACTCCTAATCTCTGTTGTACATCTTCCATCTGATGTTATAAATGCCCCTAGGTATCTAAAATTATCAACTTGGTTAAGGATTTTCCCTTCTATTTCTATGTCACATTTTGGTGTCACCATTTTCTTTGATATTACCATTGTTACTGTTTTCTTGATATTCAAGGAGAGTCCTTTCCTTGCACTCTCTGTTACTACAACGTCTAATAATTGTTGTAGGTCTGTTGAATTATCCGCCACCAATACTGTGTCATCTGCATAGCGTATATTATTTATATTATAACCTCCAACTAGTATTCCTGGCATCTCTTTGATCTCTCTCATTATTACTTCGCTATACAGGGAGAAAAGATCTGGTGACAAGACACACCCTTGTCGTACTCCTAGCTTTATCTGTTCGTAACTACCCTCTTTATTTCCCATTTTAATTGCTGCTACTTGGTTCCAGTAAACATTCTTTATTATTCTTAAATCTTTTCCATCAATGTTGATATCTTCCAACATTTTAAGTTGTAAAAAAAAAACCTTAACAGTAAAACTAAAGTCAGTTACATGTCAGTTACAGGACGTTGCAATCAACCCCAGCATTTATTTCTGTTTGTCATTTACTATACAAGTTTACGTTCAGTAGTTTGCCATTGCTTTCTGAACGACCGGCATAAGGCGGTGGTTCCAAATGTTGCTGTTATGTAGCCAGGAGCAGAGTTGGGGTGAGCGCCCAACCTTGCATAAATACCCCAATATCTCGTGCATTCATAACCTCTGCAGCAAAAGTCCAACTCCTGGCCTTCTCGTGACGGAACTGTTTTAACTAACAGGATAAGATGCGGCGGCGTGTCACTGGTGCCGAGAAATAACCAAAACGCTCTAGATCTGTATGCACGTACATAAATGCGCAGATACGTGTGTGCGTGCCTACACATTTAAACACGAGTAAGACCACAGTCTGCCCTAGGAAAGGAAAGGTGCTGAAGACGGAGGCAACCAGCCAGGAGGCGCACCACAGAAATCAGGATGGCTCGCAATTACGCCATGAAATATGTCGACTACTGCTAATTGTATGGCACTCGCCCTGCTTTGGACCCCCAGGCAGGCGCAGTGCCGGGCCCTATGCCTCGAAAGGGTCCAACCACAACTACTGGAGGTCCTTCTCAGATGTCCTATGGAGCCAGGGGATCTGAGAATAAAGCGTATAGCCATACCAAACAAGGACTAAAAATAATGCACTGGAATGTGAAGGGAGTCACCCCCCCCCCCCCGCCCCCCCCCCCCCCCAAAAAAAAAAAAATAGAACTAGAAAACATCTTGGACCTAGAACTAGAAAACATCTTGGACCAAGAAAAAGTAAGCGTATGCTGCTTGCAAGAAACTCACTTCAACGAAAATATAGCCTTCAAAATAAGAGGCTACCAGTTAGTTAGTTAGTTAGTCGCGGTTCCAACTTCACGGCAACGGGTCGTTCCCATATTGCTCCGTTCTTGTGCCAGTGAATATCACAAAATGTTCCTCACTGCCCTATGTGAACAATGAAATAGATAGGAGTATCGGCAAACCAACAGCCCGCACAGGTACATTGTGCATAATGCTGCCGCCAGAATGCCAACACAAAAGTCCTCCACGAAATATACCGTTCATCGTCGATGGAAACTGCAGTCACCAGAAAGACTTCATTGACCCGGATTTTATCCCATATGGCTCGGTATCCCTCCACAGAGCGACCCGCCGAAAGCATCACACAAAGCACAAACTCCATAGCTCCAGCGACGACTCCCAGGAGTCTCCTGAAAAATGCACTCGTGATCCGAAAAGGCAAATCAGTCAATCCAGCAACAGCAGGCCGCCATCGTTCCGAACATGCAGTTCACGCTACAAACAACCGCGGACAGATATAAAAGCATTCCACAAGAAATTCACAGCTCATAGTGTCGCGCCACGCACTCAGTAGCAGGGCGACAAAGAGGCTACCAGTGTTACCGATCCAAAATTGAAGTTTACATAGAAGGAACTGAGTATCAGACAGTTAAACTTAAGACAGGCGATACAGACGTTCATCTGATCAATTACTATTGTCCATGTAAAGTGACCGCTAACAGGCACTGGACACTCTCATTAAAAGAAAAAAAAAATGATTGTGTGTGGCGACTTCAACTGGTAGGATTAGAATAGATTCATCTTGATTAACAAGCCGTCCGACCCACATACTTTCTACTCGAGATCATGGTACACTACAACTACACCTGACCTGGCTTTTCATTCACTAGACCTTGAGTGGAATATTACACGAACTGTTGGGAAACAACTTGGTGGCAGTGACCATCGGCCAGTCTTTCTAACTGTAGAAAATATTTTCGTAAGTGAAAGCAGCACCCTCTCGAAATTAGTCAGAGATACAAGAGATTCGAGAGAAATTGCAACATACAGGACAGAAGGAAATAGTACACGAGGTTCTGGAAGCACCTATCACAATCAGCGAACTAGAAGAGCTAGCCATGTCAAAACTGAAAATGAGAAAGTCACCAGGAGTTGATGGTATCTCCGCTGAAATGATCAGGAACCTAGGAAGAGAGGCCAACACAAAGCTGTTGCAGATCTTGAATAACATCTGGACCTTAGGCAGTGTTCCACAAGCCTGGAAAGAAGCAATCATGATACCCCTCCTAAAATCAGGGAAACGATACTTCCATTGCCTCCAGCTACAGACCAATTAGCCCCACCAGCTAGCTGTCTCTGCAAAACAATGGCACGCATCATCAATCACAGACTGCAGTGGTACATTGAAAGTGAAATCATACTTGTGCCACAGCAGGCTGGCTTTAGGCAGTGCTACTTTACGGAAGATCAGACAACCTACCCTTCTCAAGAAATTGATGATGCATTCCAAGAAAAGAAGCTGGTGCTTGCTGCATGGATAGATCTGAAGAAAGCCTTTGACAAAGTCTTTAAAGAAGGTCTGATGAAGAAACTGAGAAATTGTAAAGTCAAAGGAAGAATGTACAAATGGGTGAAAGCATACTTGCACAACAGAAGAGCCCGAGTACAGATAGACGAACTCAAGAGCAAGAAGGTACAACCGCGTCACTGTGTTCCCCAGGGCGGAGTCTTGTCCCTCACACTTTTTCTATTCTGCATCAATGATCTTGTTGCTAATTTACGCATGGAATTAAAGCGGCAATGTACGCCTATGACCTGATTCTATGGAGCAAAAATGAACATGCATCAGTGGCCACCAGATCGCTACAAAGAGCTGTAGATGCATATTTTGCATGGGCAAATGGATGGTGTGTCAGCATAAACACTGACAAGTGCAACACCACTCTATTTATCCTCTCTCCAAAACAAAAGGCAGAGATCATCCAGATAAATAGAATACCCCTTAGAGAAGATAAAGAACCAACATTCCCTGGAGTAACAGTTGATGGCAGGCTGACATGGAGAAAGCACATCAACAAAGCAGTAGCAAAAGCCAGAAGGAAAATAGCTATCCTGATAAATCTAAGTGGAACCACATGGGGAGCCAGTGGGAAAATACTTAGCAAAGTTTATCAACAGAGCAAACGACCACACTTGTAATACGAGTCAACTGCGTAGTGTTCAGCATCACAAACCACACTACAAGAGCTGGACAAGTTGCAAAATCAAGCACTTAGAGTCACCACAGGAGGGATGAGATCAACCCCTATAGTGGACATGGAGAAGATGGGGAGGACACAAGCACTGAGAGAATGCAGAGATACGAAAACGCTAATACAAGCACAAAAGTTCCTCAGCTTGCCAGGCCACCTATGAAGAGAATATAAAAAAAAAAAATTAGCTATGGGTTGGTTGAAAAGAAGCAGTTTTATCCACCAGGCCACATGACTGCAGAGAAACCACCGATCTGCCCACAGTTGGTATACCCCTGAAAACTATTCCAGAGCGAACTCCATGGAAAGATTGACCATAGACTATCACTACAAATCCAGACAAAAGTGAGAGGAAGATTTGACAAGGAAGAACAGAACAGTGTGCAGCGCAGAACAGCCACTCCCAGCTTCCTTGATGAAGAGTACCTACAGGACCACTGGATCCGAGTCTATAATGCTGTAATGAATTACTAAACACCAGCCATGGTACACAACCTGGGGTGCTATTGACAGATGCAAAATGAGTACTCGAGGCGCTCCTGTCTGGGAAATTGCCAGTTCTAAGGACATTAATTTCTGAACTTAGCAATCAGCATAAGGTCACCAGACAGCGGATACCATCCGACTGTGGAGTGTCCGAAAACGAGAGAGCTGATCTAGTAGCTAAGGAAGGAGCAAAAGAAGAACAGCCTGATGTGCCCGTTACATCTCACCAAAAGAAAAGAATGATAAAATCAGTCAGAAAGCCACTAAAACCTGACAAGACGACTACCATATTATGAACAGACAGAACAAGTTATTATTCTGCGCCTCAGAACAGGACACAATAGATTACGCAACCACATGTATACAAAATTCAAGATTGGCGAATTAGCCATGTGTACATGTGGATTGGCGTCACAGGTAGCAGAGCACATACTCCAGGACTGCCTAAAATACAACATATCTAGGCAAACCTGCTGGCATAGAGAGCCGACAGTGGAAGATAAACTCTATGGACAGCTGAGTGAACTAAAAAAAAAAAAAAGACAGATAACTTCATACAAGAGACAACATTGCAGTTACAGACATATCAAGCAAACGAAAGAAGAAGAGGAAGACAAGGCGGTCTGCTTCCATATCGCCAGCAGCTGAACGAGGTGTCTGGGATTGCAAACACTTCCACTAACCCTTCGCTACAGACGCCGGCTTTTACCTATTATCATTATAATCGTCATTCTCATCATCATCATCTTTCACTTTTGCCGTCAAGAGTCGTGGGGAGAAATATCCGGCGCCCCAGCGCCCGATCGGTGGCATTGAACAGTGTCATTCCGTGTGATTGTACAATGTCTTTGATCAAAACAATGTTTTCCCGTAGTGAATTTGAATAACGAAGACACAAACCATATATAGTACGATTTATTGCCTGGCTTGAACGATGAATCTAATTATTTTACTTTACGTTGTGTGACATCTGCAGTAAGTACCTGACGAGATGCAGCGAAATGTGCCAGGCAATAATCGTACTATATATGGTGTGTGTCTTCGTTATTCAAATGTCTTTGATGTCGTCAATTCATTTCCTTCTCGGTGCTGTAATGTTGGTGTCTGTAATTTCTGTCAGCATGCTTCTCTCTTCCAATCTAGCTCGTTGTCCAAACAAACATTATAGCAGATCAACGGGAACCAGAAACTTAATTGTCAACGAAAATGACGGCACAACGATGGTGTTCCACGTCCAATTAAATTTTAATAGTGTAGATCGATCGGACAGGTTATCAATAAATAGTTATATGACTGTTCCCATGCTGCAGGGAGGACAAGTCAAAATAATAAATAATTATATAATTTCAACCTTCGGATCCGAATCTATCCTATGTCCTAATTAAATTGCGTGTGGTCCATCGACATATACCTACATTACGTTCTTCTGACTTGCTTTGATCTATGCCAGTGTTGACTGACGCATTGACCTTGTAACGGAGAATCGCTCGGCCAGTTGTCATGAAATCTCTTCTTCTCAATTCTTCTGTGCCATACGTTCGTCCCGAACGTTCCTCGTAATCCAGACTGTGCCCATGTTTCCTGATGTTGCTGGAGTATTACATATCATGTCCATAAGCTCTTTCAATTGTAATTGTTGTTGATACTTCAGTGTCGAGATCTAGACCGTCCTGTCTCTATGATGTTTACCAACTCCTCTCTGACTGTCGACACGTAGTTCCCCGTGACGTCATGTAGCAACTTCTGTATTCATCCGCCACTCAATTAACTCTCTGACAATTTACGTATTTTATTTCAAATCATTAACTCTTGCCTCCGACGCTACATGACACTCGGGCGTCTTCTTGCTCTCGTCGCTGATGATCATTGATGTAGGACCAGTGCTGGTAGTTGACGGTGCTGCGTTCTAATGAGATGGCCAAACCACTTGATCTTCTGGCTTTCAATAAATGTTGACAAGGTGTTGATCCCACTGTATGTCTGATAACATTTCTTACTCGGTCTTGGATTGTTAAGTTGGCAGCTCTCCTCACGCATCTCATATCACAGGTGTTGATTTTGCGAAAGTATGATTTTGATAATGTTTAAGTTTGAGATTCGTAGCATAGGGTTGGCATGAATATGTTGTTTATTATCTTAAGTAGTAAATTTAAAGGCCATGATCTTGAGGGGCGGCTGGCCGAGTGGCTAGAACGCCGGACTCTCATTCGGGAGACCCGGGTTCGATCCCTCGGTAAGGTGTGGGATTTTTTTCTGTCGGGGGCAAAAAGAAAATCCTAACCTGCACAGTTCGCGGCGACTGCACTAGCCAGGCGGCCTGAAATCCTCAGGCTCAAAGACCCCTCTGCCATACACCGCAAGGTACTATATTGGCAGTAAATGACAGTTTTTTGACAGTAGTAAATCTGTCAGTAATAAACGTGCCTACTTCGTTAAATCTTTTCGCAAAACCGTGGTGTATAATAAAATCAAAGTAAAACAGCAATTAGTGTTAATTTAAAGGCCATGGTGTATACTTTAACGATGTTCATACACACCATAAACTTTTTATGCCACATGGCGACACCCTAAATAGCGTCATCATTACAAACTTGTTTATATACCGTTCTCACTGAGCGGTAAGGGTCTTTTACTTTGCAGCTTTCCAATTGATCGTCTGCAGAAATAGCAGAAGCCGCTAATCAACATCTCTACTCAGAAATTCAGATTATATTTTCAAAGATGAACTGGTAACTCGCTATCGCCATTGCATGCCTGCTATTTAACGGAGTAAATTCGACACAACAGGTGAAAAGTAAGTAGGTGTTATATTTAATGAATGACATCAAAAATGTAAAATCAAATTAACTCTCACAGGATGCAAGGTGTTCTGTACTTTGTTTCGGTATTTCTCCTTTTTAGTGTTTAAATGGAGAGCGGCTGGCCGAGTGGCTAGAATGCCGGGTTCTCCTTTGGGAGACCCGGATTCGAATCCTCGGTAAGGTGTTCTTTTCTGTCAGGGGCAAAAAGAAAAGCCTAATGCACAGTTCGCAGCGGTTGCACTAGCCAGGCGGCTTAATTCCTCAGTTTCAAGACCTCCGGCCCTACACCGCAATGTACAATTGGCAGTAGATGACAGTTTTACTTTTTTGATGTTTTAGACAATGTTACATGATTCACAGAGCCTGCTGAGGAAGTGAAGACATGTATGATTCGTGTAGAGTGGCATGCTTCAAATCAAAAAGCAAAGATAAAGAGCATTTTGTGAATCTTTTCTCCAGGACACGCTGGTGCATTGGGAAACGAACAGGTGGAAAACATGGCTGGGTCTGCACAGTTTGATGGGACATTGGTGCATGATAAGGTGGACGTGATCACGGCCCTTTGCGATCATGGTATAATATGAAAGAACAGATAAATCATTGTAGGGTAGATAGAATGGGGCGGCAGGTACTGACTACAGGATCTGGCCGACACCCAATACTGCGAGGAAAGGCCAGAGATCATATATATCAGAGGGTTCCAAATGTTGCTGTATGTAGCCGAGGCGCGGTGTTGGGGTGAGCGCCCAACATTGCTCAAATACCTCAATGGCTCGTGAATACATAACCTATGCAGCAAAAGTCCAACTCCTGGCCTTCACGTGGCGGGCCTGTTTAAACTAACAGGAGAAGGGGCGACGGCGAGTCTCTGGCGCCGGAAAATAACCAGTATGCTCTAGATGTGTATGCACGGACATGCATGCGCAGACAGGCGTGTGCGCGCGTACACATCTACACTCGAGTGAGACCACAGTCTGCTCTAGCAAAGAAAGGTGCTGAAGACGGAGGCAACCAGCCAAGAGGCGCACCACAGAAATCAGGATGCCACGCAATCACGCAAAATGGAATATGTCGACTACTGCTAATCGTTATGGTGCTCGCCCTGCTTTGGACCCCCAGGCAGGTGCAGTGCCGGGCCCTATGTCTCGAAAGGGTCCAACCCCAACTACTGGAGGTCCTTCTCAGATGTCCTGTGGAGCCAGGGGACATGAGAATAGGACGACTGGCCATACTAAACTAAGACTTAAAATAATGCACTGGAATGCGGAGGGAGTCAGCAACAAAAAAGTTGAATTAGAAAACATCCTGGACAAAGAGAAAGTAAGCATATGTTGCTTGCAAGAAACTCACCTCAATGAAAATATAGCCTTCAAAATCAGAGGCTACCAGTGTTACCGATCTGACCGAAAGAACAGGCGAAAAGGTGGGATACTGACCCTTGTAAGAAATAACATCATGGCTTCCCAAATCAAAGTCTACATGGAAGGGGCTGAGTATCAGACACTTAAACTTAAGACAGGTAATACAGATCTACATCTGATCAATTACTACTGTCCAAGTGACCGCCCACAGGCACTGGACACTCTACCACTAAAAGAAAAAATGATTGTGTGTGGCGATTTCAACAGCCACTCGCAGAGCTGGGGCTATGATCACATGGACCAGAGAGGAGAGAGACTGGAAGACTGGCAAGATGAGAATAGATTCATGTTGATTAACAAGCCGTCCGACCCACATACTTTCTACTCGAGATCATGGCACTCTTCAACTACACCTGACCTGGCTTTTCATTCACCAGACCTGGGGTGGAACATTACACGAACTGTTGGGAAACAACTTGGTGGCAGTGACCATCGGCCAGTCTTTCTAACCGTAGAAAATGAGCTTGTAAGTGAAAGCAGCACCCTCTCGAGGTGGAACTACAAGAAAGCAGACTGGGCAATGTACAAGCATCGCATCAGCATACTGGTTAGAAACCTGAACACTGAGAAAGACATAAATAAAGCAGTTGAAGAGTTTGGGAAATGCATACTACAGGCAGCGCGAGAAACAGTACCAAGAGGAGCCCGTAAACAATATAAACCCTACTGGAGTAGTGAACTGGAACAGTTGCATAATGATGTTGAAGTGTGTAGAAAGCAAGCAGAGGCCACACCCAGCCAAGAGCACCACAATAAATTCCAGCATGCAAAAGCCAAATTTCAAAGGGCCAAGCTGCAGGCTAGACGGAAAAGCTGGCAGGAGAAAACGGAGTCTCTGAACTTTGAAAGAGACACAAGGAAATTGTGGAAGCTAATAAAACAGCTTAATGACGAGGGCACAGGGAGAAACTCAAAAATTGCACTACATAAAGATGGAAAAATCTTAACAAGAAAGCAAGCAGCTGACCATTTTGCGGACTCGTTCGCACAAGATAGCAATATCAAAATTAGTCCAGAGAATCAACAAGAGATTCGAGAGAAACGACAACATACAGGACAGAAGGAAATAGTACATGAGGTTCTGGAGGCACCCATCACAATCAGCGAACTGGAGCTAGCCATATCAAAACTGAAAATGAGAAAGTCACCAGGAGCTGATGGTATCTCCAATGAAATGATCAGGAACCTAGGAACAGAGGCCAAAACAAAGCTGTTGCAGATCTTCAATAACAGCTGGACCTTAGGCAGTGTTCCACAAGCCTGGAGAGAAGCAATCATGATACCCCTCCTAAAATCAGGGAAAGATGGTTCCATTGCCTCTAGCTACAGACCAATTAGCCTCACCAGCTGTCTCTGCAAAACACTGGAGCGCATCATCAATCACAGACTGCAGTGGTACATTGAAAGTAAAAACATCCTTGTGCCACAGCAGGCTGGCTTTAGGCAGTGCTACTCTACGGAAGATCAGACAACCTACCTCTCTCAAGAAATTGAGGATGCATTCCAAGAGAAGAAGCTGGTGCTTGCGGCATGGATAGATCTGAAGAAAGCCTTTGACAAAGTCTGGAAAGAAGGTCTGATGAAGAAACTGAGAAACTGCAAAGTCAATGGAAGAATGTACAAATGGGTGAAAGCATACTTGCACAACAGAAGAGCCCGAGTACAGATAGACGGACTCAAGAGCAAGAAAGTACTACTGCGTCACGGTGTCCCCCAGGGCGGAGTCTTGTCCCCCACACTTTTTCTAATCTTCATCAATGATCTTGTTGCTCACCTACCGCATGGAATTAAAGCGGCAATGTACGCCGATGACCTGGTTCTATGGAGCACAAATGAATATGCATCAGTGGCCACCAGATTGCTACAAAGAGCTGTAGATACATTTGCTGCATGGGCAAATAGATGGTGTGTCAGCATAAACACTGACAAGTGCAGCACCACCCTATTTACCCTCTCTCCAAAACAAAAGGCAGGGATCATCCAGATAAATGGAACACCCCTAAGAGAAGATAAAGAACCAACATACCTTGGAGTAACATTTGATGGCAAGCTGACATGGAGAAAGCACATCAACAAAGCAGTAGCAAAAGCCAGAAGGAAAATAGCCATCCTGAGAAAGCTAAGTGGAACCACATGGGGAGCCAGTACGAAAATACTTAGCAAAGTTTACCAACAGAGCATACGACCACACCTGGAATATGGGTCAACTGCGTGGTGTTCAGCATCAAATACCACACTACAAGAGCTGGACAAGGTGCAAAATCAAGCACTTAGAGTCACCACAGGAGGGATGAGATCAACCCCTATAGTGGAAATGGAGAAGATGGGGAGGACACAGGCACTGAGTGAGCGCAGAGATACGAAAACGCTAATACAAGCAGAAAAGTTCCTCAGCTTGCCAGGCCACCCTATGAAGAACAGATTTGAAAACCTAGCTATGGGGCGGTTGAAAAGAAGTAGTTTTATCCACCAGGCCAAACGACTCTGCAGAGAAACCACTGATCTGCCCACAGTTGGTATCCCCCTAACAACTATTCCAGAGCGAACTCCATGGAAAGATGAGCATAGACTATCATTACAAATCCAGACAAAAGTGAGAGGAATATTTGACAAGGAAGAACAGAACAGTGTGCAGCGCAGAACAGCCACTCTCAGCTTTCTTGATGAAGAATACCCACAGGACCTCTGGATCCGAGTCTACACAGATGGGTCAGCACAAAATGCTGTTCGAAATGGAGGAGCGGGAGTGTACATAGAATACCCAAATAATACTAGGGACACAGCCAGAGTACCGACAGGAAAGTACTGCCATAACTATGATGCCGAAATTGAGGCAATCAAGATAGCAACAGAGAAATTACTAAATAACAGCAATGGTACACAACCTGTGGTGCTACTAACAGATGCAAAATCAGTACTCGAGGCGCTCCTCTCTGGGAAATTGCCAGTACTAAGGACACTACTTTCTGAACTTAGCAGTCAGCATAAAGTCACCATACAGTGGATACCATCCCACTGTGGAGTACCCGGAAACGACAGAGCTGATCAATTGGCTAAGGAAGGAGCCAAAGAGGAACAGCCTGATGTGCCCGTTACATACCACCAAAAGAAAAGAATGATCAGATCAGTCAGAGGGCCACCAAAACCTGCTCAAGATGACTGCCACATTATGGACAGACCGGAACAAGTCATTATTCTGCGCCTCAGAACAGGACACAATAGATTGCGCAACCACATGTATACAAAATTCAAGATTGGTGAAACAGCCATGTGCACATGTGGATTGGCATCGCAGACAGCAGAGCACATACTCCAGGACTGCCCAAGATATAACATATCTAGGCAAACCTTCTGGCCTAGAGAGACGACGGTGGAAGATAAACTCTATGGACCACTGTGTGAACTGAAAAAAACAGTTCAATTCATGCAAGAGACGACATTGCAGATATAGACATATTTCAAGCGAACGAAAGAAGAAGAAGAAGAATATATATCAGACAACAACTGGTAACATTTGTATTGGGGCTCTTCGCTGGCTTGTGAAGATGAAAAGGACGCATTCATGGTAATGTTCCAAGTGCCGTGATGTCAGTTCTTGACTCAACTCAACTCGACTTATCTCAACTCAACCCAACTCAACTAAAGTCAACTCAACTCTGTTCACATGCCAACTTGATGAGGCTAGAGCAAGGGGGCGATAGCTGCATATCTTTACATAATGTTGAATTTAACCCCAGCATTGATATGCTGTTTGTTATTTAATGGGCAATTTTTACGTTCAGTAGGTTTCCACTACCTCACAATGGAACGACAAAGAAATAAATAATACCTTGATGGCTTGGCTAAATGGCACAACTGAGAGATAACACAGACCTTGCTTATAGACAGGGTAGAATCAGAGTAGAATAACAAGATGGTGGAACGCAGAAGTAAAAAAAGTTGTAAAAGACAATAAGGAAACATAAAATGTGGTCGAAGAGCAAACAGGAATGCGATTACATAGAATGTAGAATAGCGAGAAGACACGTAAAGAGAGTTAATCGGTACAGTTATCCCGGAACAGTAATAACAGCTGATCGGAGGTGCCTTGGAGAGCGTAGAACAAGAATTGCCATTGCGAAGGTAGCTTTTTGCAAGATGAAAAACATACTGACCAATAAAAAGATATCAATTGAAACGAGAAAAAGAGTATAGAAGAGCTACATAAAACCTGTACTTTTGTATGGATGTGAAGCGTGGACAATGAGTAGTCAAGCTGAAAAACATCTGATGCATGTGGAAATGTGGTTTCTGAGGAAAATGCAAAGAATACCATGGACAGACAGAAAAACCAATGAACAAGTCCTTCAAGAAACAAATGAAGATCGTAAACTGATTAGAGTCATTAGACGTAGACAGTCAACATTTTTGGGCATGTTATGAAAAGAAATGACTTGGAGAACTTGGTGATGACTGGCAAGGTCGAAGGGAAGAGACCAAGGGAAAGAACGAGAAGTAAATAATTGGATGGCTTGTTCACGTGGCATGGTCAAGACAGGAACACGGAGCTGATCCACGACTCTGGTGATTGAGTTAGATGGCAAAACATGACCGCCCACGATTATCGACATGGCACATGATGGATGGATGGATGGATGGATGGATGGATCTCTGCGCTCTCTCTGTGCTTGTGTCCTCCCCCATCTTCTCCATCTCCACTATAAGGGTTGATCTCATCCTTCTCGAGGTGACTCTAAGTGCTTGATTTTACACCTTGTCCAGCAAGTGTGTTGTGCACTTTGATGCTGAGCACCACGCAGTTGACCCGTATTCTAGGGGTAGTCGTATGCTCTGTTTTTAAACTTTGCTAAGTATTTTCCCACTGGCTCCCCATGTGGTTCCACTTTGTTTTCTCAGGATAGCTAATTTCCTTTGGCTTTTGCTACTGCTTTGTTGGTGTGCTTTCTCCATGTCAGCCTGTCATCAAATTTTACTACAAGGTGTGTTGGTTCTTTATCTTCTGGTAGCAAATTCCATTAATCCGGATAATGTCTGTCTTTTGTTTTGGAGAGTGTATATAAAGTGGTGCTGTACTTGCGGTGCTTATACTGTCAGTTGGACTAAAATGTTTGACTTCTCGTCCTTGACTTAGGGACGTAAATTACAAGTACCTCTGAAATCGGAGTGGGTTCGCCTTATGGCGAGGGGCACTGTTAATAGATAAAGTAATTCACACGCAAAAATCAGCCCAGTGCACTAGAAGTAATAGCACATGTATGGACCACACTTGAGTTGAACGTTAGCAAGGAAAAAAAAAAAAACTTTATCAACAGCAGCCTGCATTTCTATAGATGTTCATCTTGTACTTGCAGTATCGAGGTGAAGTATAAACATCGAGAGAGTGCCCGATTATGGGCTTCACGATTTTATATTCCCATGGACTCTGCTATTCCCTGCGTCCATCGTTTACGTGGTCTGCCTCTTCCTCTGCTTACCTCTGGTCTGTACATCATTGCTTCTCGTGGTATACTGTTAGTCGGTAACCTACTTGCATGGCCAAACCATTTGACTTGCTGTCTTCTAATAAAATCTAGTGCAGCTATAACCCCCACTTTAGTCCTGATTTCTTCATTTCTTATCTTACCTCTTCTTGATACGTTGAGTATTCTTCTCAGGAATCTCATTTCTGTTGTTGTGATTTTTCTTTTCTCTTTTTCTGTCATTGTCCAGGTTTGGCATTGGTAGCATAGAGTTGGTAGGAAGATTGTGTTGTAATGTGCTTTCTTAGTAGTTATTGATACACGTTTGTTCTTTAGTATTTGTGCCATTTGTCCAATGAGTCGGTTTGCCTCATTGCATCTACTTTCGATCTCGTCTTCTGATTTGCCATTTGATGATATTATACTTCCTAGGTACTTGAAGCTCTTTACTTGTTTTGAGGGATGTTCGCTTAGGTGAATCGTTATTGCTTTTTCTTATTTAGTTATAGTCAATACTTCTGTGTTACTTGTGCTAATTTTCATGTTATGTTACCTACATATTTCGTTTAGACTATTCATGTGGTCTTGTAATTCAGCTTCTGATGTTGCTATTAGTGCTTGGTCGTCCGCAAACAGGAGTTATCTAATAGTTAGATTTGCAGATGGTTCTTCTTGTGTGTTCTCGTCATGTGGTGTTCTTTCGGTCTCTGGTTTGGCTGGTTTCTTTACATATGTTTTCTATATATGTTATAAACAATAGAGGGGACAGGACGCAACCTTGTCGTACTCCAGATCTTATGGTGAAGGGTTCTGAGTGTCCTCCAGTTGCTCTCATTATGCATTCACTGTTGTTGTATAAGCTTCTACATAGGCTTGTTAGATGTGTACTCACTCCATATTGGTTAAGAATTTCCCACAGCTTGTTTCTATCTACTCTATCAAATGCCTTTTCTTGGTCGACAAAGGCTTAGTGGAGTGTTTCATTGAATTCAATTTATTTTTCCATAAGTTGTCTAAGAGCAAACATGGCATTTGTGCATCCTTTGTTTTTCCTAAATTCAAGTTGTGTTTCGCTTAGCTGGGGTTCTATAATAGTTCATAATCTTTTCTCAAGAATTTTGCAAAATATTTTCCCAGTATGACTCACCAATGAAATGCCTCTGTATTGTGTGCAGTCTCTTTTGCTGCCTTTGTTTTTTCCCCCCAGATTGAGATAATTATGGCGTTTCCCCAGATTCGTGGTGTCTGTTGTTCTACCCAAACATGGTTGAATAGTCTATGTGGCCATGATGTTCCTACTTCTCTTGCTGCTTTAATTAGTTTATTTGGCATTTCATCTTGTCCTGTTGATTTTTTAATGGGGCTAATCTGATGGCTTCTGTAATTTCTTCTTTCAGTATGTCTGGTTCTAGTTCTTCTGTGGCATCTGTGTCGGTTTCTTGAATTCCTTTGACCTCTGATGGGATGTTGAAAAGTTGTTCAAAGTACTGTTTCCATCTTATTAGGATTTGTGTTTGATCACTTATTGGTTCTCCATTTTTATTTTTAATTATTTCATTTGGCTCACAGGGTTCTCCTCTGGTTCTTATTGCACTTACCCTTTTACAGAAGTTTCCAGTTGCCTCCTTGTAGTTTTTATTGAGATTTTCTCCATACTCCTCCCAGTCTTTTTGTTTTTCTCTCTTTACTATTCTATTCACGTGTCTTCTCGCTATTCTATATTCTGTGTAATCGCATTCCTGTTTGCTCTTCGACCACATTTTATACAGCACCAATGGAATGATGATAGTATTCACTCCCAGCCCTGTACAAATAAATAAAGAAGACGATAAATAAAGAAGGAAGATACCGGGGATTAAGAGCACTGTACCCTAACAGACCATCAATCATATGATGATCGTGTTTAAAAATCGCCCACTATAACTACTAATAGCAGCACGTATTACATTTTAAAAAATACATTTCTCACAAAAAGGGAAGTAACAGTGCAAAAACACGTTCGATTATTTATTAATAAGGTGCATCCCTTGACAATGAGGTCCCCATAAGATCCGCTTTGTGACGTCAGAGCATAGCATCATGACTTTTTATATAGCAAAATACTACGTTACCAGGCGGATCCGGATCCTTAATTGCTAACCCATTTGCACGTAACATACTACTAGTGGGTTGTCGTTGGTCTTCCTCGTGGTAGCTTTATTTCAGGTTACTGTAGGTTCTGGTTCTTTGCTGCAGCTCGCAGGCAGGTTCCCTCTTCTCGTCTTCTTTAAGGTCTTGGCGGCCTCCACACTGCTCGTCTTGTATGTCGGGTGTCTTTTGGTGTTTTTCTTGGATCGTACCATTTTCTCCTCCGTATCAGGTTTCTTGAACAGTTTGGATGACTTGTTGTCGATAGCGCTCCGGAGATGCGAATGATTCACTATAT
Organism: Cepaea hortensis; assembly: GCA_963921405.1. NCBI lineage: Eukaryota > Metazoa > Mollusca > Gastropoda > Stylommatophora > Helicidae > Cepaea > Cepaea hortensis. The sequence continues at coordinate 78,126,118 of OY992893.1, forward strand.
TGTAAATAGGATATCTTAATTACAATTAGTTTACGATACTATGGCTCTGTGGCGAAGGATTTTACGGACGCCATTCGTAATCCCGAATGCCGCGTTCGAAACACAGTGCTGACGATTTGGAAGCAGATGGTCTTGCATTTTCCATACAAATGTCTGTGGTGTTTTTGAAAATATTGCCTCTCCAAGTTTTGTATTCATCCTGTGTGGAGATCATGCAACATAAAAGGTAAATACAAAACTTGGATCGGCAATAATTTCACAAATCCCACAGTCATTAAAAATACACTTTGTATCAGTCGTTCAGAAAGCAATGGCAAACTACTGAACGTGAAGCATGCAGGGGTTGACTGAAACGTCCTGTAAAGGATATGCAACTAACTAACATTTAGGAAAGTAACATTAGGAACGCGATGTAGAGAGGAGACGCGACATCATCAATATGATCACCATTATCAACACCAATGCCATCATCATTATCGCTGTTAACATGATCATCGTCTATGTTATCATATCATCTTCATAACAATCATCATAATCTTCTACCTCTTCTCTTCCTACACCTCCTTCCCTACTCTAATTATCTTCTCTCTGTAACTAAGGTCTCCATCTTTATTGTTTGCTCTGAGAGTTCTCGAGACAGGCTATATAGGTATAGGAAGGGCATTCAGAAAGTAATACACTACATCAATTTTCTCAGCTAATAATGAAGATAGAAGCATGACATTGTGCACGCTTCAATTATGGCATGTGCCGATTGTGTGCTGCACCAAATTGCTCCAACCGGCCAAATAATATGGCTGCCCTAAACCGTTGAAATGTGGCGTGTTAGCAACTTGCGTTATAAGCAGCGAATTGTGATAGAATTTCTCGTTGCAGAGAAGGAAACATTGCCAAGAGTAGAGACAATCAATTCGAAAGCTTACATTAAGATACTGAAAAAACTCAATCAACGTTTTCGCAAGGTTCGGCCACTCAAGAATCCATCAGACCTGCTTCTCCTTCACGACAATACACGCTCTCTCTGGCAACATTGGACGCAATCACCAAATTTAGTTAGACTGTACTACCCCATACCTCTACAATCCCGATTTGGCACCCTCTGATGTTCATCTATTTGGTCAATTTAAAGATGCACTCCGTGGGACAAGATTTGAAGATGATGAAGGGGTGATGCATGCAGCGAAGAGATGGCTACATGATCAAGACAAAATCTTGTACGGGCAAGAAGTACATGCACTTGGCTCGCGCTGGAATAAAGCCGTACAAGTTTATGGGAATTGTGGTGAATAATACCAATGTTTACATGACATAGCCATGTAAATTGTGTACAAATTTCTTTTTTTTTAAAAATTAACAGCTCATGAGAAAAACTATATAGTGCATTATTTTCTGAACGCCCCCTCGTACTAATATCAGATTTCCTGGGTGTGTGTGTTATCCAGTGTCAGTATCGTTTCCTTGCCTCCTGACTAGCTGGAATCTGTCCAGTTTTCTCCCTAAACACCACACTAGTCATTTAGTCTTGCGGTAGCGTAAATGGTAGATGTTCGCATGCCGGTCCGGCAGACAAAGGTTCGATCCGGCCTACACTTGAAGCCAGAAAATGTATTGGGAAGTAAAGGCGGTCGACGCCATACTCACCACATGACCTACAGAGTGCCATTTGGTTTAGCACCATAGTTAATGGGAGCCGCTGTGGGCTAGTGGCTAGACACTTGTTTACTGTCCGGTGGTCATCCCAGTGCCGATTTGTCTATACAAATATGGTGTAGCAACAAATGTTCAATGCGTTTAGAGCGGGTTAAAAAAATGGGCTCTCTAATTTTAGCTGCTTACTTAAGTTCTTCTATTCTGCGCAGATACAAAGATGCGTCACATAACATTAGCAATTCCAGTGGACAAAACACTGTCGCCACAAAATACAACCAATGTTTCACCTGCCACGTAGACAAGCTCCCGTTGTTACTTTCTATCTGTCGATTCATTGAATACTAGAGAACAAATAATGTAATACTGCACTTTTTCCATAATGTCTGGTATGGGGTGGCATTGATTTTCAAATGCTGATAATACAAATATTTTCTCAGCCAGATGAACAATTATGCAAATTTCACCACCAGGCTTATTTAATTTATAGTGTGTGTTGTCTTTCATGTAGCAAGCTTAGACCTAGTAGGTAATGTTATCTGATATTGTATCTTTTATTAAATGCCATTTATATTGGCTATTTTGTCCCGTATTGCATTTCCTATTTCGTAAACAATCTCAGACTGAAAGGTATGTAACACTCAGTTCATAGGAGTGGTAGAAACTTAGATTCTCGATCCGAAGTCCGCGAACAGAATTAACAAGTCTTGAGTAAAGATGAAGCTGCTTGTTGTCGTAGCTTTGGCGTGCCTCGCATTTGAAGCTGTGGTAGCCGAATCAGGTAAATCAGTGTTACATGTGTATGACTTGTCTTGCCTGGGCTTGTCTTGCAACCATCGTCACTGACAGTCGGGTTTAATGATATTATAAATGTTAGTCTTAGTTCTGCTTACCTTGGCAGTAAGCTATCGCTGATGCTTTACATGCTTGTCTTACGGTATTGTGTTATCTTAGCTTGGGGTTACCATCATCGATCGCCAGCTTTAATTGATGCTGCAAGTACATTTCTTCTCTTATTCTATCCTGCCTCATCTTTAGTTCACCATTACTGGCACCTAGATTCTATCCTTAAAAATTCCTCGATAGAGGGGATTGAACCACGTCCATTGTCATGTGCATCAAATTATAACCACTATAGCACAGCGGCTTTAAATAACATGACAAAAATAAATAATATATGAATTTGCGAGATTGAACCCATGGCTCGCTCATCCGAGGGAAATCTTTGAGGTCATCGGGTATTTCTATATTGGATTAAATGAAGTTGATTTATATAACCTGATCATTGGTCTAGCCTGAAGGAATTGACGTCCGCAGCTTATTAGAAATGTCAGCATAAAATTGTCTTATGTGTTTTATCTGCTGTTCTATAATGTGCATACCATAAATTTAGTTTGTTGATTGCTGAGACCTCTTTACTGAATACTGAATGTAAGAATCCATATCACTGCACTCGGGATATCACTGAACTCCTCCACCCGCTTCTAATGACTACGAAAAGTTCTAATGCGGATTATTCTAGTAGCAATTTGATTAAAAGTCCACTTGGCTTTTCTTTATGCTTTCAGTAACGTCTAGACTCTCTACTCACTCCCTTCTGAGACAGTCTTTCCAGATGCGAATACATAGTCTGTTCAGCCGCACTCTCCATCCGATTCCAGAGAACTTCACCAAATCAACTTTCTCGTAAAGTAGCTCTCCATCTAGAATGGCAGCGACAGCAGCTAATCTAGCTGGTTGTTCATTGTCCCACACCTGCATGCCTTGGGGGAGATAATTCATCATATAATAAACTCCGTTATGTCGAGCAATGCTAACCACTCCATCCGGAGCATGCCAGTTTCCACTTTCTGAAGCATACTCTGTTAGTACGTTACAAACATGTCTGGCTGTACTGTCTCAACTTCCATTCTCATGCTAGATGTGGTAATAGCAATTGTCACAACTGCAGGTGTTTTAAACAGTTTCCATTTATCTTTGCATGAAATCCCCACCCACTGTTTAATAACATCGCGAGGGTATGCGTTGACTTCTATCTGCTGTTGCAGGGACACGTTACATCTTTTGCCCGTTCTCAGCGCCTTACGTCCAATGTAACTATAAGACAGGATATAACAGTATACAGGGAAACAAAATATATTTTAAAATCCCGAGCACGCACAATGAAAACAAACACATATACATATATGACTAGAGTCTTAGTCCATATGAACGAAATAATTAATGTAGGGGAGAAATCCGTGAAAATAGTGTATCACGATGTTGTTAATGATAAGTGCGTGATATGGTCGTTGTCTAGGTTTTAATGTTCCTTGCATGTCATTACAGAGTGTAAGTTGAGCTAGCCTCCTGTCTCATAATCCAACTCACTCCTGCAGTGCACATTCACCAGTCATGAAACAAGATTGAGTTGGCGCACATAATCTTTTAATCCAGAAAGAACACGGACAAACGGAACATGTTTATACATCCAGAAATCAATATAATCCACAGAATATACACACTACACTCCACACGATGGGTCTAGCCTTCACTCACTATGCAACTCACTCTGGGTTCAGGCTTCAATTAACTATCCAACCCCCACTGGGTTTTAGGCCTGCATTCACAACTCAACCCACTCTAGGTTCAGGCCTCCATTCAAACTCGGAAAAATACACAACACAGTTCTCCTCGACTACCGACCCGTCGGCGTCTAACCATCAACTCCCTTAAACGACCTGACCCGCCGTCGGTCTCTGCCCCAACTCCCTTCTCAGTCCCCCGACTTCACACAAAAATAAACTGTCCTTCCCCCCATCTCCCCTGGGGGGGGGGGAGGGGGGGTCTGTACTCACCCTTACCATTATTTCTCAAGACTGGTTGTTTTTCTCATAGCCAGGTCACTCCCCTTACTGTTTCCCACTTTCATCTATTCTTTCTCATAGTCACTTGTTTATGCACTAGCACGGTCATTCTCCTTAATGTCAGTGAACCCAGGCATATGTCATTACCCCCCTCTTAAAAGAAAACATCGTTTTCAAATGTTGGGAGACTAATACTTACTAAACATGTGACCCAGACATATTGCCTGGGTAGCCCTAAGTATGGCTCCATCTTACTTTAGCTACCCCACTGAATAATACATCAAGTAGTCATATCAGACTTCCATATTACCAACACATCAATACCACCAACTTTCCATCTTGTGTACCAATGCATGAACTAATAAATCACATAATAATAATAATAAACATAGCATAGGGAACATAATATCTGTGTACCTGCAAGCCTACTATCATCCTCAAGAAGACACAACCTATTTGTGTACCGACCCCGTATCAGGTGGTTCTTTTCTTGCATCAAACCTCCATCTATTTCTGTCGATGATGTATCTACCTTTCTTGTACCCATTCCTCATGGTGCCCATATATTTACAACATCTGTATGCTATCCCTAACCCTGGGTCCGTGATGTCGCGAACACTCTTTTGACCCGAGTTAACTTCCCTATCTACATATTGTACCGTTACACTGGAGTCTCTGTTTAGTCTGACTCTTTATTCACACTTGGCCCATATACTTGGCACCTTGATTTCTTTTCTGCTGCATACGCCTTATGCCTATGTGCCCTGCACATGCACTATCCTGAGCTGTTCTAGTATCTCGGTCTCTACGTGCTAAGGGTACTACTACTTGCCCACGTGCAGTTCCACCCTCTGAAAACCGGCGAGTGAGAACATTGTTCTTCCTCTCGAAGCACCATCTACCCTTCTTTGATTGTCTATGTCTCACTTTACTACACCATTGGAAACAATTGTCGAGAGTAGTCTCTTGTCTCTGGGATTCCCTACAGCTATATTTGAGATCCATTCTCACCTGCTCAGCTGTCCTATCCCTGTCCTCTGTGTCTGCTTCAAGTGCCTCTTTTTCTTCAGCTATAATCTCTAATTTAGGTTTTCTTTTGGTACCTACCTCGCTACTACTTAAACTATGTTTCTGGTCCCAATAAACTACTTCTTCTTCTGTACAATCTTTAACTCCTGGCACGTTTCCGATGATCAAATCTGCCACTGGTGAGTCTAGAACACACGCTACCACTCTTCCTGTGATATATGGTGTTTTTACTGCTATCACGGCTATTGGGTAGAATTCTACTGCCCCGTTAAATGTTATGCATCTAATCTTTTCACCTGTATACTCCGAGGAGTTCACTAAATTTTTTCACACGGAATCTCTAATTATTAATGCTGGCCTATCATTAACGAAACCATGGTGCATCTTCATGCTTCCACCTGCATGGACTGCTGATCCTGCTTTCACTGTATGACCACACACTAAGACTGGCTGACCGTCTTTTTCAAAAAGAGATTTGCACCCACTACAATCTTCATTGTTGATAGTCTCAATCACTTGTGCTGCATTAGAATGCTCCGTTTCCCTCATCGTACAATGATAGCTGACATGCCCCTTCTTTCCACATTTGAAACAAATGATTTCCTTCCTTGCGTTACTTGTTGGCTCACTAGATGGTTGTGCATCACACTGTGCTGCCTTGTGTCTCCAGCTCCCACAATTCCAGCATCCGGCATAACTATTTGGACGTCTCTGGTAATTCCCCCTTTTGTATGGATAACGTCCTACTCTACCAATATTGTTTCCTCGAAAAGCATTGTCTTGAGGTTCTTGTTGTTCATATCTATGTGTTGAATCCACACTTTTCGATCTTGGTCTAATAACTGGATTCTGGTCCTGTTTAGTGTATGCTGCACAAACTATTTCCTCACTCATTAGTCTACCAATAGAACTGTTTGGATGTGCAGCCATGTAGTTTTGCCCTAATTGTGACATTGTGTCTATGTCCTTTGGCTTATGTTCCTCAAAGAAAGCTACTAAGTTTGTATTGCATGCAGATACTACCTTGTCTCTTAACATTAAATCCACTAATTTATTAAAATCTTTCCCTACTTCTGCAAGCTCCATCCATTTGTTAAATGTATTCTTTACCGTGTTAACAAAATCTGAGAAATCTTGATTTGTTTCTGGCCCTAATTGTCTAAACTTTGTTCTATATCCATGCTCAGTTAGTTGGAACTTTGTTAGCAAACGTTGACGTAAGATAGTGTAGTTGTTTCTTTCTTCTAAAGGTAAATTGAACATGGTGTCTAGGGCCTTATCCGTAAGAAACTCGCCCAGCCGCATGGCATACTCCCCTTCTGGAATGCCTAGAGTTTTCATTGACGATTCGAATATTGAAAGATAAGATTCAAGACAATCTCGGTCCGTAAAATATGGCAGTTTTAGTCTCTGTGACGACTGCGAAGGTCTTCTGCTTTCCTCACTTTGCCCCTTAGATGATAGTTCTAGTTTTCTGAATGAAATTTCTGCTTCCATCTTAATCTTCTCTTTATCGATTTCCAGTAGACGCTTGTTTTCCATTTCAGCTAACTTTACTTCCTGTAGGCGTTTGTCCTCAGCTACCTTTTCTTCCTGTAGGCGTTTGGCCTCGCATTCATTATGCCTCTCCTATCTTTCCCAGTGCTGAACTTCTTTCAATTTTGCTTCTGCAAACTCCTGTAACTCTTTTCCCTTCAGGCCTATTCGTTCACCTGCTTCAATATATTTCATCAAAGTAGGCATCTTGTCCTTGTGGACACGTTGCTGTCTGTCAGCCAACTATAAATGTAAAGACTCTGCTGCTAGTCTTTGTGTCCCTTCCCTAAGTACACCTCCACTTAGACTGTATGTAAATTCGTAGTATTAATAATGTCACCCTGTACTCACATAGTCACTCTTCACGCACTAGGTAGTGATGGGGGGATATTACCTATACTCCCTCGCATATATATCTGCAATAGCTGTAAAAAAAATTCTGGAAATATTGTTAAACATATATATATATATATATATATATATATATATATATATATATATATATATATATATATATATATATATACATATACAAACTGATGAATGATAACACTAAGTGATGACTATCAAACGCTAGACTCACAAGCTGAGTACACAAAGACGATAATCACAAAGAAATAACCCACAGTAACATCTACAAGCTTGTGTAAGACGACGACCACAGTGCACGTAATATATAATAAACTGACACAGACCACTAGACAGTAGACACGACGAAAGATCACAATAATAACATATATCCGAACACAGCAAATATCATATGTAAATATTTTGAAAAGAAAGAGAGAAATTTTTTTTATAGCATCAAAATATACACAAATCTGACGTCAGACAACTCGGCTCTAGATATTGGTTAGGACTCCAATGCCACTGCAGGACACGCTAACTCATTAGCGTTTTCCTTACAAAAATATCGTAAGCACCAGAAAGAACCACGTTTTGCCATGCCTATCCTGATTTAGATTTAGATTGCAAAAAGTGCCTATCCAACAACTACAAGTAATAACATATCCATATATATAAGTCCACAAACGATAACGACAGTTAAACGATGAGAGCAAACAAAATGTCCAGATGGTTGGCCGACAAATCGGTGCCTATTAATCCGTCGCCAAAAGTTATTATTTAATAGTTTTTAATAGTTTCCCACAATATGCTGGAAATGTTTATGTTGGTTAAATTCCGAAATGTCTAAGACGCTAAATTCCAAACGACTTATTGATTTGTTGATTGGTTACTGAATTTCACGTGGTGACCACAACCTCCAACCGTCGAAAAAGATTGAAGGTGATAGTACTTATCCAAACTGATCTTTTTATATGTTGTTACTTTCCCCTGGATGCGGTGCGAACAAAGTAATAATCCAAACGTCTTGTCTCACCCCAGTCCGTAACGCTATTATACCTTGGTTGCGGAGATGGTCCGTAGATGTATCAATTATGTGATAGATTCACGTTTAAAGACAAAGTTCAACCCAAAAAATGGCAGCGAATGTCCAACGCTTTAACTCTGTACAGTCAGTTCCTTTTGGCAACTGTATGCAACTATGTTCGCGGAGCTGCCACGTCATCATTCGTTGTCAAAATGTTTGCTGATTATAAAGTAATGATCACAACGGGATTCACAAAGACGAACATAAAGTCTGGTTTCTATCAAAACAACTTGTTTATCCAGGTCCACTATGGAAAACCTCAGTAACTTTCCACTGTCCCCAGCCTTGACCCGCAGGTCAACCTCAGTACTCTTTATCACAATAATCCACACTGACTGTCTGTAAAATGACCGGACACTTTTCCGTCATACACAAACACTTTCCACTTCTGCCCCAGCACGGCTGTGGTAGGGGTACTGTTACTCCCCCCGTCGGTCACCTCTCCCGGTGAATCAGCAAATGTCAATTCTGTGTATTCTACACATCCATGTAAATCTCCCCTTCCCGAGAGAGTTTATCGTCGCCTTGCGACCACACAGTGCGCTGTCCTTCGCACACACACAAAATGTGACACCACACACAGGACTTCGCAACGAAATTGCTCACTGTCTGTTATCTTTGGTTTTCACTCCTGTCTTCGTCACACCCACACACACCTGTCAGGATATCGTCCAGCCAGTATTATGGCGCCGACTTTTCTGTGCCTCGTCTGCTGGCGCTTCCGTCTCTTGACCTATAAACACAGGCGCCTGTCTGCGTTAATTCTCTGGCGTCCCCGCTAGCTTCAGCGATAACGTGTGCTGACTGTCCGGTAATTTACCTGTAGTTTGACCTTCACGTAAACCGTCTGCTAGCTTGAGTCTTGACTCTCGTCTGTTTTTCGTGGACAAACTTGGTCCCGTAATCACCTGTTTTGCTTGTGATTTCTGCCGCTTATTTTTCCCAGAGCGCTGACTAGTTTGATGGAACGAAGTCACAGATAATAACTCCTCTCTCAGCGAAGAGCCCACAGATATCTCAATATTGCACGGTGTTCCTTGACCGAATGTAGCTGTCAGAAAATCTTTACTAAGCGACGAGCTCCTAGTCCTAGATATCTCAGAATGACAACAATGTCTATATTGTTCTTGATCAGACGAAGCCTCCCAGATAATATCACGATGTTGTTAATGATAAGTGCGTGATATGGTCGTTGTCTAGGTTTTAATGTTCCTTGCATGTCATTACAGAGTGTAAGTTGAGTTAGCCTCCTGTCTCTTAATCCAACTCACCCCTGCAGTGCACATTCACCAGTCATGAAACAAGATTGAGTTGGCGCACATAATCTTTTAATCCAGAAAGAACACGGACAAACGGAACATGTTTATACATCCAGAAATCAATATAATCCACAGAATATACACACTACACCCCACACGATGGGTCTAGCCTTCACTCACTATGCAACCCACTCTGGGTTCAGGCCTCAATTAACTATCCAACCCCCATTGGGTTTTAGGCCTGCATTCACAACTCAGCCCACTCTGGGTTCAGGCCTCCATTCAAACTCGGAAAAATGCACAACACAGTTCTCCTCGACTACCGATCCGTCGGCGTCTAACCATCAACTCCCTTAAACGACCTGACCCGCCGTCGGTCTCTGCCCCAACTCCCTTCTCAGTCCCCCGACTTCACACAAAAATAAACTGTCCTTCCCCCATCTCCCCTGGGGGGTCTGTACTCACCCTTACCATTATTTCTCAAGACTGGTTGTTTTTCTCATAGCCAGGTCACTCCCCTTACTGTCTCCCACTTTCATCTATTCTTTCTCATGGTCACTTGTTTATGTACTAGCACGGTCATTCTCCTGTCAGTGAACCCAGGCATATGTCAAGTGTAATAATATAATGAAAACTAAGAGAAAAATAAATGAAATAAGTAAGAATAAAAATAAAACACAACGCAATTATCCTACTTTTCGCTATCCACTACCTTTGTCAAATACAAAGCAAACACAGATATAAGAAAATTACTGTGAATTTTTAACAAAAATGCAATAGAAATATTTACAAAGGGGAAGGTGACGGACAAATGCGTGACAACCGTGTTTAGCAATAATGTGGTGAAGTGTAAGTGTAAAATCGAGAATAATAGAACAAAACATGGGCAATGTCAAATCAATGAATAAATTAAAGATTAAATATTATTTGGATATAATATTTTAAAGCCGGTCTCCCTGGTCTTGGAATTACACGACTTTCTCCGTAATCTCGTATACTCTCGTGAGTAACGTGACGTTGCGTGAGAATCGGTAGCTGTTCTCTCCGCGTCGGTAACTTATGGGGTATGTGAGCCTGTTGCTCAGACAGCAATGGCAAACTACTGAGCGTAATCTTGCCAATAAATCAAGAATCAGCTGAAAGATACTGATGTTGACAGCGATGTCCTGAAACGGATATACGAACAAAAAAAAATGACAAAAGAAGGGAGGGTGGCCAACTGTAATATGAGACAGAGAGTCTAAGGTAAACCTTAGCATCCATAATAGAATTGATTACCGATGTAAGGTCACACCCTATAGTGGAAATTAACTGACTCTACATTTTCATTCTGAAATAAGTGTCCGAATAACATAGTCTTATAGCAGTGACACACACACACATCATAGACCTCTTATGATCTGGGGAATTAAAATGATTAGAAACACGCTGTATCAGTATTGTGTGATGTCCCTCAGATGTCCTCTATATCTGTCAGCTAGTAACATGCTGTATCAGTGTTGTTTGATGTCCCTCAGATGTTCCCTATATCGGCCCGCTAAATGTCTTCCAGTGAGTCTAAGGAATCTCATTGGCGAAATTGTTTCGTTGCCTGTCTCGCACTTTCAAGGATGTGGGTTCGATTCCGGCTTTCGTCGTTCTGTTCACTTGTGCAATTTTCTCGTAGACTCCTGATTGTCGTCGCTGGAGCTATATAGTTCGTGCTTTGTGCGACGCTTTCGGCAACCTGCCTTGTGGAAAGAGACCGAGACATGCGGGATAAAATCCAGTGCAATGAAGTTGATCCCCTTGCCTTTTAGACCTTATTGTCTTCTTCCAGACTGCCCAGTATACTTCACGTCCTACCTCTTGCTAATAGTTATGTCAATGATGTACAGAAACATAAGTTTTTTTGTTTTGTTTTATTTTTTAAAGTAAAAGTTACCACTAGGAAATATCACCGGCTATGTCTAGATGACCTACTTGCATGTAAGACACAATGTCTGATTACATTTGGATGTACCCACAATTGAGACAACACTGGGTAGGAGAGTGTGGTAAAGTAAGTCTCCCTGCATGGAGGGAGGGAGGGAGGTAGGTAGGTATGTAGGTACGAACGTACGTACGTATCAACGTACGTAGGTACGGACGGATGGATGGATGGATGGATGGATTGATGGTTGTGTTCGTGCGTGCATGCGTATGTGCTTGCGTGTAATTGCGTGCGCGCATGCGTGTGTGTGTGTGTGTGCGTGCGTGTGTGTGTGTGTTGGGGGTGTGTTTTTGTGTATGTATATGTATATATGTATAACCATCATCATCTTTTGTCGTCCTCCTCTTCTTCTAGTCCTTGTTCTTCTTGTTCTTGTTCTTGTTCTTCTGCTTCTTCTGCTTCTTCTGCTGCTTCTGCTGCTTCTTCTTCTTCTTCTTCTTCTTCTTCTTCTTCTTCTTCTTCTTCTTCTTCTTCTTCTTCTTCTTCTTCTTCTTCTTCTTCTTCTTCTTCTTCTTCTTCTTCTTCTTCTTCTTCTTCTTCTTCTTCTTCTTCTTCTTCTTCTTCTTCTTCTTCTTCTTCTTCTTCTTCTTCTTCTTCTTCTTCTTCTTCTTCTTCTTCTTCTTCTTCTTCTTCTTCTTCTTCTTCTTCTTCTTCTTCTTCTTCTTCTTCTTCTTCTTCTTCTTCTTCTTCTTCTCCTTCTCCTTCTTCTTCTTCTTCTTCTTCTTCTTCTTCTCCTTCTTCTTCTTCTTCTTCTTCTTCTTCTTCTTCTTCTTCTTCTTCTTCTTCTTCTTCTTCTTCTTCTTCTTCTTCTTCTTCTTCTTCTTCTTCTTCTTCTTCTTCTTCTTCTTCTTCTTCTTCTTCTTCTTCTTCTTCTTCTTCTTCTTCTTCTTCTTCTTCTTCTTCTTCTTCTTCTTCTTCTTCTTCTTCTTCTTCTTCTTCTTCTTCTTCTTCTTCTTCTTCTTCTTCTTCTTCTTCTTCTTCTTCTTCTTCTTCTTCTTCTTCTTCTTCTTCTTCTTCTTCTTCTTCTTCTTCTTCTTCTTCTTCTTCTTCTTCTTCTTCTTCTTCTTCTTCTTCTTCTTCTTCTTCTTCTTCTTCTTCTTCTTCTTCTTCTTCTTCTTCTTCTTCTTCTTCTTCTTCTTCTTCTTCTTCTTCTTCTTCTTCTTCTTCTTCTTCTTCTTCTTCTTCTTCTTCTTCTTCTTCTTCTTCTTCTTCTTCTTCTTCTTCTTCTTCTTCTTCTTCTTCTTCTTCTTCTTCTTCTTCTTCTTCTTCTTCTTCTTCTTCTTCTTCTTCTTCTTCTTCTTCTTCTTCTTCTTCTTCTTCTTCTTCTTCTTCTTCTTCTTCTTCTTCTTCTTCTTCTTCTTCTTCTTCTTCTTCTTCTTCTTCTTCTTCTTCTTCTTCTTCTTCTTCTTCTTCTTCTTCTTCTTCTTCTTCTTCTTCTTCTTCTTCTTCTTCTGTGAGTTCGGATCAATACATATGAATGTATGTATTACTTAAGATGGCATTTTTATGTGTATCCGCAGAGTCCCAGGCTTGCCCAGCCATAGGCTGCTTCAATGTCTGTCCCTTGGGCTTCGCTCTAAAGAAGAACGGATGCCCGTCATGCCAGTGTTGTGCTCCATATGTTTGCCACGAGCTCCCATGTGAACACGAGAGGGACGAACGCCGGTGCCCCTACTGCAAATGTAAAGAGTTATCTTGATACCGGGGACAACTGCTTCCTTTACATGAGCTGACCAAGAACTCTCATGCGAAACAGTGCAAGGCTGTCTTTTGTATGTCAGTGATTTCTTTTGTAATCACCGTTCATGTAATTCTTCAGTATTGTGAAAATACTTACTACTTTTATCTTAGACCTCTAAAGAAAAGGCATTTTGTATTCCTGTTCTCATAATAGTGTGACCTGCAGTTATGCATGAAATATGTTCAATTTGCTCTCATCCAGCAGCAAATATTGCCATTGGGTTAACTGTGTCTCCTACATTCTCTTCACTTCACAGTGTCGCCTCCGCGGTGAATATACGCTGTGATAGGTCTCTAACAATTGCTACACTGAGCCTTCGTTGAATATTCTGCTAAGTTATTTCATGATCTTATCTTTAGAGTGCCTACTTATTTATATCTGTCTCTTTTGCCGTTAACTCGTCCCTCCATTTTGGTTTTATGTAGACTATTATTCTTTGATGTGACCAAACTTGTCTTACTCATCCTAATTACTTTCAGCATTGCGGGTTTTATTTTGAGCTGTTATAAATCTTCGTTATTTGACTCATTTTTGCATAAGACGCTCGCCTCAGTCTTCAAAAGATTCACATTTGACAAGCCTCAGTTGTAAGATCCATCTTTTTTTTTATTCACGAACCTTACTGCCACCCTATGCAGTAGTATTGAATACAAATACTATTTAATGGTCTTTGCCTTCAGTTTCCGTGATACTTGTTTGAAGAGAAGAACATGCTTTCAAGGTTTTTTAATGTGCAATATGCTATGCCATTTGTTTTATTTTCTTTCATTTAAAATGTAACGTGCTTGCTCTCCATTCCCAAGATATGCGTTTCTGTGGCGTTTAACTTTGTTTCACTAAATGTCTGCACTACAAATAACTTTATTAGTGTTGGGTGTGTTGTAGTTGTTGTAATGGCGACTGTTGATGTTCGTTCGCTTCTTGAGAGAGAGAGAGAGAGAGAGAGAGAGAGAGAGAGAGAGAGAGAGAGAGAGAGAGAGAGAGAGAGAGAGAGACCACAGAGAGACAGAGACAGAGAACAAACATCTGAAGCAAACATCTCTCTCAAAGCCATCTCAGCAAAAAGTAAAAGAACAGTAAATCAAACAAGAGATTGTTGGAGGGAAAAAACAGAAAACCTGAATTTTGACAGGGATGGAAACAAACTATGGAAACTAGTGAAAGCCATGACCAATGAAGGACCTAGAAACAAACAAATAACAATTAAACAAGGAAATGCCTTGCTTACAGGAAAAAAGGCCGCAAATGCACTAATGGAACACTATGCAAGTGCAAACCACATTGATATTACAACCGAACAGAAGAAAGCAATCAAAGACAAACAGATATATCATAGAAATACAGAGACATCAGCAGAATATATGATGGCAAATCTAACAATAGAAGAAATGGACTGGCAATGAATACACTAAAAAAGAAGAAATCACCAGGAAAGGATGGAATCACAAATGAAATGCTAATAGGACTAGGCACCAAGTCAAAAAAAGAAACTACTAGCAGTCCTAAATCACAGCTGGAAGAGAGGTATAGTCCCACAGGCATGGAAGGAAGCTATACCAATACCAGTCCCAAAGAAAGGAAAAGACCTGGAAGAACCAAAAGGGCTATCGACCTGTGTAGGAAAATTAATGGAACGCATTATCAATGGCAGACTAACATGGCATCTGGAAGAAAACCAACTCTTAAAACCACACCAAGCAGGATTCAGAAAGTACAGATCCACTGAAGATCTTCTTCTTCTTCTTCAGCGTTCCGAGCCATTGAGGTTCTTTGCTGCAAATACAATCCGTCTCCATTCGTCTCTCTGGTGGACCTTCTCTTGCCAGTCGTTGATTCCAAGTGCTTGTAGGTCTGTACATGTATTATCTCTCCACCGCCTTCTTGGTCTACCTCGGGGTCTACGGTCATTTATTTCCTGAGTGTAAGCGAGTTTTGTTTCCCTATTATCTTCCATTCTTTCTATATGCCCCAGCCATTGTAGTCTATTAGCCTTCATGATACCAGTGATTAGCGGGGAGTTAAACAGATCATAAATGTCTTCCACTGAAGATCAAATAACCTATATAGCTCAGGAAATAGAGGATGCCTTCCAAGAGAAAAAGTACACACTAGCTGTCTGGATAGACTTAGAAAAAGCATTTGATAAAGTATGGAAGGAAGGACTGAAAATAAAACTGCAAAACATGCATGTTTGTGGGAAAATGTATAAATGGATCAGCCACTACCTTGAGAATAGAACTGACAGGACAACAGTACAAGGACAAACAAGCAAAATGATGCTGTTGGAGCAAGGTGTCCCCCAAGGAGGAGTTCTTTCACCAACATTATTCCTAGCATATATAAATGACATCACGGACGATTTTCCAGCCAGAGTACACATATCATCCTTTGCAGATGACCTAGCCATATGGACATCTGATGAATATATATATGTACAGCTAACAGCAGAATACAGCAAGCCTTATTAGCACTAGAGGACTGGTCAAAATCATGGCTAGTGATGATAAGTGAGGAGAAAACAACATGTACAGTGTTCTCCCTCTCAAATAAAACTCAGCAACCTAAGCTGGTATTGAATGGAAAAATATTGCGCCATGTAGAAAATCCAAACTATCCAGGAGTCACCTTTGATCGTCGCCTGACATGGAAGACTTAGGTTGAGAAAAATCGAACAAGAGCAAGGCAAAGAATGGCAATCATGAAAACGCTTGCTGGTACAACGTGAGGAGCAGGTGAGAAAGTTCTCAAGAAGTTATAAACTGGACGGGTGAGGCCAGTACTGGAATATGACATTGCAGCTTGGGCAACAGCAGCTAAGTCAAACTTTAACAAAATAAGCAGAGTCCAAAACTAAGGAATGCGAATCATAACTGGAAGCCTGAAGACAACGCCTATTAATGAACTAGAAAAGAGCACTTGTTTACAACCAATTTAGGATAGAAGAGATAGCAGAGCCCAGCAACAAGCAGACAAATTTAGAAGATTGACAGACCACCCTATGTATACTAGGTTTAATGGTTTCGGAAAGGGAAGACTGAAGCGTAGCAACTTTGTAGAAACTGCAAAACGAAAAATTAGGGCAGATCCTATCTTTAATATATTAACAATCAAATCCATTTACAATGCACACAACTTCCCAGCTTGGAGACAACAGCAACTGCCTGAGATGATAGAAAACATTCCTTGTATTGAGAAAAAGAACACTCAGAATGAAACCGAAAGAAGAAAAATAGCCCTAAATTATATAAAAGAACATTACCCAAGCAGCAATTGGATCCATGCATATACAGATGGATCAGCCAAAAATTAAATATAAAATGGAGGAGGAGGAATTCTCCCACATTTAAAAAATTGAGTGAAAAAAACACAGTCAGTGGCAACTGGAAAATTCTCAAGTAACTTCAAAGCGGAGGTAGAGGCTTTGAAAATTGCAGCAGAAATGCTCTTGATGGAGGAAAATAAAGAGAAACAAATAGCTATCTTCACAGATGCAAAGTCAGCTGTCTCAATACTGAAGAGCAAAAACAGCACAGAACAAGCTGACCTAAGAGCAGCACTCCATGGTCCATGACAGAAATCCAAAAAAGTTGTAATACAGTGGATCCCATCACATTGCAGTATACCTGGAAATGAAGAGACTGACAGACTAGCAAAAGAGGGTGGACGACTACCACAGCCTGACATAGACATAATCGATAATGAGGCAAAGAGGTTTATAAAAAGCACCTATAGAGCCAAATAGGAATCAGAGCATCCAGGCCACCAAAAGGATGATGCATATTACAAACTCGACCAAAGAGAACAAGTAGCAATCTTCAGACTCCGAACAGGACATAACAGGCTGAAATACCGCTTGTTCAATAAACTAAAGATAGGAGATATCGATGAATGTAATTGTGGAACTGGTAAAATGACAGCTGCAAGAATGCCCAAAATATGCAGAACAGAGAAAGATATTTTTGCCCACACCTGCTTCATTTGAGGACAAGCTCTATGGAGATATCAACAAGCTCAAGTTGACTGCAGCTTACTTTGACTACATTCAGGTTGACGTTTAAAGGTGCATGAAGAAGTATTTAAACTGCCTCACTTCATACCACAGGCATGTCGGTTAAGCAAGCCTCTCAGAGGCATGACATGGGATATTGCTTGGATAGCAAATCCATTACGTGGAAAGTCCGAATCGAAAGCTCACTGTGAGGGCTTCCTAAAAGGTGGAAAAAGTGTCCTACTGGCACAAAATGGAATATTGCCCGGATAGCAAATCCATTACATGGAAAGTCCGAATCGAAAGCTCACTATGTGGATGTCATCTGCAGACTGCATTCTTCTGGCTTCCGGAAGAACAGCCTATGGTGAACGGAAGGCCCAATATACGGAAGTGAGGCTAAGCAGCCGTGTGCAGGACGTGACGATTCCTTGGGTGAGCCCAGTACCAGAGCGCTGTGTGTTGCCTCTGCAATTATGGAAGCCTCCTTGGATGGCGGGGAATGCCTATGGTCTGCCCATGCCTTCCCTTGAGGGCTGACCAGGATGTCTTTGGCTGTTCTATATGGGCCAGCTGGGATGGGAGATAACACCACAACAGTGAGAGTCTAACGTCCTAAGAAAACCCAGGGAAGGTTAACCCGGTCAACAAATGCCCGCAGAAGTCGGATGTGTCGGCCTAACGGAGCAAGAACGCAGCTCTGCTGTAAACAGACACTACGCAATCACGTCCGAAAAAAAAAACAACTCCGGATGAACGCAGAAGAAGAAGAAGGACCCATGCATATACAGACGGATCAGGCTAAAATTCAATAGAAAATGGAGGAGGCATTTT
Source organism: Cepaea hortensis (assembly GCA_963921405.1). Taxonomy (NCBI): domain Eukaryota; kingdom Metazoa; phylum Mollusca; class Gastropoda; order Stylommatophora; family Helicidae; genus Cepaea; species Cepaea hortensis. Next base: position 78,144,402 of record OY992893.1, read on the forward strand.
TAAAAAATGGAGTGGGGAAAAAAACACAGTCAATGGCAACTAGAAAATTTTCAAGTAACATCAAAGCGGAGGTAGAGGCTTTGATAACTGCAGCAGGAATGCTCTTGATGGAGGAAAATAAAGAGAAGCAAATAGCTATCTTCACAGAAGCAAAGTCAGCTGTCTCAATACTGAAGAGTAAAAACAGCACAGAACTAGCTGACCTAAGAGCAGCACTCCATGGACTATGCCAGAAATCCAAAAAAGTTGTAATACAGTGGATCCCACCACATTGCAGTATACCTGGAAATGAAGAGGCTGACAGACTAGCAAAAGAGGGTGGACGATTACCACAGCCTGACATAGACATAACTTATAATGAGGCAAAAAGGTTTATAAAAAGCACTAATAGAACGAAATCCCCGGGAAGGTTAACCCGGTCAACAAATGCCCGCAGAAGTCAGATGTGCCGGCCTAACGGCGCAAGAACGCAGCTCTGCTGTAAACAGGCACAACGCAATCACGTCCGAAAAAAAACTCCGGATGAACGAAGAAGAAGAAGAACCAAATGGGAATCAGAGCATCCAGGCCACCAGAAGTATGATGCATATTACAAACTCGACCAAAGAGAACAAGTAGCAATTTTCATACTCCGCACATGACACAATAGGGTGAAATACCACTTGTTCAATAAACTAAAGATAGGAGATGTCGATGAGTGTAATTGTGGAACTGGTAAAATGACAACTAAACATTTGCTGCAGGAGTGACCAATATATGCAGAACAGAGAAAGATATTTTGGCCCACACCTGCTTCAGTTGAGGACAAGCTCTATGGAGATATCAACAAGCTCAAGTTGACTGCAGCTTACTTTAACTACATTCAGGTTGACATCTAAAGGCTCACGAAGAAGTACTTAGACTGCTACACTTCATACCACAGGTATGGCGGTTACAAAAGCGTCGCAGAGGCACAAAATGTAATATTGCTTGGATAGCAAATCCATTACGTGGAAAGTCCGAATCGAAAGCTCACTGTGTGGGCTTCATAAAATGTGGGAAAAGTGTCCTAGTGGCACGAATTGGAATATTGCTTGGATAGCAAATCCATTACGTGGAAAGTCCGAATCGAAAGCTCTCTGTGTGAATGTCATCTGCAGACTGCATTCTTCTGGTTTCCGGAGGAACAGACTATGTACTGTCTTGACTTATCTAGTCGTGTCTTGTCTTTTCGAGTCTTGTCTTTTCTAGTCTAGTCTAGTCTAGTTTAGTCTTGTCTAGTCTAGTCTAGTGTAATCTAATCTAGTCTAGTCTAGTCTTTCTAGTTTAGTCTAGTCTAGTCCTGTCTAGTCTAGTCTAATACTGTCTAGTCTAGTAATCTTGTCTAGTCTATTAAGTGTTGTCTTGTCTTGTCTAGTCATGTCAAGTGAATTCCGTTCTCTTTTATCGGGACCATCCCATTAGACATCATCAATATCACAAGCCACAATTTAAAGAGACTGTCGGCTAACTCTTGGGTAGGGTGGTTAGCTTATTATAGTTGAAATAACCCAGCGGTCAGTTATCACCACAACAACAATTATCACCACACCAAAAACATATATCGCTACACCAACAACAGTTATCACCACATTAACAATAGTTATCACCACACTAACAACAGTTATCACCACACTATCAACAGTTATCACCACACTATCAACAGTTATCACCACACTAACAACATTTATCACCACACTATCAACAGTTATCACCACACTATCAACAGTTATCACCACACTAACAACAATTATCACCACACTATCAACAGTTATCACCACACAAACAACAATTATCACCACACAATATCAACAGTTATCACCACACTAACAACAGTTATCACCACACTAACAACAGTTATCACCACACTATCAACAGTTATCACCACACTATCAACAGTTATCACCACACTAACAACATTTATCACCACACTATCAACAGTTATCACCACACTAACAACAGTATTCACCACACTATCAACAGTTATCACCACACTAACAACAGTTATCACCACACTATCAACAGTTATCACCACACTAACAACATTTATCACCACACTAACAACAATTATCACCACACTAACAACAGTTATCACCACACTAACAACAATTATCACCACACTAACAACAATTATCACCACACTAACAACAATTATCACCACACT
>OY992893.1:78151583-78211583 GCA_963921405.1 Cepaea hortensis
CTAGCATTGTTCGACATGACGGATTTTATTATATGATGGATTATCTGCCCATGACATGCAGGTGTGCGGGACAATTAACAACTTGCTAGACCAGTGGTTCTCAACTGGTTGGGAATTCCCCCCCCCCCCCCCCCCCCCCCCGGGGAGTGTTTAGAGTTTCCAGGGTGGAATTAAGATTATTTCAAGATCACGTTAATACAAGAACCGATTACTTGATATTGTTTGTCCCTTCATACTTCACAGTTCTGTACGTCTCACCCTTCTTAAATTCACTTTATAACGTAAATAGACCCGCAAATCACGTTTTATGTAGACGTCTAGACTTGTTTTAGTATGTGCTTCCATTATTACGTATACTGTGTAGGAACGGGGGGAGGGGGATAGGTAGAAAATACGAAAGAGGGGGAATGACATTCTGAAAATATGGTGAAGGGGGCACGGGCCAAAAGTCTACTTACTTTAAAAATGAATTTTAGACGGGTGAGACGTACAGAACCGTAAAGTACGAAGGGAAAAACAATATCAAGTAATCGGTTCTTGTATTAACGCGATCTTGAAATAATCTTCATTCCCCCTGGAAACCCTAAAATTCCCCCCTGGGGGGGGGGGGGGGAATTCCCCACCGGTTGAGAACCACTGGTCTAGACCTTACTTGTTGTTTGTCCATCAAGAATGATGATGACCATTCATTTCATCCAGTGGGGTTGAAGGTGTGGAGCCGTGGGTTCTAAGATGGCTGATAAGGCCTATTTTGGCTCGAAATGTTCTTTGACAATGTGGGCAAAGAATGCTTGACGTCTCTGGAGGAGGATTTCCTGCAGTGGTTTTTCTGTCCTGCCTTTTCTTCACAGCTCTTGCAGTCCTGGTTGCCTCACATATGACTGCACCTTTGCGCAATGATGCACGCCACGAATTTCGGTCTCTGGCTGCAGCCTCCCAGGTGTCATGATGAATTCCAAAAGCATTCAGTGAAATTTTCAGAGTGTCTTTAAAACGTTTCCTCTGGCCACCTTGGGAGCGTTTACCACAACGCAGTTCGCTGTAGAAGATTCGTTTAGGGAGCCTGTGATCTGGCATGCGGGTCAAGTGACCAGCCCAGCGAATCTGATTCTTCATCAGTAGAGTGTGGATACTGGGCATGGATGCTCTTTCTAGGACTTCAGTGTCTGGAATCTTGTCTTGCCATTTAATCTTCAGTAGCTTCCTTAGGCAGACTGTGTGGAAGTGGTTTAATTTCCTAGCGTGTCGCTGATAAACAGTCCAGGTTTCACAAGCATATAGCAGTGTGGATAATACAACTGCTTTGTAGACTTTTAGCTTTGTTTGCAGGCTTATTCCAGTTCTGTCCCATACATTCTTGTACAGTCTGCCAAAGGCTGCACTGGCCTTGGAGATTCTTGCATTCACTTCGTCATCGATTGTGGCAGCTTGTGACACAGTGCTGCCATGATAGGTGAATTTGTCCACAACACTTAGTCTATGATCATTCACTTTGATATTCGGCACAGTGTGATTATTTCCTGGAGCTGGCTGGTACATAACTACAGTCTTCTCCAAGTTGATATTGAGCCCAAAGTTGGCACAGGCATGTGAGAAAGCTGAAACATTATGTTGCATGTCCGCCTCTGAGTTGGCGTATAGAGCGCAATCATCAGCAAACAGGAACTCTCTGACAGTGCCGCTGTCAATTTTGGTTTTAGCTTTCAGCCTTCTGAGATTGAATAACTTTCCATCCATACGGTAGTTGATGTCTATTCCAATGTCGTCGTTCTCGAAGGCATTCATCAACATGGCTGAAAACATGAGGCTGAACAGTGTTGGTGCCAGGACACATCCTTGCTTCACTCCATTGGTTACAGGAAAGGGTTCAGACAGTTCACCATTTTCCTGTACTCTTGCCTGCATGCCGTCATGAAATAGCCGCACTATTTGGACAAACTTTCGTGGACAGCCATATTTTGCCATAATCTTCCACAGTCCTTCTCTGTTGACTGTATCAAAAGCCTTGGTAAGGTCAATGAAAGTGGAGAACATTTCGCAGTTCTGTTCCTGACATTTCTCTTGCAGCTGCCTTGCAGCGAAAATCATGTCAACAGTTCCACGTTCTTTTCTGAAGCCACATTGACTCTCAGGAAGAAGACCTTGATCGAGATGGGCTGTGAGGCGATTGAGAAGAATTCTGGCGAGTATCTTCCCTGCAATTGAAAGCAAGGAGATGCCTCGGTGGTTGTCACAGGATTGGCGGTTTCCTTTACGTTTGTAAAGGTGGACTATTGACGCGTCCTTAAAATCTTGTGGCATGGTCTCGTTCATCCATATGTTTGTGAAGACTTGGTGAAGCTGCTCTGTTAGGACCGGCCCACCTGCCTTGTATATCTCTGCTGGGATGGAGTCAGGACCAGGTGCCTTGCCGCTGGAGAGTTTCTGGATGGCTTTGTTTATTTCCACTATGGTTGGCAGGTCACCAAGTGTCTCATTGGTGGGAAAGACCTTACTTAAAGCATAAAGAAAAGCCAGGTGGACTTTTAATAAAATTGCTACTAGAATAATCCGCATTAGAACTTTTTGTAGTCATTTGAAGAGGGTGGAGGAGTTCAGTGATATCCCGAGTGCAGTGATTTGGATTCTTACATTCAGTATTCAGTAAAGAGGTCTCAGCAATCAACAAACTAAATTTCTGGTATGCACATTATAGAACAGCAGATAAAACACATAAGACAATTTTATGCTGACTTTTCTAATAAGTGGAGGACGCCAATTCCTCCAGGCTAGAGCAATGATCAGGAGTTATATAAATCAACTTCATAAATCCAATATAGAAATACCCGATGACCTCAAAGATTTCCCTCGGATGAGCGGGACATGGGTTGAATCTCGCAATTCAAATATTTATTTTTGTCATGTTATTTAAAGCCGCTGTGCTATAGTAGTTATAATTTGATGCACATGACAATGGACGTGGTTTAGTCCCCACTATCGAGGAATTTTTAAGGATAGAATCTAGGGGCCAGTAATGGTGAACTAAAGATGAGGCAGGATAGAATAAGAGAAGAAATGTAATGCAGCATCAATTAAAGCTGGCGATCGATGATGGTAACCCCAAGCTAAGATAACACAATACCGTAAGACAAGCATGTAAAGCATCAGCGAAAGCCTACTGCCAAGGTAAGCAGAACTAAGACTAACATTTCTAATATCATTAAACCCGACTTTCAGTGACGATGGTTGCAAGACAAGCCCAGGCAAGACAAGTCATACACATGTAACACTGATTTACCTGATTCGGCTACCACAGCTTCAAATGCGAGGCACGCCAAAGCTACGACAACAAGCAGCTTCATCTTTACTTAAGACTCTTTAATTCTGTTCGCCGACTTCGGATCGAGATTCTAAGTTTCTACTACTCCTGTAAATTGAGTTTTATATACCTTTCAGTCAGAGATCGTTTACAAAATAGGAAATGCCATACGGGACACAATAGCCAAATTACATAAAATAATACAATATCAGATAACATTAGTTACTAGGTCTAAGCTTGCTATATGAAAGACAACACACGCTATAAATTTAATAAGCCTGGTGGTAAAATCTGCATAATTTTTCATCTGGCTCAGAAAATATTTGTATTATCAGCATTTGAAAATCAATGTCACCACATACCAGACATCATGGGAAACGTGCAATGTAGCATTATTTGTCCTCTAGTATTCAACGAATCGACAGAAAGAAAGTAAATATGGGAACTTGTCTACGTGGCAGGGATTCATTGGTTGTATTTTGTGGCGACAGTTTTTGTACACTGGAATAACTAATGTTATGTGACGCATTTTTGTATCTGCGCAGAATGGAAGAACTGAAGTAAGTAGCTAAAAGTAGAGAACCATTTTCTTTACCCGCGCTAAACGCAATGGGCATTTGTTGCTAAACCATATTTATATAGACAAATCGGCACTGGGATGAAAACCGGACTAGTAGACAAGTGTCTAGCCACTAGCCCACAGCGGCTTCCATTAACTATGGTGCTAGACCAAATGGCACTCGGCAGGTCATGTGGTGAGTATCTCGTCGACCGCCTTTACTTTTCAAGACATTTCCTGGCACCCATTGTTGGCCGAGTTGAACCTTTGACCACCGGCATGCTAACACCTACCAACCTCGCTACCGCAAGACAAAATGACCAGTGTGGGGCTTAGGGTGAGAACGAGACAGATTCCAGCCATTCGGGAGGCAAGGAAAAGATACTGACACTGGATAAGACTCACATCCAGGAAATCTTATAATAGTACGAGGAGCGTTCAGGAAAAAATGCACCATATAGTTTTTCTCAGGAGCTGTTAATTAGAAAATCAAGAATTATACACAATTTACATAGATATGTTTTGTAAACATCAGTATTATTCACCATAATTCCCATAAACTTGTACAGCTTTATGCCAGCGTGAAACAAGTGCATGTATACCTTGCCAGTACCCGATTTTGCCTTGATCATGTAGCCATTTCTTCACTGCATGAATCACTCTTTCATCATCTTCAAACCTTGTCCCATGGAGTGCATCTTTAAGTGGACCACATAGATGAACATCAGAGGGTACCAAATCTGGACTATAGGGGGGATGGGTAGTACAGTCCAACCCAATTTGATGATTGCTTACCATGTTGCAAGAGAGAGTGAGCACTGTCGTGAAGGAGAAGCAGGTTGGATGGATTCTTGAGTGGTCAAACTCTGCGAAAACGTTGATTGAGTTTTTTTCCAGTATCTTAATATAAGTTTAGAATTGATTGTCTCTACTCTTGGCAATGTTTCCTTCTCTGCAACGAGAAATTATATTACAATTCGCTGTTTATAACGCAAGTTGCTAATATGCTCCATTTCAACGGTTTAGGACAGCCATATTATTTGACCGATTGGTGCAATTTTCTGCAGACAATCAGCACATGCCACATGTGAAGTGTGCAAAATGTCATGCTTCTATCTTCATTATTAGCTGAGAAAATCGATGTGGTGCATTACTTTCTGAACGTTCCTCCTATACCTAGATAGCATGTCACGGGAACTCACAGAGGCAATGATAAAGACGGAGACCTACAACACATACAGAAGAGAATTAGAGTAGTGGAGGGGCAGGAGGAGGAGGAGGAGGATGCTATAGAAGATGATGATGATGTGTATGATGATGATGGTGTGATAACTTTAACGATGATCATGTTAATAACGATAATGATGATGGCACTGGTGGTGATAATGGTGATTATGACGATGATGTCCCCTTCCCTCTCTATTTCGCTTTCCTAATGTTTGTTTCATAAATGTCACTTAGTTGCATATTCTTTACAGGACGTTGCAGTCAACCCACACATTCTTTTTACTGTTCGTGAATAATTAGCAAGTTTGCGTTCCGCAGTTTGCCATTGCTTTCTGAACGACTGGTATCTTTGTATGGGAAAACATCACAAGGCGGCCTGCTTCTAAATCGCCCGCAGCTGTGTTTCGAACGCGACATGCGGGATTACGAACTGCGTCCGTAACTCCATCGCCACCGATTCGTAAACCAAATGTAAATACTATTTACAATATAGTGAATATATAATGAGATCTACGGAAAATATGTCAGGGATCCTGGTTGGTGGACATAATATAAATAACTGACGTTATGCTGACGACGCCGTCTTGATAGCAACAAGTAACAAGGAACTACGTAGTTCAGCATGATCGAATGGATAAAAATGCGTGTTCTTAAACATTCGGTGTGCTGATGCCGAGGTAAGGGTTTGAAACCCTACGCTAGACAGCTGGTCTAAAATGTTGACCTATTGTCCTTGACTTGGGGACGTTAATTTCTATAACAGTGCGCCTGTTATAGCAATTATACAGTGGGCGGTCGGAGTTCAAAAATTGGCATATCCCAGGTCTAGAAATTAGATTTGGTAAATAATTAATGTGCAACTTAAAGAAAGAAAATTAGCAAGCAGTGCACGGTCCAGCACCATCGCTTGATGATGCGATGGCTATTTGCATGGCTTGACAACAATCCACGTAGAAACAATAAGCCATCAAGTCAGCGATGGAGTAAGGCGCTTGGACTTTTGAGGGACGATTGGATCCCATCTGGCATTATTGGAATCGCTAATTATTTAAACAATTAAGATGTGGGAAGAAGGGACTAAGGAAGAATAAAAGAAGGCATTACGAGAGAAATGAGGTTTGAAAACTAACATCAAAATGAAAATATTACCACTTTTGTAATGAAACTAAGTATCATGCCCACATTTGATATGTCATGTTGTTATTCCGACTAAGGACCGTTCAAGTTGCATCACTGGCCAATAAAGAATGTCAAAACCTAAAATCCGCGGAGACTGGCTTATGCATACTTCTACGTTCGCAAAATGTTGAGAAATTGCGTTGTTTTCACTTTTCACTTCCATCGTTTGACTCCTGTTTGCTCCTGAGTGAAGAATGTTTTGCAGACCACTATTCGATCCGGCTACCATAGACCCCTCTGAGGTGGATGGCCCTAATGGTGGGCGACTCTGCCAAATTACCTCTGAGGTCGGAGTGGGTTCGCCTGATGGCGAGGAACATCGTTAATAGGTAAGGCTAATCAACACAAAAAATCCAGAACAGCTCTATTAGAAATAGTGTGCATGGACTACGTCTAACTTCAAAACGAGCGAGAGGAAAAAATAAATGAGGTTTTGTTTGAGGCAAGTGCAGAAATTCAGATCTCTAGACACATAGATAACATCACATGGAAGATACATCACTGAGATAAAGTGCAGAATAGGACAAGCAAAAACTGCATTCTATCAAATGAAGATCATTTTGTGCACTAAGCCCTTGTCCTTGGAAGTTGGCAAAGAGTAAAGTTTTAACATACGGCTGCCAATCCTAGACAACTGGTATACAGGCGAAATAATCCCCACAAGCCTTGGAGGTGTGGTTTTATAGAAGAATGCTGAAAATTAATTGGATAGCCAAAATAAGCAATCTGGGCATTTTCAGGGAAATTAAGTCGCAAGGACAACTTATTACAAATATCAGAAAAAAAGGCAGTCATAAATTTTGGTCAAATTATGAGAAGACAATAACTGGAACATGCTGTGACAATAAGAAAGATTTGTGGAAAGAGAATTGGACAATGCAGATAGAAGATGTTGCAATTCTTCCTCAGAGTGGGTCGTAATTGCAGTATAATTTGCAAAAAGCGAATCTTTGGTCAGTACCCCTAATATTTTAGTCTTGGCCTTCAATCTCTGAGCATTGTTGAGGCCGCCATCTAAGAGTGAGTGCATGTATATATCACCATCCTGATTTCGAAAGGCATATTTCAATAGCAGTGAAAAGAATATTCCATAGAGCGATGGAGCAAGTACATAAAATTGCTTAACTCCACTCTTGATTTGAAACTCTTCTAAAGACGCACTATCAAACTTGGCTACACCCTTCATGACTGTGTGGAACGATTCCACAATGGGCAGAAGAACTGGTGGGCAACAGATCTTCTTTAGCGTCTTGAACAGACCCGCACGATTGACCAAATCAAATGGTCTTGTGAGATCGATGATGGCAATAAACAGTGGTTGATTCTGTTCACAACATTATTCTTGCAACTGTTGGAATAAGAAAATCATATGAATGGAGGACCGGTTCCGTCAAAAGCCACACTGTGATTCGGGGTAGACTTCATTTCCCAGGACTTGAAATCTGTGCAGATCAATTCTGGCAAATACAAGAATTTTCCAACGATACATGGAAGTGAGATGTCCCTATAGTTGTTACTGTTACTCCAATCCCCCTTGTTCTTGTAAAATGTTATGATGCTTTGAATTATTCTTCTCCATATCACAAAACCTTATCTCACGCAGCATGATCCTTCTCTCACCCTGTCTAGCTTACTCCAGAGGAAAGGTAACAACAATACATGTGGAATAAGACAAGCTGCAGAAACTGCCGGTTCAGCCAAGCAATGCTCTAAATGTCCGCCTGTCGGAGCTTCGATCCTAGACAAGTTGTCATCCACGGATTAGGGCATGGTCTGCCCTGCCATGACATTTAGTATTTAGGTTTCATTTCCTCTCACTACGATAAGGCTTTTCTCTCCCAATTGCACTCATCTGCCTGAACCAGTTGGCAAAATGTGGAGTGTCGGATTTGGTGAGCGCCGCCAAACACTCGGAGCTAACAAAAAGCAAATATTACCGTCTACTATCATACGGTAGCTCAGTCATATCTGTAGGTTTGGCCATGGGAATCCCATGGGAAAAAAGGGGGATTTTCTTATTAGTATAGGGATGGGATGGGACAGGCATAAATTACCATTGGATGGGACAGAAAAACATGTCCCATGGACAAGCCTGCCAGGCTTAGCCATGGGAATGTTATTCCCATGGGAAAGTCCCATAAGACGGCATGGGATGGGACATGCATAAATTACCACGCAATGTAAATTATGTTCCATGGACAACACTGCATATCTGACATAGAGCTGTGAAAATAAACAATGCATATTACTATGTTATGAGACCGGTACACACACACACACACATACACATACACACACACACACATACACACACACCACATACACGCACGCGCACGCGCACGCACGCACACACACACACACACCACACCACACCCACGCACGCGCACGCACACACACACCACACCCACGCACGCGCACGCACACACACACACACACCACACCCACGCACGCGCACGCACACGCACGCGCACACACACACACACACACACACACACACTGTGTAATTACCATTACTCCTGCTTGTTTTTCTTTTCTGTTATTCAGACTAAGTCCTTTGTTTTGACGTTCCGTTGTAATTATATCTAATATTTCTTGCAACTGCTTTTCATTCCCAGCTATCAAAACTAAGCCATCAGCATAACGCAGGGTATTCACATTCATCTCATCATCATCTCATCATGTTCCTCTTGTACCTTGCAGTGTCAAGGTGAAGCATAGACTGTGTTAGAGTGACCGTTCATAGGTTTTATATATCGAGATTTCCATGGACTCTGTTATTTCCCCTGTACATCGTTTACGTGGTCGGGCTCCTCTTCTGGTTCAGTTTGGTCTGTACATCATTGCTTGTTGTGGTATACTGTCAGCTGGTAGCCTAGTTATTATGCCGATCATTTAATTTGCTGTTATCGAATGAAATCTAGCGCTGCTATTACACCATCTTTCATCATTTATGATTTTCATATCACATTATGCACACCAAATGATATTCCTGGCTGGTCATGTATGGATTTTCATATTATTTCGATGTACACATTGAACAGATCGGACGACATTATACAACCCTTTTTTAATGTGTTGAAAACATTCCCAATTGGTTGTCAATTCTTATGGCGGCTCTTTGTTGCCAACACATGTTTAAAAAAAAATAATCAATTCTTAATAATTATTCTCAGATCTTTACCATTATTGTTTGAACTTTCCAACATTCTTATTTTTCTTCGTGTTTTACCTTATGAAATGCTTTAGTGTAGTCAATAAAGCACAAATGTTCAACTCTGTTTATTTCAATAAATTTTATATCGGTTAATGTTCTCAAGATGTATATGAAATTGTTTGTTTTTTCCATTCCACGAATCCACATTACTGATTTTTTATTTCTGATTTTATTTTGTATTTTATGTTTTTTTGTTCTTATAATTCTCATTAGTATTTTAGTCACGTGACTCATTAAACCGACTGTGCGATGTTCAAAATCCGTTGTACCACATTTCTTTGGCAGGGCTATTGAATTAGATTTCAAGAGATGTTGATGTGTATATTGTCATGTGTTCTGAACGTTATACATATTATTCAAAAATTTTGTTATTACTTCTATATACAATTTACATATACTTTTAATTTCTTGGACACTGATGGCATCTCAGTATTCGTAGCCATGGCTAGATAGGACACATTATTAAGATGGACAATGACAGCGCACAAAAGTAGTCTGTTTTGGTGAATTGCAGATGTATGAAAGATCTTCGTAGGTCGTCCCCTATTACAGTACACAGATGTGTGTAAGAAGGACATTGATTTTTAAGTGCAGATAACACAAAAACATTTTCAGTCACATGAACTTGTTATATTTGTGTAATGCCCAGAACATGTATAACGCGCTGTCTTTCACGCAGAAGTTTAGCAAGCTTAACCTTTGTAGGTTATGTTATCGGAAACTATATCTTTCTAAATGTAATTTACATTGGCTATCTTGTCCCATTATGTTATCTGATACTTTATCTGTATGAATGTCATTTCCATCCATCTTGTGCCATGCAGGAAAGCGTGGGCGGTCATGACTCACCATTTAACTCGATCACAAGAGTCGTTGATAAGCTCAGTGTTCCTGTCTCACCATGCCATGTAGCCAAGCCATCCAGGTATTTACTTCTCGGTCTTCCCCTTGGCCTGTTCCCTTCGATCTTGCCAGTTGTCATCAAGTTCTCCAATTCATTTCTTCTTACATGTCCAAAAAATGTTGACTGTCTACGTCTAATGTCTCTAATCAATTTACGATTTTTATTTGTTTCCTTGGTCATTTGTTTTACTGTCTGCCCATGGAATTCTTTGCATTCTCCTCAGAAACCACATTTCTACAGTCATCAGATGTTTTTCAGCTTGACTGCTCATTGTCCAAGTTTCACATCCATACAAAAGTACAGGCTCTATGTAACACCTCAAAACTCTTTTTCTCGTTTCAACTGACATCTTTTTATTGGTCAGAATGTTTTTCATCTGGCTAAAGGCTACTTTCGCCATGGCGATTCTAATTCTAATCTCTTCAAGGCATCTCCCATCAGATGTTATGACTGTTCCGAGATAACTGTATCGATTCACTTGTTGAAGAATATTCCCATTTACTTGTATATTACATTGTGGTACTTCTTCCTTCCCAGTGACGACCATAATCAGTGTCTTTTTAAAATTTAATTCTAACCCCAGTTGTTCACTGTGTGCAACAACCGCATCTACTAATTGTTGCAGATCTTGTAAATGTCATTTACATTAGTTATTTTGACCCGTCTGACTTCTAAAATTTCTAACTGAAAGGTATTTAACAGATAGTTTACATCAGTGGTAGAAACTGTTCCGAAGTCCGCGTACACAAATATCACGTGTTAAGTAACCATGAAACTGTTGTAGCTTTGGCGCGCCTGGCATTTGAAGCTGTGGTAGCTTTTTTTTTTTTAAATTCGCATATCCTTTTACAGGACATCGCTGTCAACAGCAGCATCTTTCAGCTGTCTGTTGATTTCTTGGCAAGATTACGCTCAGTAGTTTGCCATTGCTTTCTGAGTGACCGGCTCAGTTATCCCGCAAGTCACCAGCGGGGGACGAACCGCTCCCAGTTCTCGCCCGCTACGAGACTCTGCGTGATAAACGGGATTACGGAGAAAGTGGTGTAACCCCTCGGCAAGAGAGACCGGCTGTGGTAGATACATAAGGTAAATCAGTTACATGTGTTTGCCTTGTTTTACTTTTGTTTGTTTTGCGACGGTCGTCACTGAAAGTGGGGTATTAAAAGGTTTAACAATGATTTAACAGGCAAGAGGGTCGACTTCATTGCACCGGGGTTTATCCTTCATTGCTCGGTCTCTTTCTGCGTCACACAAAGCACCTCACTGAGAGTCTCCACTTGGCCACGGAGTCTGTCAGTGGGGTCTTCATGATATAGCAAGCAGTCTTCGACCTTCTCTAGCTGTTCGTTCGCCTTTGCTGATTCATTTCATGCTTGCCTTATTTTAACTTCGGGTTACCGTCATTGATTGTCAGACTTAAGTGATATTGCAAATGTTAGTCTTCGTTCTGTTCTAGCTGGGCGTTCGCCGTTTCTGATTCTATACATGTTTTCCGCAAGACATGTCTCGCTGCCTCTGCTAATTCCACTATTTGATCTATTGCAGGGTCTGCCTCTTCTCTATTGAGTGGCACCTTGCAGTCTTGACAGACCAAAGTGTGTGAGTTGGAATGTGGCCAATATTCCATCACAATGCCTGGGCAGAGCTTCAGAGAATCATGTGGCGCCCAAACGACATGATCTCTCTCTCGGCCTAGTCTTGTGTATTCCAGAGGAATGGGTAACCAATACGTCTGGCACAAGGTAGGCTGCAGACGCTGGCACTTCTCTATTAGCACTATATGTAAATGTCAATGCTATGTGTGGTATGCTGTTTGTCAACTTTATTGGTACACGACCGAATCGACTGACCCGATGTCTCTGGGTAAAATATATTACTCACTTGGCACCCATTTGCGTCTTGGATTCATAAATTCGAATCCTACCTCTTACTATGACATTCAGTATTATATTAGTTCTCATACTTTTCATTAAACCTGTTCATGCTTTTGTCATTTGACTTGTGCTTTATTAATACAAATGCCACAAAGTTCCAACCTGCGGTGAAATTGTATCATAAGATATACGAATTTTGTCGGTTTTCGATAGTTGCGGGAACAGGTGGATGATAGACCTGGCTAACGACGACAATCTTTTATGTATTTCCTCCTTATAACCCCCCCTCCCCCCGCCCCTACATAATAAACGTAAAAATGGAAGCTAAATTTAATAACACATACTAGAATAAGTCTAGACGTCTACATAAAACGTGATATGCAGGTCTACTTACGTTATAAAACGAATTTCAGAAGAGCAAGAAGTACAAAACCGTAAGTTATGGAGGGAATAGCAATATCAAATTATCGGTTCTTGTATTAACGCGATCATGAAACAATCTTAATTTCACCTCCACCTCGAAACCCTAAATTCCCCCCCCCCCCCCCCCCCCCCAATCAGAGGGGAATTCCCCGCTGGCTGAGAACCACTGTTCTAGTGTGTTAGTTAATATCTAGTTCTTTGAGTGCCTATACAATTATTTCTCATGAAACATGACCATTTCTGTTTGAAATTACCTCTATTTCTATGAGTGCCTATGAAATTATTTCTCATGCAACATAATACAATTATGTTTGAAATTACCTCTATTTCTATGAGTGTCTATGAAATTATTTCTCGTGAAACGTGACCTATTTGGTTTGTCTCTACAGTTCCTAGGAATTGCCGACCAGTTGCCAATATGGACTGCCCAAACGGCCTGGTACTCAACAAACAAGGATGCCCGTTACGCTAGTGCTGTCCGCTGTATGCTCACCAAGAACTTCCACGTGAACACGAGATGGGCGAAAGAGGTTCTCCCTGCTGCCAGTGTAAAGAGTAGTATTAATACAGAGCACAGTTGCTTCAGTCACACGGGCTGACCCCAGAACTCTCACGCGAAACTGTGCTAGATTGTCCTTCTTTATATCACGAGAAGCCAACATTTTATGTCAATGATTCCAATTATACTATTTTGTTGATTATCATCTTTTCTTCATTGTTCTCATATTTTCATCTTTTTATTCTTCTTATCCTATTCTTATGCCTTAATGTAGTCACTGGAGATTATTCTCCATCATTATATGTTGAATTTGTGCATGCATTTGTTTGCTGATAAGGCTAGTCGCCACAAAGTACTGTATGTTTCTGTAAAGCTACATTACTTTACGTTATTTGATATTGTTTATATTTCCACAACTTTACCTCATTTGCACTTATTTTATTCATATTATGACTATAACTGTTTAGTATCTTGTATGTTACTATTTTATGTTATTCATTTCAGATGTCATGTGTGTGCTCTGCCTCACAAGATGTATTTGTTTTCTTTGACTGAGAGTCAATTAATTTTGTGTTCAATAAATATTTGCACTACAAGTGAATGTATTATTGTTGAGTGTGTTGTAGTTGCGGTGATGTGAATGTTGTAGTTATGGTAATGCAACTGCTGTAGTTGTGGTAATGCGACTGTTGTAGTTTCGGTAATACGACTGTTGTAGTTGTGGTGGTGCGACTGTTGTTGTTGTAGTAATGCGGCTGCTGTAGTTATGGTAATTCGATTGTTGTAGTTGTAGTGATGCGACAGTTGTAGTTGTGGTAATTCGATTGTTGTAGTTGTGGTGATGCGACTGTTGTAGTTGTGGTGATGTGACTGTTGTAGTTGTGGTGATGCGACAGTTTTACTTGTGGTGATGTGACTGTTGTAATTGTGGTGATGCGACTGTTGTAGTTGTGGTGATGCGACAGTTGTAGTTGTAGTGATGCGACAGTTGTAGTTGTGGTAATGCGACTGTTGTAGTTGTGGTAATGCGACTGTTGTAGTTGTGGTGATGTGACTGTTGTAGTTGTGGTGATGTGACTGTTGTAGTTGTGGTGATGTGACTGTTGTAATTGTGGTGATGTGACTGTTGTAATTGTGGTGATGTGACTGTTGTAATTGTGGTGATGCGACTGTTGTAGTTGTGGTGATGTGACAGTTGTAGTTGTAGTGATGCGACAGTTGTAGTTGTAGTGATGTGACTGTTGTAGTTGTGGTGATGCGACGGTTGTAGTTTTGGTGATGCGACAGTTGTAGTTGTGATGATACGACTGTTGTAGCTGTGGTGATGCGACTGTTGTAGTTGTGGTAATGCAACTGTTCTTTTAGTTGTGGTGATGCGACTGTTGTTTTTGTGTTAATGAGACTGTTATTGTACGAGTAATTTTAGTAATGCAATCGTTGTTGTTGTTGTGATAATGATAATTGTTATGGATGTCATTATAGTATGTGTGGTGATAACTTATGGGTGTGGGGATAACTGTAATGTGGTGGTGACTTTATTAAATGTGACGGTAACTAGAGTAGGTACTTTCATAACACAAGTAGGTGTGGTAATAACTGTAATGGTGATCATAGAGTGGGGGTGGTTGTGCGAAGTGGGAACAAGTGTAGTAGGCGTGGTGATAACTGTCTTAGCGGTGGAGATAATTGTATTAGCTGTGTAAGTAATTGGATTAGATGTTGGGATACGTATGTCAAGTGTGGGGGTACTTGGATTATGTGTGGGGATAACTTTAGCGCTTGTATGTGTGATGGTGACTGTAGTGTTTGCAGCGACTGTAGTAGCTCTGGTAGGTTTTGTGGGGTGTGTGATAATGGTAGTAACTATAGTGTTGTGTGGCGGTGAATGTCCTAGTTGTGATAGTAATGGTAATGTGTGCGTGTATGTGTGTGTGTGTGTGTGTGACGGTGACTGTCCTAGTTGTGATAGTAATGGTAATATGTGTATGTGTGTGTGTGACGGTGATTGTCCTAGTTATGATACTAATGGTAATGCGTGTGTGTGTGTGTGTGTGTGTGTGACGTTGACTGCAGTAGATGTGGTAGTAACTGTATTGTGTGTGTGTGTGTGTGACGTTGACTGCAGTAGATGTGGTAGTAACTGTATTGTGTGTGTGTGTGTGTGTGTGTTTGTGTGTGTGTGTGGCGTTGACTGCAGTAGATGTGGTAGTAACTGTATTTTGCATGTGTGGCGATGACTATACTAGGTGTGGTCGTAAATGTAGTGTGTGTGGCAGTGTTTGTAGTACTTGTGGCAGTAACTGTAATTCGTGCGATGTGTGTGTGTGTGTGTGTGTGTGTGTTATGATGATCGCGGTAGTTGTGGTAGTAACTGTAGTGCGTGCGATGTGTGTGTGTGTGTGTGTGTGTGTGTGTGTGTGTATGTGTTATGATGATTGCAGCAGTTGTGGTAGTAACTGTAGTGCGTGCGATGTGTGTGTGTGTGTGTGTGTATGTGTTATGATGATTGCAGCAGTTGTGGTAGTAACTGTAGTGCGTGCGATGTGTGTGTGTGTGTGTGTTTGTATGTGTGATGGTGACAGTATGTATGTCTATATTTACAAGACCCCCCCCCCCCCCCCCCCCCCTAATGAGTACCTGTCCACGCCACAGTTAACATTTGCCAAAAAATAAATCTGTGTATATTTACCTTCCGATTCATTGCATACGCAATGAGTAATAAAGCATCGTTGCCCTATTTCTCTGATGTCTGGTGTGTGTTGGCAATGATTTTCTAATGTAGATAATACAAAAATATTTCCAGCCGGATGAACGATTATGCAGATATCACCAAACCCTTATTATATAGGTGTAATGTACAGAGCATGCAAAACGTATTGTCTTTCGTGTAGAAATTTGTAGCAAACTTAACCTTAGTAGGTTATCATATCTGCCACCGTATTTTTTTTATTCATGTCATTTACATTGGCTATTTTGTCCCGTATGGTATCTATAATTTCTAACTGAAATGTATTTAACAGCCAGTTGACAGGAGTGGTAAAAACTAATAGATTCTCAATCCAAAGTACGCGTGCAGAATTTACAAGTCTTGATTAAAGATGAAGCTGCTTGTTATTGTCGCTTTGGCGTGCCTCACATTTGAAGCTGTGGAAGCTGCATCAAGTAACTAAATGTTACGTGTGTTTGCCTGGCTGTGTTTTGGCTTGTCTTGCAACCCTCGTCACGGAATGTCGGATCTTAACAGGTTTAAAAAGGAGTTAACAGGCAAGAAGATTGACTTCATTGCGTGTCGAGTTATATCCCATATGGCTCGGTCTCTTTCCCCATGGGGGCCTGCCGAAAGCGTCGCACAAAGCACGAACTCTGTAGTTCTAGCGACGACTCCCAGGATTCTCCGAGAAAATTTCCACCGTGAACTGAACGTCGTATTCCGAAATCGAATCTACAGCATTCGGAGGCAGGTGAAGCAACCACCTCGCCGCGGAGACTCCTAGTCGGGTCTTCATGGTGTTGCAAATGTTAGTATTCGTTCTGCTCTAGTTGGGGCTTCGTCGTTGCTGATTCTATGCAAGCTTGTCTTATCTTATCTTCGAGTTACCGTCATTGATCGCCAGACTTAAGTGATATTTCAAATGTTAGACTTCCTTCAGCTCTAGTTGGGCATTCTTGTTGCTGATTCTATGCAAGCTTGTCTTATCGTATCTTCGGGTTACCGTCATTGACTGCCAGATTTAAGTGATATTTCCAATGTTAGTCTTCGCTCTCCTCTAGTTGGGCGTTCTCAGTTACTGATTGTGATTCTATACAATATTGTCTTATCTTATCTCCGGGTTACCGTCATCGATTGCCAGATTTAATTGATGTTGCAAATGCGTGATTATCTGATTCTATACTATCGAATCCTTGATTCACTATTACTGGACACTGGAGCCGTAAAAATCCTCCCCAGCCAGCAAGAAAAGCCTACTACCGCAAAGAGCTAAACTCGATCAACAGCCGTGTTGGTAAAGATACAGCCACTATACCACATTTGCTTTAAAAACATGTTATAATCACATAGTGCTTTAATGTACTCGTACCAGATTCACCCCAGACCTCAGGTAGTACAGTGGACATCTTTGATGTTATCAGGTATTTCGACATTGAGTTTATGATGTACATGCGATTATTAACTGTTTGTAGGCGTAGCTTGGAAGAATGGAACCGCAACTAACTCCAGGGATGCAAGTTTCATATCATCTTCTGTCTGTAACCTGCTGTTCTAGCATGCATACAACCTCTGTCTGTAATTCCAATTCCAATTCCAATTTTCAAAACAAAAATTCCAAATTCGGTCTCGTCCAACCCGCTTCCTCAGCGTCGGTTATTGTTGAGATCCGTGATTGTGTGGATTGTTAGTCCTAATTCATACTGGTTTTATTGGTCCCGCTCTGTTTGTCGGATAAAGTTCTTTTGTGCTGTCTGGTTATTTTCTTCTGTCTTATGCTAAGTTGTTATTACCGAGGCTGGTCCCTGTCACGTTCAGTTCTCATAAGGACTCGATATCGGCTAAGGCAGAGAATTTAAGTGCAGTCTCAAGTTGTTCCCTAGGTCAGCTGCCCGTCCTCCTCTACGTTCACTTTCTTGTTTTCGTCATCGGTGTATGGGTTGGTGTGACAACAAGACGACCAGGTCTCCCTGTCATTCCCGTTCAGGAGTCCTTCCGTAAGAGCCAACTCACCATCCTACCACTCACACACACACACACACACACACACACACACACACACACACACACACACACACACACACACACACACACACACATATATATATATATATATATATATATATATATATATATATATCATTGGCACCTTGCCGTCTTGACAGACGATAGTTTGTGCTTTAAAAAGGCATAATAACTTTTAACTATGGCGGTAGCGAGTGTGACTGATAAGGCCAATTTGCGCTGTAAATGTCCGTTCACAGTGGGTGCATGTGAACACGTGGTCATTTCCACCATCATGCACCATCTTACGTCTCAAACGCTTGGTGTGTGACTTTTCTGCAATAATTTTCTCCTTTGACTTTATTCCATTTCTGATATTTGCCCTCCATGCAACACGTTCAGCGGCGACTTGCTCCCAATGTGCATTATCAATGCCTGTATCAATCATGTCCCGCTTACACACATCTTTGTATCGTAGTAGAGGCCGACCCTGAGATCTCTTACCCATCTGTAATTCACCAAAAAAGAATTCCTTTGGTATTCTACCATCATCCATCCTCCTAAGATGTCCTATCCATCTAAGTCTACGAAGGCTGAGCATGGAATAAACTGTCACACAACCTGATCTTTCCAATACTTCAGTATTTGTGATTTTGTCTTGCCACTTAATACCAAGAATTCTTCGCAGACACCGCATATGAAAGCTGTTTAAGTTGTTCTCTTGGTGTGAGTAAGTTGTCCAGGTTTCACTGCCATAGAGAAGAGTACTAAGGACACAGGCTTGATAGACAATGACTTTTCGTTTTGGCAGTAAGCTTCCTGTTCTCCCAGACTCTTTTTCTTAACCTGTTCATTGTTGTTGCTGCCTTACCAATCCGGATGTTGATTTCCTGATCTAGGGATAATTTGCTATTTACCACTGATCCTAGATATGTAAAATGGTCTACTATCTCTAGTTCGGCGTCGTCAATAAAGATTGATGGTACCCCATGTGCACCTTGTGACATAATCTGTGTCTTCTTTTTTGCTAATTATAAAACCAAATTCAGAACAAGCATTGGAGAATGCAGATAGTAGACATTGCAATTCTTCCTCAGAGTGGGTCGTAACTGCAGCATCATCTGCAAAAAGCAACTCTCTGATCAGTACCCTCCTAATTTTGGTCTTAGCCTTCAATCTCTGAGCATTGTAGAGGCCACCATCTGAGCGTGAGTGAATGTATATACCACCATCCTGATCACGAAATGCATATTTCAGTAGAAGTGAAAAGTATATTCCAAAGAGGGTGGGAGCTAGTACACAACCTTGCTTAACTCCACTCTTGATTTCAAATTCTTCAGAAGTTGCACCATCAAACTTGATTATACCCTTCATGCCTGTGTGGAACGATTCCATAATGGACAGAAGAGTTGGTGGGCAGCCAATCTTCTTTAGTGCCTTGAACAGACCCTCACGACTGACCAAATCAAATGCCTTTGTGAGGTCGATGAAGGCAATAAACAGTGGTTGATTCTGTTCACGGCATTTTTCTTGCATTTGTCGCAATGAGAATATCATATCAGTGGTAGACCGGTTCTGTCGAAAGCCACACTGTGATTCGGGGTAGACTTTATCTCCTAGGACTTGAAGTCTGCGCAAAACAATTCTGGCAAATACTTTTCCAACAATACACAGAAGTGAGATACCGCTATAGTTGTTGCAGTCGCTCCAATCGCCCTTGTTCTTGTACAGTGTTATGATGCTTGAATCTTTGAAATCCTGTGGGACTTGTCCTTCACGCCAGCATAGCTCTATTAGCTGGTGGATCTGTATAGTGAGTGTGTCTTGCCCACTCCTGATAACCTCTATTGGAATCCCATCCTTACCTGGAGCCTTGCCAGATGCAAGTTCATTTATAGCACACTTAACTTCTGTTATGGTGGGAAGTGTGTCCAGGTGGTCAAGAGTTGGTAGAGCCTCTATGGCACTGAGGGCATCATCCGCTAGTTTGGTCTCACTTGAGTAAAGCTCCAAATAGTGCTCTACCCATCTGTCCATCTGCTGTTTCTTATCAGTGATGATTTCTCCAGTCAAGGTTTTCAATGGTGCACTTCTTTTGATCACTGGACCACAGGCTTTCTTTATTCCTTCATACATGCTTCTTATGTCTCCCTTATCACTTGCGATTTGAATGGACTCACATAACTTGATCCAATAATCATTTGCACACTGCCTGGCAGCTTTTGCACATCCTTCCTAGCTTGCCTAAGCTCACTCAGAGTGTTACGCGTTGGTCTTTCCTTGTTTCTTAAGAGAGCTTTCTCCTTCTTATCAATCAAGGGCTGCAGAGTCTGGCTATTGGCCGCAAACCAGTCCTGCCTCTTATGATCCACAGTGCCGTAAACCCCTACGGCAGTTTTATAAAGAGTTTCCTTAATTTGACCCCGCTTTTCATTTACTGTACAATTTTCTGGTGTATCAGTGAAAGCGTCTTCAAGTTGCTGTTGAAACTGAAAGCACTTTTCAGGATCATGAGTGTTAATAATATTAATCCTGAGGCTAGATTTGTGTTTAGCTGTGTAGATTCTCTTTGGTCTCAGTCTAACCCTTGCAACAACCAAAGAATGATCCGTATCACAGTCAGCACTGTGGTAACTACGAGTCAATGATATATGGTTCAGATGTTGTCTCCGTGTGATGATGAAGTCCAGCTGGTGCCAATGGCCGGATCTTGGATGTTTCCATGTGACCTTATGCATCTCTTTTGTTTTAAAAAAAAAGTTTGTAATACATAGGTCATTACTGGTGCAATGCTCCAGCAGCCTTTGCCCATTTTCATTCATGCGACCGATGTTGTATTTTCCAAGGCACACTGACCATGAACTCGAGTCCTTGCCCACACGAGCATTGAAATCACCGAGCATATAAATGTAGTCAGATTTTGGAACTGCCTTGATCACGGAGTCTAACTCCTCATAGAACGAATCCTTCACATCATCAGAGGAATCGAGTGTCGGTGCATATGCAGTAATAATGGTTGCAAACCCACAAGAGGTTGCCAAGCGCAGGGATAATAGTCTTTCATTTCCTCCTGCTGGAATTTCAATCATTCCCAGTAGCGAATTCTTCACTGCAAAGCCCACACCGTGTTGCCTTTTTTCTGCCTGCCCTCTACCCTTCCAGAAAAAGGTGTAGTTGTTTTCCCTGAGTGACCCTTCCTCAGCGAGGCGAGTCTCCTGCAGGCCAGCAATATCAATATTTAGACGATTGAGTTCTGCATCAATCACAGCCGTTTTTCTCACATCGTCAATATTGGTCAAGTC
Organism: Cepaea hortensis; assembly: GCA_963921405.1. Classification (NCBI taxonomy): domain Eukaryota; kingdom Metazoa; phylum Mollusca; class Gastropoda; order Stylommatophora; family Helicidae; genus Cepaea; species Cepaea hortensis. The sequence continues at coordinate 78,172,774 of OY992893.1, forward strand.
AGTGGAAAATCCTGGACACATGGTTCTCATGTTCCAGGTTGCAAGCCGTAGCTTGAGGTTTCTATTTTTATTTTTGTTTGTACCTGGTGCATTGATTTTACAGCCTGCGATTCAGATTTTGTCCTAACCCCAAGCACCCATTGAAGCAGGCAGGCTGTGGCGGATCAGCACCCAATTGGCTGGGGGGTGCCCAGCTTGAGGCGGGCGGTAGCTGATCAGTGACACCTATAGGTGTCTCCCACCGTCAGAGGCAACGCGTGGCGCCCCATGTCTACGCCAACTGACAAGGACTTATAACCCGTAACAGTTGCCTCTCGCTTTGATTCCGAGACCAGTTAAGACCAGGGATGGAGTTATTGCCTCTCCATAGCACAAAGCCTGGGCTAAAATATAGAGATCATGTGTTGCCCATGCAGCATGATCCCTCTCTCGGCCTGCCTAGTTTACTCCAGAGGAAAGGTAACACCCCTACATCTGGAACAAGACAAGCTGCAGAAGCTGCCGGATCAGCAAAGCAATGCTCTAACTGTCCGCCTGTCGGAGCTTCGATCCTAGACCAGTCGCCAACCAAGGCTTAGGGCCTGGTCTGCCCTGCCATGACATTTTGTCTTTAGCTTGCATTTCCTCGCACCAGGGTAAGGCTTGTACCCTCCCAATTGCGCTCTTCCGCCCGAAGCCGTTGGCACAATGTGGGGTGTCGGGTTTGGTAAGCGCCGCCCAACGTTCAGCGCTAACAGAAACCAGGTAGTACCGTCTACTGTTATACGGTAGCTCAGTCATATCTGACTAAGACCTGACCCGTATATATATATATACGTTCATACTCATTTAAAAAATATAAAATAAACATATAAATATATACAATGTAGGGAGGTTATGAGGCCTTCCCTGTTCTGCAGATGAACTGTCTGACCAGCCGCTGTATTTCTGGGTTGCTGTTTGTGTGTAGGCACTCCTTCATTGTCATTGTAGTCCCAGTTTTGTTGAAGTGATCTCTTAGCTCTCTTCGTTCACTATTGAACTTGTCGCATGCTATAATGTTAAATGGTGTTGTTTTCTAGGCATGCTCTGCAGAATGGGTTTTATCTTGTGTCTTTCCAGTTCCATTCATCCATCCATCATGTGCCATGCCGGTAAGCGTGGGCGGTCATGTTCTGCCATCTCACTCGATCACAGGTTCTGTCTCGACCATGCCACAAGGCCAAGAAATCCAGGTACTTGCTTCTAGGTCTTCCCCTTGGTCTGTTCCCTTCGATCTTACCAGTTGTCACCAAGTTCTCCAGTTCATTTGTTCTCATAACATGCCCAAAAAATTGTGACTGACTACGTCTAATGTCCCTAATTAGTTTACGATCTTCATTTGTTTCTTGAAGAACTTGTTCATTGGTCTTTCTAGCTGTCCATGGTATTCTTTGCATTTTCCTCAGAAACCACATTTCTATAGCCATCTGATGTTTTTCAGCCTAACTGCTCATTGTCCAAGCTTCACATCCATATAAGAGCACAGGTTCTATGTAGCATCTCAACACTCTTTTTCTCGTTTCAATTGACATCGTTTTATTGGTTAGTATGTATTTCATCTTGCTAAAGGCTACTTTTGCCGTGGCGATTCTTGTTCTAATCTCTTCAAGGCATCTCCCATCAGATGTTATGAATGTTCCGAGATAATTGTACCTATTCACTTGTTGAAGAATATTCCCATTTACTTGTATATTATTACATTGTGGTATTTCGTTCTTCCTAGTGACGACCATAAACTGTGTCTTTTTACAATTTAATTCTAACCCTAGTTGTTCACTGTATGTAACAACCGCATCTACTAAATTTTGCAGGTCCTGTTCATTGTCAGCAATCAAGACTGTATCATCTGCATATCTAATGTTATTGATGCATCATCCCCCAATGTTGATTCCTTCCATATCTTCAATATTTCTGAAAATACTTTCACTGTACAGGGAAAACAGATATGGAGACATTACACATCCCTGTCTCACACCTCTCTTAATAGGCTGATATTGGCTTACTTCATTGTCAACTCTTATGGCAGCTTGTTGTTTCCAATATATGTTTTTTACAAGTCTAAGGTCTTTTCCATCAATCTGTAGATCCTCAAGCATCCTTATCATGTTGACATGTCTCACTTTATCGAAAGCCTTTGTGTAGTCAATAAAGCAAAGGTGTAGATCTTTGTTTACTTCTATAGAACGTTCGATTACGGTTCTCATTATATACACAGCATTTACTGTACCCTTGCCTTCTACAAACCCACATTGTTCTTCTCCTATTTCAGGTTGTATTTTCCTCCTAACTCTTTGCATGATAATTCTTAGCAAAATCTTCTTGATGTGACTCATTATACTAATTGTTCGATGTTGATCACATTCCAAGGCTCCGGATTTCTTTGGGATTGCAATAAATACAGAATTACATAACTCCTGAGGTATATTTCCAGTATCATATATTGTATTAAGCAGACTGGTAACTTTATCTATTCCATATTCTTCTAAAGCATTAATCATTTCTGTTGTGACGCTGACTGAACCGGGGGCCTTGCTAGATTTCATATGGTTAAGAGCATTCTGAACCTCCATCTTCAAAATTGCTGGTCCTTCATTATTATTTTGAACATCATACTGTTCGTCGCTGTTATCGTCATAAAGGTTTTTCACGTAATCTGACCATACATGTTCTTTCCAGTTACCAAGTCTGATTCTCCACAGCTGTCTGTTTGCCGGTGCTTTCATGTTGGTCTTTACTTGTGGCTTGTAGCTGGGTTCACCCAGTTCTTGGTATGCATGACGACCTTTAGCGCTGTCTCGCCACTGTTTCCTCCATTCCTGGAGTATGTAGTTTTTGACAACATTCTTTCCTTCTACTTTACCTAGTCCTGTGCTGATTTTGTTACTGCTGGTTAGTCCTCGTTTCGCCGTTCTGTCTTATTGTTCGTTTCCCTGGATACCTGTGTGAGCTGGTATCCATCCGATAGTGACTTGGCATCCCATGTACCTGAGGTTGGTGACTGTCGCTAATATCTCCTCTTTTATGTCGGTCTGTTTCCTTTAGCGACGTTCCCGAGGGTTTGTACTGAGGACAGGGCGTCTGTTAATATACACAGTCTCAGCAGTGGTTTTTTGGCTGCAATGTCCAGGACTTTCATTATGGCTACCAGTTCGGGAGTACATAATGCTGTCTGGTCTGTTAGTTTGAACTGTTTCTTCAGTTTCCAGTCTGGGACCACTACTCCTGCTCCTACCTCTCCCTGTTCGTTCTTTGACCCGTCTGTGTATATTATGAGGTTGTCTTTACTGATTTCTTGTATGTACGCATCGGCCGCGTCTCTTGCATCTTTGTCCTCCGTGTCCTTGGTGATGGTCTTTGCCAGATTAAAGTCTGTGAATGGGACTGTTAGTTCACATGGTGGGATTGTTGGCTTGAAACGACTTGTCTGTTTCAGGGTTTCAGCTAGCTCTGATTTCTTCCTTCATCTTCTCTGCTGCTTCCCATCCAGTCGGTCTTTGCAGTTTTACTATTGGGATGCCACCCCTTTTGCTGCGGTTGTCACTGAACGTTTTGTATCCAGGATGGTCTTCGTCTTGTGCTACCTTTAGCCAGTAGTTATAAGTCAGCTGTTTGCGTCTCAGTGCTACCTCCATTGCTTCTTTGGATGTCCATTTTCCAGCTCCCAGGATGGTGTTTAGCGCTTGGGTCTGTATGGTGTCTAGCTTCCTCTTGTTGGCTTCTGATGCTGAGTAGTACACAATACTGCCATATTCTAGCTTGCCTCTGACAAATGCTTTATAGAACATCAGCATTGTTTTGGTGTGGACACCCCAACCGGTACCTTTTATCACCCGAAGTAGGTTGCTTGCTTTCTTACATCTTTCTAGTGTTTGACCTATATGTTTTGACCAGTTCACCTTTTCGTCTAGGGTCATTCCTAAGAATAATGTGCTGCTTGTTCTATTAATGGTTTCCCAATTTATCTCTATTTTGTAATCCTTGTTAGAATTTATCTTCTTGCTGCTAAATATCATACTGACTGTTTTATTGGTGTTGATTTTGAAACCCCATTTGTCCATCCATGCGGTTAGCTTGTTTATTTGTTTTTGGAGGAGTCCTCGTGTAGACTTTGCCGCCTTACCACTCCTCCAAATGGCGCAGTCGTCCGCGAATTGAGATAGTCCTGTTCTCTGGTCTTGGATCTCCTCTGTTAGGTCATTCACCAGAATTGAGAAGATTGTTGGTGAGATGACCGAGCCTTGGGGGATGCCGTTCTCTTGCACAAATATGTCCTATACCTCATTCCCTATCCTCACTGAGAAGCTTCTATCTTTGAGGAAGTTTTCTATGTATTTGTAGGTTCTACCAGTTATGCCTACTTTCTTTAGTTTGATTAGTGCGGCTTCACTCCAGCATTGATCGCACGCCTGGGCTAGGTCCAGGAATACCTCCAGCGTCTTTTCCCTCTCTTTAATCCAGGAATACCTCCAGCGTCTTTTCCCCTCTCTTAAATTCTTTCATTACATGGTTTTCCATTTGGATGATTTGATCCATCGTGCACCTGTTGGCTCTAAACCCGGATTGTGTAATCGCTGTACAGTTAATTCTTCTCCAGGTAGAATGTTATTCTTTTATTTATCACAGTCTCCATAACTTTGCCCAGGTGCGATGTCAGCGAGATGGGGCGGTATGATTCTATCCTTGTTGGCTCTTTGGCTTGTTTCTTGACTGGAATCACCGTGGCTATTTTCCATTGTTTGGGGATGTTTCCAGTCTCCCATATTACATTATACAGCCTTGTGATTGTTTTTATGGTGTTGTTTGGGAGCTTTTTGAGGATGGTATAGTTTAGAATGTCTGCTCCAGCTGCGGTTTCGGATTTTTTGTTTAACGCTGTCATCACCTCATCTGTCGTGATGTCTGCATCCACTGTGTCTTTTAACTCTTGCATCAGCTCCTCCCTTCTTTGTCTTTCTTTGCTTCCTAGTCTTTTGTTAGAACAGACGTCTTGGAAATATCTCCGAATACTTTCGCTTTGTCTTGGTCTGTCACTGCAAGCGTTGGGCATTTGATGGTTGGGATTTTGCTGGTCTTTTTATTTCCTTGAATTGCTTTTATTTGCTTCCACACCTTTGTTGTCGGTGTATCTGGGCTGAGTGTTTGACAGAATCTGTTCCACTCCTTTTCTGTTGCGTGTTTTACTGCTCTGTTTGCTTCGTTTCTGTATTTGTTGTATTCTTCGAAATTCTCTTCTGACCTTTCCTTTTTGTACTTCTGCAGAGCTCTTTTCCTATTCTGTTGTGCCGCTGTGCACTTGTCGTTCCACCATGCCACTGGGTTTTTGTGCTATTGTGTTTGGGGTGCTTGGGGCTCTTTCTTACCCGGTCTTAGATTTTCTGGCATATTTTTGTTAGGGATATGTTTGATTGCTATCCGCAGTATGTTTCTGGTCAGTCTCTCCGTGTACTTATCAAAGTCTTCCCGCTCCTGCTGCTTCAGGTCTGTGTTGGTCATCTCTTCTCTCAATTGCTCCCACTTTGCTTTATTGAAGTTAAAGGTTGGCCTGTTGTTGTTGGCGCATAGATGGGGCTTTGTTCTGGTGTTAATTACTAAAGGTATGTGGTCTGTGTTCGTGTCCTCTGTCACTTCCAACTGGCTGTTTGCCAGGCCTATAGTGGCTATTGTCAGGTCATTAGCTGTGTCTTGGCAGTTTTGTCTGGGATCTATCCTGGTTATCGCCCCATCGTTGAGTACTGCCAGCTGGTTGTCCTCGATGAACTCCATGAGTTTTGTACCAGCCCTGTTGTTCTGTATAGTTCCCCATATGGTGTGGTGACAGTTGAAGTCTCCCACTATTAGGGTAACTGATGTAAGTCTGGCTTGGAGGGCGTGGGTGTCTTCGTCCTCAGTTATTCCTTTTGGACAGTATATATTAATTATCGTTAGGTTTTTAGAGTTCCCTGTGATAGTTGCACTGACACACTCGAAGTTCTTGGCGAGGAATGTTTCCTGTGTCACAATCTGGAACTGTTCGTGTACTAACAGGGCAACCCCGCCCCTTTCGCTTCTGCTCTGTCCTTTCTAATTACCGTGAACCCACGGCACCTGTACTGTTGATTTGGTTTCAGGTGGGTTTCCTGGCAGGGCATATATGCAGTTCTGGCTCCCCAGTTGTTTCATGATGTCTGGTAGGTGGGATTTAATGCCCCTGCAGTTCCACTGTATTATTTTCATGTTTCTAGTATCCATTTTTGGTTCTACTGTTATTGCTGACTGTCAATGTCTCTGGTTGTTCTTCAGCCCTTTATCCTTCAGACTCGGAAGGACTCGTGCTGGTTTCGTTGTCTTGGTAGCTGTTTACTTCCTCTATTGTTAGTAGTCGTTCACTCTGCCAGTTTGTGGTGGCGCTGTACTTGTGTATTCCGTGTTGGCGAGTTATCTCGGCATTACCCTTCGATGTCCTTTCTCTCCATAGTGTTTCTATTTTGTTTTCCATTTCCCTCAGCTGTCTGTTCAACCACATTGGTTGTTTCTTTCTCACGTCGGAGGGAAACATATTCCATATTTTTGTGTGTTCTCCTTCCACTTTTCGTAGTTTGATTTCCTGGTCTTCGACCTTCTTGCTGACGATATTTAACTCTTCCATGCTTTGGGTGGTTTTTTCCATCCTTGCTGTGGCTTCTTCCATATGTTTGGCTGCCTTTGCCAATTTTTCTTCTGCTTACTGCACTTTTTTAAGAGCTTGTCTTAGGTTCTTGTCCTCTGGACTTGTGTCTGATCCTTCTTCTTTTTGTGCCTGCTGTCTGCTATCTGGTGGTTTGTCGACTGTCTGTGCATTCAAGTTGGACATGTCTGTCTGCATTATCCGAAACTGGGATTGCAGTTCGGAGCTACTTTTCGGGATGCTCTGCTTCCATTAAATTATTCTGAATGGTATCTTAGTCAACACTGACTCCCTCCAGGCTACCAGCTATCTTTTATATGCGGGACACCGCCTGTACCTTGCACAATGGTTGCCCCGGCAGTTGGCGCATGTTCTTTTGGAGTTGTGTTCCGCATAATTTGTTTCACTTTCTGCGAGCTGGCAGTCGCTTCTCCAGTGTGGTCCTCCACAGAACTTGCAAGTGGGGGTTTTCTGTCTGCAGGTTTTCTGGAAGTGGCCAAATTTCTGGCAAAGTGAGCACTGTGCTACTGGGGGCACATACGCTTCGAGGTGCTTGGGTTTCTTGTTCAGTGATATATGGCTCGGTATGTCTTGTCCTTCAATTTTGACTTTCACCATCGATGTGGGTTTTCCATGCCCGTTCATTATTCTTTCTACATCTACAATCTGTATATGCTTGTTTTCTTTTCTGAGGTCGTTTATGATCTTAGATATGTCCCATTGGGGGTTGATGCCTTTGACCACTATGTCGCAGGTTGGTTTGTAGATGTCGATGCCCACGTTTGTTTCATATGTCAGAGGGATATTGAAGGGTTTCGTGTCTCTGATCTTTGTAATGATTTCATCCATTTTTTCCCGTCTTGTTGGGGTGTGCGACTATCTTTCCTTGTTCTATGTATGCTCTACTCACGGATCTAGGTCATAGTGCGGTTTCCAGCATTTTCCTTATCTTCGTGTTGACTAACGATTTGATGGATAGCAGCCCTTGCTTGACTTGGGTTATTTCTAGTCGTATCGTTTCGATCTCTGGCCTGTCCGCTGGTCTTGTATTTTGGGTTTCTGTCGGGTCTCTCTGGCTGTGGAATCGGTTATCACTTCTGTTTGTGCTGGCTGCCGATGTTGTATCGGCTGTTACCGATTTCTGTTTGCCTCTGGTAGGTCCACTGCTTGCCTTCCCCCCGGTTGGTACTCGGTTTAGGGCCGGTACTGCCTTTTCTGAGTACAGTTCCTTGCCTTGAGAGCTACTTCTGGTGTTGTAAGCCATTTTGTAGAGTTTAGGGTATTCTTTTGTTTATTTGGGTTTATCGTGGTGATAAAGTTTTATATGTAATAAATAATGTTACTACCCACGTTTCTTGATATCCCTTGGAAAAAATAGCACAGTTGTCACAATCGCGATAATCCAACAGTGCTGAGAAGACACGTGCGACTCCAGCGATGAAATACACACGAGTTTCTGGTTTTTCCCTCGGAAATAATCGTACACGTGTCACAATCGCGATATTCCAATGGTGCGGAGAAACAATGTGCTACTCCAGCGAAGAAATATACACGAGTGACGACGACGATGATAACGACGACGACGATCTGTCTGTAAACTGTTGTACTGATATTTATACAACTTCTGTCTGTAACCTGTTGTTTTGGTACGCTTACAAATTGTGTCATTAACCGCTTCTTCTATCCGTAATCTGTTGTTCTAGTATGTATAAACGATGCCTTCTATCCGTAATCTGTTGTTCTAGTATGTATAAACGATCCTTTCTATCCGTAATCTGTTGTTCTAGTATGTACACAACCTCTGTCTGTAAACTGTTGTTCTAGTATGTATAAACGATGCCTTCTATCCGTAATCTGTTGTTCTAGTATGTACACAACCTCTGTCCGTAAACTGTTGTTCTAGTATGTATAAACGATGCCTTCTATCCGTAATCTGTTGTTCTAGTATGTATAAACGATGCCTTCTATCCGTAATCTGTTGTTCTAGTATGTATAAACGATGCCTTCTATCCGTAATCTGTTGTACTAGTATGTATAAACGATGCCTTCTATCCGTAATCTGTTGTTCTAGTATGTACACAACCTCTGTCGGAAACCTGTTGTTCTAGTATGTATAAACGATGCCTTCTATCCGTAATCTATTGTTCTAGTATGTATAAACGATGCCTTCTATACGTAATCTGTTGTTCTAGTATGTACACAACCTCCGTCTCTAACCTGTTGTTCTAGTATGCATACAACTTCTGTCTATAACCTGTTGTTGTAGTATGTATACAACCTCTACTCTATAACCTGTTGTTGTAGTATGTATACAACCTCTGTCTATAACCTGTTATTGTAGTATGTATACAACCTCTGTCTATAACCTGTTGTTGTAGTATGTATACAACCCCTGTCTATAACCTATTGTTGTAGTATGTATACAACCTCTGTCTATAACCTGTTGTTCTAGTATGTATACAACCTCTGTCTATAACCTGTTGTTCTAGTATGTATACAACCTCTGTCTATAACCTGTTGTTGTAGTATGTATACAACCTCTGTCTATAACCTGTTGTTCTAGTATGTATACAACATCTGTCTATAACCTGTTGTTCTAGTATGTATACAACCTCTGTCTATAACCTGTTGTTCTAGTATGTATACAACATCTGTCTATAACCTGTTGTTCTAGTATGTATACAACCTCTGTCTATAACCTGTTGTTCTAGTATGTATACAACCCTTGTCTGTAACCTGTTGTTCCAGTATGTATACAACTTCTGTCTATAACCTGTTGTTGTAGTATGTATACAACCTCTGTCTATAACCTGTTATTTTAGTATGTATACAACCTCTGTCTATAACCTGTTGTTCTAGTATGTATACAACCTATGTCTATAACATGTTGTTGTAGTATGTATACAACCCCTGTCTATAAGCTGTTTTTGTAGTATGTAAACAACCCCTGTCTATAAACTATTATTGTAGTATGTATACAACCTCTGTCTATAACCTGTTGTTCTAGTATGTATACAACCTCTGTCTATAACCTGTTGTTCTAGTATGTATACAACCCCTGTCTATAACCTGTTGTTCTAGTATGTATACATCCTTTGTCTATAACCTGTTGTTCTAGTATGTATACAACCTCTGTCTATAACCTGTTATTGTAGTATGTATGTTCTAGTATGTATACAACCTCTGTCTATAACCTGTTGTTCTAGTATGTATGTTCTAGTATGTATACAACCTCTGTCTATAACCTGTTGTTCTAGTATGTATACAACCCCTGCCTATAACCTGTTATTGTAGTATGTATACAACCTCTTTCTATAACCTGTTATTCTAGTATGTATACAACCTCTGTCTATAACCTGTTGTTCTAGTATGTATACAACCTCTGTCTATAACCTGTTGTTCTAGTATGTATACAACCTCTGTCTATAACCTGTTGTTCTAGTATGTATACAACCTCTGTCTATAACCTGTTGCTCTAGTATGTATACAACCTCTGTCTATAACCTGTTGTTCTAGTATGTATACAACTTCGGTCTATAACCTGTTGTTCTAGTCTGTATACAACTTCGGTCTATAACCTGTTGTTCTAGTATGTATACAACCTCTGTCTATAACCTGTTGTTCTAGTATGTATACAACCTCTGTCTATAACCTGTTGTTCTAGTATGTATACAGCCTCTGTCTATAACCTGTTGTTCTAGTATGTATACAACTTCGGTCTATAACCTGTTGTTCTAGTATGTATACAACCTCTGTCTATAACCTGTTGTTCTAGTATGTATACAACCTATGTCTATAACCTGTTGTTCTAGTATGTATACAACTTCGGTCTATAACCTGTTGTTCTAGTATGTATACAACTTCGGTCTATAACCTGTTGTTCTAGTATGTATACAACCTCTGTATATAACCTGTTGTTCTAGTATGTATACAACCCCTATCTATAACCTGTTGTTCTAGTATGTATACAACCTCTGTCTATAACCTGTTGTTCTAGTATGTATACAACCCCTGTCTATAACCTGTTGTTCTAGTATGTATACAACATCTGTCTATAACCTGTTGTTCTAGTATGTATACAACCTCTGTCTATAACTTGTTGTTCTAGTATGTATACAACCTCTGTCTGTAGCCTGTTGTTGTAGTATGTATACAAACTATGTCTGTAGCCTGTTGTTGTAGTATGTATACAATCCCTGTCTATAACCTGTTGTTCTAGTATGTATACAACCTGTGTCTATAACCTGTTGTTCTAGTATGTATACAACCTATGTCTATAACCTGTTGTTCTAGTATGTATACAACCTCTGTCTATAACCTGTTGTTCTAGTATGTATACAACCTCTGTCTATAACCTGTTGTTCTAGTATGTATACAACCTATGTCTGTAGCCTGTTGTTGTAGTATGTATACAATCCCTGTCTATAACCTGTTGTTCTAGTATGTATACAACCTCTGTCTATAACCTGTTGTTCTAGTATGTATACAACCTCTGTCTATAACCTGTTGTTCTATTATGTATACAACCCTTGTCTGTAACCTGTTGTTCTAGTATGTATACAACCTCTGTCTATAACCTGTTTTTCTAGTATGTATGCAACCTCTGTCTATAACCTGTTGTTCTAGTATGTATACAACCTCTGTCTATAACCTGTTGTTCTAGTATGTAAACAACCTCTGTCTATAACCTGTTGTTCTAGTATGTATACAACCTCTGTCTGTAACCTGTTGTTCTAGAATGTATACAACCCCTGTCTATAACCTGTTGTTCTAGTATGTATACAACCTCTGTCTATAACCTGTTGTTCTAGTATGTATACAACCTATGTCTATAACCTGTTGTTCTAGTCTGTATACAACTGCGGTCTGTAACCTGTTGTTCTAGTATGTATACAACCTCTGTCTATAACCTGTTGTTCTAGTATGTATACAACTTCGGTCTATAACCTGTTGTTCTAGTATGTATACAACCTCTGTCTATAACATGTTGTTCTAGTATGTATACAACCTTGGTCTATAGCCTGTTGTTCTAGTATGTATACAACTCCTATCTGTAACCTGTTGTTCTAGTATGTATACAATCCCTGCCTATAACCTGTTGTTCTAGTATGTATACAACCTCTGTCTATAACCTGTTGTTCTAGTCTGTATACAACCTATGTCTGTAGCCTGTTGTTGTAGTATGTATACAATCCCTGTCTATAAACTGTTGTTCTAGTATGTATACAACCTCTGTCTATAACCTGTTGTTGTAGTATGTATACAACCTCTGTCTATTACCTGTTATTGTAGTATGTATACAACCTCTGTCTATAACCTGTTTTTCTAGTATGTATACAACCTCTGTCTATAACCTGTTGTTCTAGTATGTATACAACCTCTGTCTATAACCTGTTGTTCTAGTATGTATACAACCCTTGTCTGTAACCTGTTGTTCTAGTATGTATACAACCTCTGTCTATAACCTGTTGTTGTAGTATGTATACAACCTCTGCCTATAACCTGTTGTTCTTGTATGTATACAACCTCTATCTATAACCTATTGCTCTAGTATGTATACAACCCCTGTCTATAACCTGTTGTTGTAGTATGTTTACAAACCTTGTCTGTAACCTGTTGTTCTAGTATGTATACAACCTCTGTCTATAACCTGTTGTTCTAGTATGTATACAACCTCTGTCTATAACCTTTTGTTCTAGTATGTATACAACCTCTGTCTATAACCTGTTGTTCTAGTATGTATACAATCCCTGCCTATAACCTGTTGTTCTAGTATGTATACAACACTTGTTTGTAAACTGTTGTTCTAGTATGTATACAACCTCTGTCTATAACCTGTTGTTCTAGTATGTATACAACCTCTGTCTATAACCTGTTGTTCTAGTATGTAATCAACCTCTGTCTATAACCTGTTGTTCTAGTATGTATACAACCTCTGTCTATAACCTGTTGTTCTAGTATGTATACAACCTCTGTCTATAACCTGTTGTTCTAGTATGTATACAACCTCTGTCTATAACCTGTTGTTCTAGTATGTATACAACCTCTGCCTATAACCTGTTGTTCTAGTATGTATACAACTTCGGTCTATAACCTGTTGTTCTAGTATGTATACAACCCCTGTCTATAACCTGTTGTTCTAGTATGTATACAACCCCTGTCTATAACCTGTTGTTCTAGTATGTATACAACCTCTGTCTATAACCTGTTGTTCTAGTCTGTATACAACTTCGGTCTATAACCTGTTGTTCTAGTATGTATACAACCTATGTCTATAACCTGTTGTTCTAGTATGTATACAACTTTGGTCTATAACCTGTTGTTCTAGTATGTATACAACTTCGGTCTATAACCTGTTGTTCTAGTATGTATACAACCTCTGTCTATAACCTGTTGTTCTAGTATGTATACAACCCCTATCTATAACCTGTTGTTCTAGTATGTATACAACCTCTGTCTATAACCTGTTGTTCTAGTATGTATACAACCCCTGTCTATAACCTGTTGTTCTAGTATGTATACAACCTCTGTCTATAACCTGTTGTTCTAGTATGTATACAACCTCTGTCTATAACCTGTTCTTCTAGTATGTATACAACCTCTGTCTGTAGCCTGTTGTTGTAGTATGTATACAACCTATGTCTGTAGCCTGTTGTTGTAGTATGTATACAATCCCTGTCTATAACCTGTTGTTCTAGTATGTATACAACCTGTGTCTATAACCTGTTGTTCTAGTATGTATACAACCTATGTCTATAACCTGTTGTTCTAGTATGTATACAACCTCTGTCTATAACCTGTTGTTCTAGTATGTATACAACCTCTGTCTATAACCTGTTGTTCTAGTATGTATACAACCTATGTCTGTAGCCTGTTGGTGTAGTATGTATACAATCCCTGTCTATAACCTGTTGTTCTAGTATGTATACAACCTCTGTTTATAACCTGTTGTTCTAGTATGTATACAACCTATGTCTGTAACCTGTTGTTCTAGTATGTATACAACCCCTGTTTATAACCTGTTGTTCTAGTATGTATACAACCTATGTCTGTAACCTGTTGTTCTAGTATGTATACAACCCCTGTCTATAACCTGTTGTTCTAGTATGTATACAACCTCTGTCTATAAACTGTTGTTCTGGTATGTATACAACCTCTGTCTATAACCTGTTGTTCTAGTATGTATACAACCTATGTCTATAACCTGTTGTTCTAGTATGTATACAACCTCTGTCTGTAACCTGTTGTTCTAGTATGTATACAACCCCTGTCTATAACCTGTTGTTCTAGTATGTATACAACCTCTGTCTATAAACTGTTGTTCTAGTATGTATACAACCTATGTCTATAACCTGTTGTTCTAGTCTGTATACAACTTCGGTCTGTAACCTGTTGTTCTAGTATGTATACAACCTCTGTCTATAACCTGTTGTTCTAGTATGTATACAACCTATGTCTATAACCTGTTGTTCAAGTATGTATACAACTTCGGTCTATAACCTGTTGTTCTAGTATGTATACAACCTCTGTCTATAACATGTTGTTCTAGTATGTATACAACCTCTGTCTATAGCCTGTTGTTCTAGTATGTATACAACTCCTATCTGTAACCCGTTGTTCTATTATGTATACAATCCCTGCCTATAACCTGTTGTTCTAGTATGTATACAACCTCTGTCTATAACCTGTCGTTCTATCTGTATACAACCTATGTCTGTAGCCTGTTGTTCTAGTCTGTATACAACCTATGTCTGTAGCCTGTTGTTGTAGTATGTATACAATCCCTGTCTATAAACTGTTGTTCTAGTATGTATCCAACTCCTATCTGTAACCTGTTGTTCTAGTATGTATACAATCCCTGCCTATAAACTGTTGTTCTAGTATGTATACAACCTCTGTCTATAACCTGTTGTTCTAGTCTGTATACAACCTATGTCTGTAGCCTGTTGTTGTAGTATGTATACAATCCCTGTCTATAAACTGTTGTTCTAGTATGTATACAACGTCTGTCTATAACCTGTTGGTGTAGTATGTATACAACCTCTGTCTATTACCTGTTATTGTAGTATGTATACAACCTCTGTCTATAACCTGTTGTTCTAGTATGTATACAACCTCTGTCTATAACCTGTTGTTCTAGTATGTATACAACCTCAGTCTATAACCTGTTGTTCTATTATGTATACAACCCTTGTCTGTAACCTGTTGTTCTAGTATGTATACAACCTCTGTCTATAACCTGTTGTTGTAGTATGTATACAACCTCTGCCTATAACCTGTTGTTCTTGTATGTATACAACCTCTGTCTATAACCTATTGCTCTAGTATGTATACAACCCCTGTCTATAACCTGTTGTTGTAGTATGTATACAACCCTTGTCTGTAACCTGTTGTTCTAGTATGTATACAACCTCTGTCTATAACCTGTTGTTCTAGTATGTATACAACCTCTGTCTATAACCTGTTGTTCTAGTATGTATACAACCTCTGTCTATAACCTGTTGTTCTAGTATGTATACAATCGCTGCCTATAACCTGTTGTTCTAGTATCTATACAACACTTGTTTGTAAACTGTTGTTCTAGTATGTATACAACCTCTGTCTATAACCTGTTGTTCTAGTATGTATACAACCTCTGTCTATAACCTGTTGTTCTAGTATGTAATCAACCTCTGTCTATAACCTGTTGTTCTAGTATGTATACAACCTCTGTCTATAACCTGTTGTTCTAGTATGTATACAACCTCTGTCTATAACCTGTTGTTCTAGTATGTATACAACCTCTGTCTATAACCTGTTGTTCTAGTATGTATACAACCTCTGCCTATAACCTGTTGTTCTAGTATGTATACAACTTCGGTCTATAACCTGTTGTTCTAGTATGTATACAACCCCTGTCTATAACCTGTTGTTCTAGTATGTATACAACCCCTGTCTATAACCTGTTGTTCTAGTATGTATACAACCTCTGTCTATAACCTGTTGTTCTAGTCTGTATACAACTTCGGTCTATAACCTGTTGTTCTAGTATGTATACAACCTATGTCTATAACCTGTTGTTCTAGTATGTATACAACTTTGGTCTATAACCTGTTGTTCTAGTATGTATACAACTTCGGTCTATAACCTGTTGTTCTAGTATGTATACAACCTCTGTCTATAACCTGTTGTTCTAGTATGTATACAACCCCTATCTATAACCTTTTGTTCTAGTATGTATACAGCCTCTGTCTATAACCTGTTGTTCTAGTATGTATACAACCCCTGTCTATAACCTTTTGTTCTAGTATGTATACAACCTCTGTCTATAACCTGTTGTTCTAGTATGTATACAACCTCTGTCTATAACCTGTTCTTCTAGTATGTATACAACCTCTGTCTGTAGCCTGTTGTTGTAGTATGTATACAACCTATGTCTGTAGCCTGTTGTTGTAGTATGTATACAATCCCTGTCTATAACCTGTTGTTCTAGTATGTATACAACCTGTGTCTATAACCTGTTGTTCTAGTATGTATACAACCTATGTCTATAACCTGTTGTTCTAGTATGTATAAAACCTCTGTCTATAACCTGTTGTTCTAGTATGTATACAACCTCTGTCTATAACCTGTTGTTCTAGTATGTATACAACCTATGTCTGTAGCCTGTTGGTGTAGTATGTATACAATCCCTGTCTATAACCTGTTGTTCTAGTATGTATACAACCTCTGTCAATAACCTGTTGTTCTAGTATGTATACAACCTATGTCTATAACCTGTTGTTCTAGTATGTATACAACCTCTGTCTATAACCTGTTGTTCTAGTATGTATACAACCCTTGTCTGTAACCTGTTGTTCCAGTATGTATACAACTTCTGTCTATAACCTGTTGTTGTAGTATGTATACAACCTCTGTCTATAACCTGTTATTTTAGTATGTATACAACCTCTGTCTATAACCTGTTGTTCTAGTATGTATACAACCTATGTCTATAACATGTTGTTGTAGTATGTATACAACCCCTGTCTATAAGCTGTTTTTGTAGTATGTAAACAACCCCTGTCTATAACCTATTATTGTAGTATGTATACAACCTCTGTCTATAACCTGTTGTTCTAGTATGTATACAACCTCTGTCTATAACCTGTTGTTCTAGTATGTATACAACCCCTGTCTATAACCTGTTGTTCTAGTATGTATACATCCTTTGTCTATAACCTGTTGTTCTAGTATGTATACAACCTCTGTCTATAACCTGTTATTGTAGTATGTATGTTCTAGTATGTATACAACCTCTGTCTATAACCTGTTGTTCTAGTATGTATGTTCTAGTATGTATACAACCTCTGTCTATAACCTGTTGTTCTAGTATGTATACAACCCCTGCCTATAACCTGTTATTGTAGTATGTATACAACCTCTTTCTATAACCTGTTATTCTAGTATGTATACAACCTCTGTCTATAACCTGTTGTTCTAGTATGTATACAACCTCTGTCTATAACCTGTTGTTCTAGTATGTATACAACCTCTGTCTATAACCTGTTGTTCTAGTATGTATACAACCTCTGTCTATAACCTGTTGCTCTAGTATGTATACAACCTCTGTCTATAACCTGTTGTTCTAGTATGTATACAACCTCTGTCTATAACCTGTTGTTCTAGTATGTATACAACCTCTGTCTATAACCTGTTGTTCTAGTATGTATACAACTTCTGTCTATAACCTGTTGTTCTAGTATGTATACAACCTCTGTCTATAACCTGTTGTTCTAGTATGTATACAACCTCTGTCTATAACCTGTTGTTCTAGTATGTATACAGCCTCTGTCTATAACCTGTTGTTCTAGTATGTATACAACTTCGGTCTATAACCTGTTGTTCTAGTATGTATACAACCTCTGTCTATAACCTGTTGTTCTAGTATGTATACAACCTATGTCTATAACCTGTTGTTCTAGTATGTATACAACTTCGGTCTATAACCTGTTGTTCTAGTATGTATACAACTTCGGTCTATAACCTGTTGTTCTAGTATGTATACAACCTCTGTATATAACCTGTTGTTCTAGTATGTATACAACCCCTATCTATAACCTGTTGTTCTAGTATGTATACAACCTCTGTCTATAACCTGTTGTTCTAGTATGTATACAACCCCTGTCTATAACCTGTTGTTCTAGTATGTATACAACATCTGTCTATAACCTGTTGTTCTAGTATGTATACAACCTCTGTCTATAACCTGTTGTTCTAGTATGTATACAACTTCTGTCTGTAGCCTGTTGTTGTAGTATGTATACAAACTATGTCTGTAGCCTGTTGTTGTAGTATGTATACAATCCCTGTCTATAACCTGTTGTTCTAGTATGTATACAACCTGTGTCTATAACCTGTTGTTCTAGTATGTATACAACCTATGTCTATAACCTGTTGTTCTAGTATGTATACAACCTCTGTCTATAACCTGTTGTTCTAGTATGTATACAACCTCTGTCTATAACCTGTTGTTCTAGTATGTATACAACCTATGTCTGTAGCCTGTTGTTGTAGTATGTATACAATCCCTGTCTATAACCTGTTGTTCTAGTATGTATACAACCTCTGTCTATAACCTGTTGTTCTAGTATGTATACAACCTCTGTCTATAACCTGTTGTTCTATTATGTATACAACCCTTGTCTGTAACCTGTTGTTCTAGTATGTATACAACCTCTGTCTATAACCTGTTGTTCTAGTATGTATGCAACCTCTGTCTATAACCTGTTGTTCTAGTATGTATACAACCTCTGTCTATAACCTGTTGTTCTAGTATGTAAACAACCTCTGTCTATAACCTGTTGTTCTAGTATGTATACAACCTCTGTCTGTAACCTGTTGTTCTAGTATGTATACAACCCCTGTCTATAACCTGTTGTTCTAGTATGTATACAACCTCTGTCTATAACCTGTTGTTCTAGTATGTATACAACCTATGTCTATAACCTGTTGTTCTAGTCTGTATACAACTGCGGTCTGTAACCTGTTGTTCTAGTATGTATACAACCTCTGTCTATAACCTGTTGTTCTAGTATGTATACAACTTCGGTCTATAACCTGTTGTTCTAGTATGTATACAACCTCTGTCTGTAGCCTGTTGTTGTAGTATGTATACAATCCCTGTCTATAAACTGTTGTTCTAGTATGTATACAACTCCTATCTGTAACCTGTTGTTCTAGTATGTATACAATCCCTGCCTATAAACTGTTGTTCTAGTATGTATACAACCTCTGACTATAACCTGTTGTTCTAGTCTGTATACAACCTATGTCTGTAGCCTGTTGTTGTAGTATGTATACAATCCCTGTCTATAAACTGTTGTTCTAGTATGTATACAACGTCTGTCTATAACCTGTTGGTGTAGTATGTATACAACCTCTGTCTATTACCTGTTATTGTAGTATGTATACAACCTCTGTCTATAACCTGTTGTTCTAGTATGTATACAACCTCTGTCTATAACCTGTTGTTCTAGTATGTATACAACCTCTGTCTATAACCTGTTGTTCTATTATGTATACAACCCTTGTCTGTAACCTGTTGTTCTAGTATGTATACAACCTCTGTCTATAACCTGTTGTTGTAGTATGTATACAACCTCTGCCTATAACCTGTTGTTCTTGTATGTATACAACCTCTGTCTATAACCTATTGCTCTAGTATGTATACAACCCCTGTCTATAACCTGTTGTTGTAGTATGTATACAACCCTTGTCTGTAACCTGTTGTTCTAGTATGTATACAACCTCTGTCTATAACCTGTTGTTCTAGTATGTATACAACCTCTGTCTATAACCTGTTGTTCTAGTATGTATACAACCTCTGTCTATAACCTGTTGTTCTAGTATGTATACAATCCCTGCCTATAACCTGTTGTTCTAGTATGTATACAACACTTGTTTGTAAACTGTTGTTCTAGTATGTATACAACCTCTGTCTATAACCTGTTGTTCTAGTATGTATACAACCTCTGTCTATAACCTGTTGTTCTAGTATGTAATCAACCTCTGTCTATAACCTGTTGTTCTAGTATGTATACAACCTCTGTCTATAACCTGTTGTTCTAGTATGTATACAACCTCTGTCTATAACCTGTTGTTCTAGTATGTATACAACCTCTGTCTATAACCTGTTGTTCTAGTATGTATACAACCTCTGCCTATAACCTGTTGTTCTAGTATGTATACAACTTCGGTCTATAACCTGTTGTTCTAGTATGTATACAACCCCTGTCTATAACCTGTTGTTCTAGTATGTATACAACCCCTGTCTATAACCTGTTGTTCTAGTATGTATACAACCTCTGTCTATAACCTGTTGTTCTAGTATGTATACAACTTTGGTCTATAACCTGTTGTTCTAGTATGTATACAACTTCGGTCTATAACCTGTTGTTCTAGTATGTATACAACCTCTGTCTATAACCTGTTGTTCTAGTATGTATACAACCCCTATCTATAACCTTTTGTTCTAGTATGTATACAGCCTCTGTCTATAACCTGTTGTTCTAGTATGTATACAACCCCTGTCTATAACCTTTTGTTCTAGTATGTATACAACCTCTGTCTATAACCTGTTGTTCTAGTATGTATACAACCTCTGTCTATAACCTGTTCTTCTAGTATGTATACAACCTCTGTCTGTAGCCTGTTGTTGTAGTATGTATACAACCTATGTCTGTAGCCTGTTGTTGTAGTATGTATACAATCCCTGTCTATAACCTGTTGTTCTAGTATGTATACAACCTGTGTCTATAACCTGTTGTTCTAGTATGTATACAACCTATGTCTATAACCTGTTGTTCTAGTATGTATAAAACCTCTGTCTATAACCTGTTGTTCTAGTATGTATACAACCTCTGTCTATAACCTGTTGTTCTAGTATGTATACAACCTATGTCTGTAGCCTGTTGGTGTAGTATGTATACAATCCCTGTCTATAACCTGTTGTTCTAGTATGTATACAACCTCTGTCAATAACCTGTTGTTCTAGTATGTATACAACCTATGTCTATAACCTGTTGTTCTAGTATGTATACAACCTCTGTCTATAACCTGTTGTTCTAGTATGTATACAACCCTTGTCTGTAACCTGTTGTTCCAGTATGTATACAACTTCTGTCTATAACCTGTTGTTGTAGTATGTATACAACCTCTGTCTATAACCTGTTATTTTAGTATGTATACAACCTCTGTCTATAACCTGTTGTTCTAGTATGTATACAACCTATGTCTATAACATGTTGTTGTAGTATGTATACAACCCCTGTCTATAAGCTGTTTTTGTAGTATGTAAACAACCCCTGTCTATAACCTATTATTGTAGTATGTATACAACCTCTGTCTATAACCTGTTGTTCTAGTATGTATACAACCTCTGTCTATAACCTGTTGTTCTAGTATGTATACAACCCCTGTCTATAACCTGTTGTTCTAGTATGTATACATCCTTTGTCTATAACCTGTTGTTCTAGTATGTATACAACCTCTGTCTATAACCTGTTATTGTAGTATGTATGTTCTAGTATGTATACAACCTCTGTCTATAACCTGTTGTTCTAGTATGTATGTTCTAGTATGTATACAACCTCTGTCTATAACCTGTTGTTCTAGTATGTATACAACCCCTGCCTATAACCTGTTATTGTAGTATGTATACAACCTCTTTCTATAACCTGTTATTCTAGTATGTATACAACCTCTGTCTATAACCTGTTGTTCTAGTATGTATACAACCTCTGTCTATAACCTGTTGTTCTAGTATGTATACAACCTCTGTCTATAACCTGTTGTTCTAGTATGTATACAACCTCTGTCTATAACCTGTTGCTCTAGTATGTATACAACCTCTGTCTATAACCTGTTGTTCTAGTATGTATACAACCTCTGTCTATAACCTGTTGTTCTAGTATGTATACAACCTCTGTCTATAACCTGTTGTTCTAGTATGTATACAACTTCTGTCTATAACCTGTTGTTCTAGTATGTATACAACCTCTGTCTATAACCTGTTGTTCTAGTATGTATACAACCTCTGTCTATAACCTGTTGTTCTAGTATGTATACAGCCTCTGTCTATAACCTGTTGTTCTAGTATGTATACAACTTCGGTCTATAACCTGTTGTTCTAGTATGTATACAACCTCTGTCTATAACCTGTTGTTCTAGTATGTATACAACCTATGTCTATAACCTGTTGTTCTAGTATGTATACAACTTCGGTCTATAACCTGTTGTTCTAGTATGTATACAACTTCGGTCTATAACCTGTTGTTCTAGTATGTATACAACCTCTGTATATAACCTGTTGTTCTAGTATGTATACAACCCCTATCTATAACCTGTTGTTCTAGTATGTATACAACCTCTGTCTATAACCTGTTGTTCTAGTATGTATACAACCCCTGTCTATAACCTGTTGTTCTAGTATGTATACAACATCTGTCTATAACCTGTTGTTCTAGTATGTATACAACCTCTGTCTATAACCTGTTGTTCTAGTATGTATACAACTTCTGTCTGTAGCCTGTTGTTGTAGTATGTATACAAACTATGTCTGTAGCCTGTTGTTGTAGTATGTATACAATCCCTGTCTATAACCTGTTGTTCTAGTATGTATACAACCTGTGTCTATAACCTGTTGTTCTAGTATGTATACAACCTATGTCTATAACCTGTTGTTCTAGTATGTATACAACCTCTGTCTATAACCTGTTGTTCTAGTATGTATACAACCTCTGTCTATAACCTGTTGTTCTAGTATGTATACAACCTATGTCTGTAGCCTGTTGTTGTAGTATGTATACAATCCCTGTCTATAACCTGTTGTTCTAGTATGTATACAACCTCTGTCTATAACCTGTTGTTCTAGTATGTATACAACCTCTGTCTATAACCTGTTGTTCTATTATGTATACAACCCTTGTCTGTAACCTGTTGTTCTAGTATGTATACAACCTCTGTCTATAACCTGTTGTTCTAGTATGTATGCAACCTCTGTCTATAACCTGTTGTTCTAGTATGTATACAACCTCTGTCTATAACCTGTTGTTCTAGTATGTAAACAACCTCTGTCTATAACCTGTTGTTCTAGTATGTATACAACCTCTGTCTGTAACCTGTTGTTCTAGTATGTATACAACCCCTGTCTATAACCTGTTGTTCTAGTATGTATACAACCTCTGTCTATAACCTGTTGTTCTAGTATGTATACAACCTATGTCTATAACCTGTTGTTCTAGTCTGTATACAACTGCGGTCTGTAACCTGTTGTTCTAGTATGTATACAACCTCTGTCTATAACCTGTTGTTCTAGTATGTATACAACTTCGGTCTATAACCTGTTGTTCTAGTATGTATACAACCTCTGTCTGTAGCCTGTTGTTGTAGTATGTATACAATCCCTGTCTATAAACTGTTGTTCTAGTATGTATACAACTCCTATCTGTAACCTGTTGTTCTAGTATGTATACAATCCCTGCCTATAAACTGTTGTTCTAGTATGTATACAACCTCTGACTATAACCTGTTGTTCTAGTCTGTATACAACCTATGTCTGTAGCCTGTTGTTGTAGTATGTATACAATCCCTGTCTATAAACTGTTGTTCTAGTATGTATACAACGTCTGTCTATAACCTGTTGGTGTAGTATGTATACAACCTCTGTCTATTACCTGTTATTGTAGTATGTATACAACCTCTGTCTATAACCTGTTGTTCTAGTATGTATACAACCTCTGTCTATAACCTGTTGTTCTAGTATGTATACAACCTCTGTCTATAACCTGTTGTTCTATTATGTATACAACCCTTGTCTGTAACCTGTTGTTCTAGTATGTATACAACCTCTGTCTATAACCTGTTGTTGTAGTATGTATACAACCTCTGCCTATAACCTGTTGTTCTTGTATGTATACAACCTCTGTCTATAACCTATTGCTCTAGTATGTATACAACCCCTGTCTATAACCTGTTGTTGTAGTATGTATACAACCCTTGTCTGTAACCTGTTGTTCTAGTATGTATACAACCTCTGTCTATAACCTGTTGTTCTAGTATGTATACAACCTCTGTCTATAACCTGTTGTTCTAGTATGTATACAACCTCTGTCTATAACCTGTTGTTCTAGTATGTATACAATCCCTGCCTATAACCTGTTGTTCTAGTATGTATACAACACTTGTTTGTAAACTGTTGTTCTAGTATGTATACAACCTCTGTCTATAACCTGTTGTTCTAGTATGTATACAACCTCTGTCTATAACCTGTTGTTCTAGTATGTAATCAACCTCTGTCTATAACCTGTTGTTCTAGTATGTATACAACCTCTGTCTATAACCTGTTGTTCTAGTATGTATACAACCTCTGTCTATAACCTGTTGTTCTAGTATGTATACAACCTCTGTCTATAACCTGTTGTTCTAGTATGTATACAACCTCTGCCTATAACCTGTTGTTCTAGTATGTATACAACTTCGGTCTATAACCTGTTGTTCTAGTATGTATACAACCCCTGTCTATAACCTGTTGTTCTAGTATGTATACAACCCCTGTCTATAACCTGTTGTTCTAGTATGTATACAACCTCTGTCTATAACCTGTTGTTCTAGTCTGTATACAACTTCGGTCTATAACCTGTTGTTCTAGTATGTATACAACCTATGTCTATAACCTGTTGTTCTAGTATGTATACAACTTTGGTCTATAACCTGTTGTTCTAGTATGTATACAACTTCGGTCTATAACCTGTTGTTCTAGTATGTATACAACCTCTGTCTATAACCTGTTGTTCTAGTATGTATACAACCCCTATCTATAACCTGTTGTTCTAGTATGTATACAACCTCTGTCTATAACCTGTTGTTCTAGTATGTATACAACCCCTGTCTATAACCTGTTGTTCTAGTATGTATACAACCTCTGTCTATAACCTGTTGTTCTAGTATGTATACAACCTCTGTCTATAACCTGTTCTTCTAGTATGTATACAACCTCTGTCTGTAGCCTGTTGTTGTAGTATGTATACAACCTATGTCTGTAGCCTGTTGTTGTAGTATGTATACAATCCCTGTCTATAACCTGTTGTTCTAGTATGTATACAACCTGTGTCTATAACCTGTTGTTCTAGTATGTATACAACCTATGTCTATAACCTGTTGTTCTAGTATGTATACAACCTCTGTCTATAACCTGTTGTTCTAGTATGTATACAACCTCTGTCTATAACCTGTTGTTCTAGTATGTATACAACCTATGTCTGTAGCCTGTTGGTGTAGTATGTATACAATCCCTGTCTATAACCTGTTGTTCTAGTATGTATACAACCTCTGTCTATAACCTGTTGTTCTAGTATGTATACAACCTATGTCTGTAACCTGTTGTTCTAGTATGTATACAACCCCTGTCTATAACCTGTTGTTCTAGTATGTATACAACCTATGTCTGTAACCTGTTGTTCTAGTATGTATACAACCCCTGTCTATAACCTGTTGTTCTAGTATGTATACAACCTCTGTCTATAAACTGTTGTTCTAGTATGTATACAACCTCTGTCTATAACCTGTTGTTCTAGTATGTATACAACCTCTGTCTATAACCTGTTGTTCTAGTATGTATACAACCTCTGTCTGTAACCTGTTGTTCTAGTATGTATACAACCCCTGTCTATAACCTGTTGTTCTAGTATGTATACAACCTCTGTCTATAACCTGTTGTTCTAGTATGTATACAACCTATGTCTATAACCTGTTGTTCTAGTCTGTATACAACTTCGGTCTGTAACCTGTTGTTCTAGTATGTATACAACCTCTGTCTATAACCTGTTGTTCTAGTATGTATACAACCTATGTCTATAACCTGTTGTTCAAGTATGTATAATACTTCGGTCTATAACCTGTTGTTCTAGTATGTATACAACCTCTGTCTATAACATGTTGTTCTAGTTTGTATACAACCTCTGTCTATAGCCTGTTGTTCTAGTATGTATACAACTCCTATCTGTAACCCGTTGTTCTATTATGTATACAATCCCTGCCTATAACCTGTTGTTCTAGTATGTATACAACCTCTGTCTATAACCTGTCGTTCTATCTGTATACAACCTATGTCTGTAGCCTGTTGTTCTAGTCTGTATACAACCTATGTCTGTAGCCTGTTGTTGTAGTATGTATACAATCCCTGTCTATAAACTGTTGTTCTAGTATGTATACAACTCCTATCTGTAACCTGTTGTTCTAGTATGTATACAATCCCTGCCTATAACCTGTTGTTCTAGTATGTATACAACCTCTGTCTATAACCTGTTGTTCTAGTCTGTATACAACCTATGTCTGTAGCCTGTTGTTGTAGTATGTATACAATCCCTGTCTATAAACTGTTGTTCTAGTATGTATACAACCTCTGTCTATAACCTGTTGGTGTAGTATGTATACAACCTCTGTCTATTACCTGTTATTGTAGTATGTATACAACCTCTGTCTATAACCTGTTGTTCTAGTATGTATACAACCTCTGTCTATAACCTGTTGTTCTAGTATGTATACAACCTCTGTCTATAACATGTTGTTCTATTATGTATACAACCCTTGTCTGTAACCTGTTGTTCTAGTATGTATACAACCTCTGTCTATAACCTGTTGTTGTAGTATGTATACAACCTCTGTCTATAACCTGTTGTTCTTGTATGTATACAACCTCTGTCTATAACCTGTTGCTCTAGTATGTATACAACCCCTGTCTATAACCTGTTGTTGTAGTATGTATACAACCCTTGTCTGTAACCTGTTGTTCTAGTATGTATACAACCTCTGTCTATAACCTGTTGTTCTAGTATGTATACAACCTCTGTCTATAACCTGTTGTTCTAGTATTTATACAACCTCTGTCTATAACCTGTTGTTCTAGTATGTATACAATCCCTGCCTATAACCTGTTGTTCTAGTATGTATACAACACTTGTTTGTAACCTGTTGTTCTAGTATGTATACAACCTCTGTCTATAACCTGTTGTTCTAGTATGTATACAACCTCTGTCTATAACCTGTTGTTCTAGTATGTAATCAACCTCTGTCTATAACCTGTTGTTCTAGTATGTATACAACCTCTGTCTATAACCTGTTGTTCTAGTATGTATACAACCTATGTCTATAACCTGTTGTTCTAGTATGTATACAACCTCTGTCTATAACCTGTTGTTCTAGTATGTATACAACATCTGCCTATAACCTGTTGTTCTAGTATGTATACAACTTCGGTCTATAACCTGTTGTTCTAGTATGTATACAACCCCTGTCTATAACCTGTTGTTCTAGTATGTATACAACCCCTGTCTATAACCTGTTGTTCTAGTATGTATACAACCTCTGTCTATAACCTGTTGTTCTAGTCTGTATACAACTTCGGTCTATAACCTGTTGTTCTAGTATGTATACAACCTATGTCTATAACCTGTTGTTCTAGTATGTATACAAATGTGGTCTATAACCTGTTGTTCTAGTATGTATACAACTTCGGTCTATAACCTGTTGTTCTAGTATGTATACAACCTCTGTCTATAACCTGTTGTTCTAGTATGTATACAACCCCTATCTATAACCTGTTGTTCTAGTATGTATACAACCTCTGTCTATAACCTTTTGTTCTAGTATGTATACAACCTCTGTCTATAACCTGTTTTTCTAGTATGTATACAACCCCTGTCTATAACCTGTTGTTCTAGTATGTATACAACCTCTATCTATAACCTGTTGTTCTAGTATGTATACAACCTCTGTCTATAACCTGTTGTTCTAGTATGTATACAACCTCTGTCTGTAGCCTGTTGTTGTAGTATGTATACAATCCCTGTCTATAACCTGTTGTTCTAGTATGTATACAACCTGTGTCTATAACCTGTTGTTCTAGTATGTATACAACCTATGTCTGTAACCTGTTGTTCTAGTATGTATACAACCCCTGTCTATAACCTGTTGTTCTAGTATGTATACAACCTCTGTCTATAACCTGTTGTTCTAGTATGTATACAACCAATGTCTATAACCTGTTGTTCTAGTATGTATACAACCTATGTCTATAACCTGTTGTTCTAGTATGTATACAACCTCTGTCTGTAACCTGTTGTTCTAGTATGTATACAACCCCTGTCTATAACCTGTTGTTCTAGTATGTATACAACCTCTGTCTATAACCTGTTGTTCTAGTATGTATACAACCTATGTCTATAACCTGTTGTTCTAGTCTGTATACAACTTCGGTCTGTAACCTGTTGTTCTAGTATGTATACAACCTCTGTCTATAACCTGTTGTTCTAGTATGTATACAACCTATGTCTATAACCTGTTGTTCAAGTATGTATACAACCTCTGTCTATAACCTGTTGTTCTAGTATGTATACAACCTATGTCTATAACCTGTTGTTCAAGTATGTATACAACTTCGCTCTATAACCTGTTGTTCTAGTATGTATACAACCTCTGTCTATAACATGTTGTTCTAGTATGTATACAACCTCTGTCTATAGCCTGTTGTTCTAGTATGTATACAACTCCTATCTGTAACCCGTTGTACTAGTATGTATACAATCCCTACCTATAACCTGTTGTTCTAGTATGTATACAACCTCTGTCTTTAACCTGTTGTTCTATCTGTATACAACCTATGTCTGTAGTCTGTTGTTGTAGTATGTATACAATCCCTGTCTATAAACTGTTGTTCTAGTATGTATACAACCTCTATCTATAACCTGTTGTTGTAGTATGTATACAACCTCTGTCTATTACCTGTTATTG
This sequence comes from Cepaea hortensis, assembly GCA_963921405.1. Taxonomy (NCBI): domain Eukaryota; kingdom Metazoa; phylum Mollusca; class Gastropoda; order Stylommatophora; family Helicidae; genus Cepaea; species Cepaea hortensis. Next base: position 78,201,245 of record OY992893.1, read on the forward strand.
TAGTATGTATACAACCTCTGTCTATAACCTGTTGTTCTAGTATGTATACAACATCTGTCTATAACCTGTTGTTCTAGTATGTATACAACCTCTGTCTATAACCTGTTGTTCTAGTATGTATACAACCCTTGTCTGTAACCTGTTGTTCTAGTATGTATACAACCTCTGTCTATAACCTGTTGTTGTAGTATGTATACAACCTCTGTCTATAACCTGTTGTTCTTGTATGTATACAACCTCTGTCTATAACCTGTTGCTCTAGTATGCATACAACCCCTGTCTATAACCTGTTGTTGTAGTATGTATACAACCCTTGTCTGTAACCTGTTGTTCTAGTATGTATACAACCTCTGTCTATAACCTGTTGTTCTAGTATGTATACAACATCTGCCTATAACCTGTTGTTCTAGTATGTATACAACTTCGGTCTATAACCTGTTGTTCTAGTATGTATACAACCCCTGTCTATAACCTGTTGTTCTAGTATGTATACAACCCCTGTCTATAACCTGTTGTTCTAGTATGTATACAACCTCTGTCTATAACCTGTTGTTCTAGTCTGTATACAACTTCGGTCTATAACCTGTTGTTCTAGTATGTATACAACCTATGTCTATAACCTGTTGTTCTAGTATGTATACAAATTTGGTCTATAACCTGTTGTTCTAGTATGTATACAAATTCGGTCTATAACCTGTTGTTCTAGTATGTATACAACCTCTGTCTATAACCTGTTGTTCTAGTATGTATACAACCCCTATCTATAACCTGTTGTTCTAGTATGTATACAACCTCTGTCTATAACCTGTTGTTCTAGTATGTATACAACCTCTGTCTATAACCTATTGTTCTAGTATGTATACAACCCCTGTCTATAACCTGCTTTTCTAGTATGTATACAACCTCTGTCTATAACCTGTTGTTCTAGTATGTATACAACCTCTGTCTATAACCTGTTGTTCTAGTATGTATACAACCTCTGTCTGTAGCCTGTTGTTGTAGTATGTATACAACCTATGTCTGTAGCCTGTTGTTGTAGTATGTATACAATCCCTGTCTATAACCTGTTGTTCTAGTATGTATACAACCTGTGTCTATAACCTGTTGTTCTAGTATGTATACAACCTATGTCTATAACCTGTTGTTCTAGTATGTATACAACCTCTGTCTATAACCTGTTGTTCTAGTATGTATACAACCTCTGTCTATAACCTGTTGTTCTAGTATGTATACAACCTATGTCTGTAGCCTGTTGGTGTAGTATGTATACAATCCCTGTCTATAACCTGTTGTTCTAGTATGTATACAACCTCTGTCTATAACCTGTTGTTCTAGTATGTATACAACCTATGTCTGTAACCTGTTGTTCTAGTATGTATACAACCCCTGTCTATAACCTGTTGTTCTAGTATGTATACAACCTATGTCTGTAACCTGTTGTTCTAGTATGTATACAACCCCTGTCTATAACCTGTTGTTCTAGTATGTATACAACCTCTGTCTATAACCTGTTGTTCTAGTATGTATACAACCTATGTCTATAACCTGTTGTTCTAGTATGTATATAACCTATGTCTATAACCTGTTGTTCTAGTATGTATACAACCTCTGTCTGTAACCTGTTGTTCTAGTATGTATACAACCCCTGTCTATAACCTGTTGTTCTAGTATGTATACAACCTCTGTCTATAACCTGTTGTTCTAGTATGTATACAACCTATGTCTATAACCTGTTGTTCTAGTCTGTATACAACTTCGGTCTGTAACCTGTTGTTCTAGTATGTATACAACCTCTGTCTATAACCTGTTGTTCTAGTATGTATACAACCTATGTCTATAACCTGTTGTTCAAGTATGTATACAACTTCGCTCTATAACCTGTTGTTCTAGTATGTATACAACCTCTGTCTATAACATGTTGTTCTAGTATGTATACAACCTCTGTCTATAGCCTGTTGTTCTAGTATGTATACAACTCCTATCTGTAACCCGTTGTTCTAGTATGTATACAATCCCTACCTATAATCTGTTGTTCTAGTATGTATACAACCTCTGTCTATAACCTGTTGTTCTATCTGTATACAACCTATGTCTGTAGCCTGTTGTTGTAGTATGTATACAATCCCTGTCTATAAACTGTTGTTCTAGTATGTATACAACCTCTATCTATAACCTGTTGTTCTAGTCTGTATACAACCTCTGTCTATAATCTGTTGTTCTAGTATGTATACACCTTCGGTCTATTACCTGTTGTTCTAGTATGTATACACCTTCGGTCTATAACCTGTTGTTCTAGTCTGTATACAATCTCTGTCTATAACCTGTTGTTCTAATATGTTTTTATGAAACATGACCCATGTCTGTTTAAAATAATCTCTATTTGTGTGAATGCCTATGAAATTATTTCTATTGAAACATGACACATTTCGGCTTGTGTCTACAGTGTTCCAGATTTGCCTACCAGTTGGCAATAGGAACTGTCCAAACGGAAATGTTCTTAACAAAAAAGGATGCCGGACAAGCGAAGTTGTCCGTTGTATCCTTGCCACGAACTTACAAGTGCATACAAGAGGGACAAAGAAGGATGCCCTTACTGCAAGGGTAAAGAAAGTAAATGGTAAATGTACAGGGTACGGTTGCTTCAGTCACACGAGTTGACCCAAGAACTCTCATGTGAAACAGAGCTAGATTGTCCTTCTTTATGTCACGGAAAGTCATCATTTTATGTCAGTTATTCCAATTGCACTAACTATCCAGCGTTGAATCATGTTTATTGTTGCAATGTTGACTCACTATTGTTGTTAGCTGTTATTTCTGTAATCAAGGTGTTTGTGATACCTTATCTCATAATATTTGTGGCCAATAATGTCTGACATGATTCTTATCTTATTTGTGTATTTTTCCTCCCTCAAGGGTTATATCCCTTTTAACACGCCGCCAAAGTGCGTCCTGTTACTAATCATGTTTACTCTCTGGTATATTAGTATTTTTTAAAATTCTGTTTCAGATGTCATGTGTGTGCTCTCCCTCCCAAGATGTATTTGTTTTCTTTGACTGAGAGTCACTTAATTTTGTGTTCAATAAATTTCTGCACAAGTTATTGTATTATTGTTAGGTGTGTTGCAGTTGTACTAATGCCACTGTTGTTGTTTCTGTGATGATGATGATGATGATGATGATGGTGATGATGATGTTGATGATGATGATAATTGTTATAACTGTCACTGTAGTGTGTGTGGTGATAACTGCATTGGGTGTGGGGGATAACTATAGTCTGGAGGTGACTTTATTAGGTGTGACGATAACTTTTGTAGCTGGATTCATATTTCATAAGACAAGTGGCCGTGGTAATAACTGACGGTTATTGTAGTGTGGGGATAATTGTATAATGTTTGGGAATAAGTGTATTAGGCGTGGGGATAATTTTATAAGCTGTGGGGATAATTATGTTAGCTATGGGGATAATTTTAGCGCTTGTGTGTGATGGTGACTGTAGTGTGTGTGGTTTTTGCTTGCTTGTGTTCGCTGGCTGTGAACTCTAGCGTGAAGTCCTGTATGTCGGATCAAGACATCCTGTTGTCCAACATCAGTGTGATGTCATACAGGACCTGAGGTTTGCGTGAGTATCCGTTGTCCCATGTCTGGCTTATTGGTGTGCAGACTGGTGGTTCCTCGCCGTGCAGGCAGATACTCTCCGACTTCGGAAGAATCAGCGATCCTATTGCGTTAGGCAGGACCCCGAAGGGGCCTATTGCCCAGGACGCACGACTAGGACGTGTTAATAGGTCTTGGACAGTATAGAACCTGGCCCTGGTGCCTTGGAGACACCTCTGCGTCCCGTGTGTGTGTGTGTGTGGTGATATCTGGAGTGGGTGTGGAGGTGTGTATAGTAGATTGGCTGACTAGTGTAGTGTGTGTGTGTGTGTGTGTGTGTGTGTGTGTGTGTGTGTGTGTGCGTGTGCGTGTGTGTGTGACGGTGACTGTGCTAGGTTTGGCGACAAGATAGTGAATGTGACGGCGGGTGCAGTAGCTCTGGTAGTAAACGTAGGATGTGTGATAGTGGTAGTTAGTAACTATAGTGTGTGTGGCGGCGACTGTCACAGTTGTGTAAGTAACGGCAGAATTTGTGTGTGTGTGTGTGACGGTGACTGTGCTAGGTGTGGTTGCAACTGTAGTGGTTATGTGTGTGTTTGACGGTGACTGCAGTAGTTGTGGTATTGACTGTAATGTGTGTGAGTGTATGGCTATGTGTGTGTGTGTGATGGTGTATGTGATTGTTACTGTAGTACAGTGGTTCTCAACCGGTGGGGAATTCCTCAAGGGGGGAATTTTAGGGTTTCCAGGGAGGAGGAATGAAGACCATTTCAACATCGTGTTAATACAAGAACCGATTACTTGATATTGTTTTTCCCTTCATACTTTACAGTTAAGTACGTCTCATCCTTCTAAAATTCATTTTATAAAGTCAGTAGACCCACAAATCATGTTTTATGTGGATGTCTAGACTTGTTTTAGTATGTGCTATTAAATTTACAGTACATTTTTACGTATACTGTGTAGGGGTGGGAGAGTTTTAGATAGGAAATATGAAAGGGGGGGGGGATGACGTTCTGAAAATACGGTGAAAAAGGGGGGGGGGGGCACGGACCAAATTTTTGATAGGAAGGGGGGGGGGGAATGACGTTCTGAAAATATGGTGAAGGGGGGCACGGGCCAAAAAAGGTTGAGAACCACTGCTGTAGTAGATGTGATACTGACTGTAGTGTGCATGCGTGACAGTAGCTGTAGTAGATGTGGTAGTAACTGTAGCCTGTGTGACGGTGACTGATGTAGATATGATAGTAAATACAATGTGTTTGACGGTGACTGCAGCGGTTGTGGTAGGGCCTGCAGCGTATGTGAGTGTGTGTATGTTTAACAGGGATTGAAGTAGTTGTGTAGTAACTAGCTTGTGTGTGTGTGTGTGTGTGTGTGACTGCAATAGTCTTGGTAGCAAACTATAGTGTGTGTATGTGTGTGTGTGTGTGTGTGTGTTTGAGTTTGTGTGACGGTGACTACAGTAGTTGTAACTTAGTTTAGTTTAGTTTAGTCGTTGGATCAACATCACGGCACACGGTTTAACCCGTAAGTGCTCCGTTTTCCTCCTAACTCAAACCTGAGGCTGGAGAAACTCAGCTCAGTGCACGAACCCCGTTCCACCGGCGAGGATCCTGAAATACTTGGGTAGATTTTTAACTGGAAATTTTGCCCGGGCAGCGCCGTTAGGCTACTCTTTTTCGATTTCCAACTGCCAAGGGATTTTTTACGTGCGCAACAATACACACGGGCGTCCGATCTCACTACCCAGAGACCAGGGGAAATTTTATTACTGGAAGTCCAGGTGCATTTTAAAAATAAATCCCGGTCCTCACCGGGGCCTGAACCCGGGACCTCCAGCACTCGAGGTGGACACCATACCTCGAGATCACTCAGCCCCACTGTGTCAGCTCTACTCATCTACTCAGCTCCCAGTAGTTGTAACTATAATGTGTCTATGTGTAACGGTAATTCCAGTAATTTCTTTGCAGTAACTGTAATGTATATTTGACGGTGACTGCGGTTAGTTTTGTTGTATTTGTAGTAAGTTTGTTAGTGCTTATATGTATATCGGCGATAATAACTGTAGTTGTCGCAGTAAATGCAGTGTGTGTGAGAGTGTAAGTGTAATGTGTGTGGGACGGTGTCTGCAGTAGTTACGGTAGAAACTGTAATGTGTCTGAACGGTGACTGCAGACTACACGAAATACAGTCACTATTACACTAATAATATCTATCCCCACACCAACGAAAGTCACCGTTACACCACCCACATTCACCCCCACACCAGCTATAGTCACCGACACACCAACAACAGGTATCTACAAACCATCATCACAAGAACAACAGTTGTCACTGCACCAACAACAGTCATCGCCACACCAATAATAGTTATCATCACACCAACTACTGTCACCGCCATACCAACAACGGTTATCATCACACCAACTACAATCACCGCCACAACAACAATAGTTATAACGACACCATCAACAGTCACCGCCACACCAACAACAATTACCACCATACTAAAACAATTATTACCACACCAACAACAATTATCACCACAACAACAATTATCACCACACCAACAACAATTATGACCACACCAACAACAATTTTCACAAAAACAAACAAACAAACAAACAAACAAACAAACAATTATCACCATACAAACCACAGTTATCACCACACCAGCTACAGTCACCAACATAAGAGTAGCAGAAGAAATACCAACCTTAGATAACACGCCAACTATCAATGGACAATCGTGCGATTGTCATAGGCGCATTGAGGTAATAGAACAATCCTTAAAGGCGCTCACTGCTACTGTTACAGCGAACATTGAAGCTAATAGCAAGACCAGCAGTGACTACACTGCTCTCAAAGCAGAAATCACGCTCCTGAGAGAGGAAAATCTGTTGCTAAGAAAAACAATAGAAACTTTACAGCACGAGTCCACCATCAACCCAACTGAACAAGCGTGTAATTCTCAAGCAGCTGTATCAACTTTGGAGAATCATGAAGCCCAGTTTCACCAAAAACAAATAACTAAACAACACGTGCAGAGGAAGATAAAACGCTACAAGCAGTCTATCCCATTGGTGTAAAAATAAGCAACAGATTCGAAGTTCTTCAAGAAAATTCGTCAGAAAACGTTCAGTGCTACAGTGCACTGCCAACAGACAACACACGCCTCCAGGAAACACAGGGAGAGTCACATGGAGACGTACAGACTGCTGCTAAATGGGAGAAACAACGGGAAAGGCGTACTGACAACCAACATTTGCAGACAGCACGACCCGACTGTACATACATTATAATAGGCGACTCTCTAATGAAAGGTCTATACAGCGACCGGATGGCCACTTCAGACAACGACATTGTTTCCATAATTCCATTACCTGGGGCTGGTGTTGACAGGTTAACGGACAAGATTATGATGTTGGCTGTAAATCGTAACGTTAAAATGGCAAGCGTTCATACTGGTATTAATGACACCATGAACAACCAGCAAATCACAGCATCTCAACTGCTGGCGCTCTTGAACGGATTACGTCACACTTTTCCTAACTCGTCCATTTTCTTCTCCTCCATCATATCACCGAGTTATGGATTCCAGCGTCGTCTTGCTGACATAAATAACAACATATTGCAGAAGTTTTGTTCTCACAACAACATACAGTTCACCAACAAGACACCGGTGTTTACTTCACAGTCTGGAGCACCTAAAAAGCGACTTTATAAGGATCAAGTACATTCGTCTACATTGGGCACCAGCTTGCTCGTCAAAAATATCAAATACCCAGAACGTACACAACCTACATCCAATACTGGATCGCATAGGACATTTTTAGCTACACCACCTCAAACTCAAGCCATACGACATACTCCCGCCACATCAAGTACCAATTGGCCAGAAGAGAGCAGACCACTCATAACCACGGCACCTGATATCCAAGCCAGACGGAACATTTCCACCACACCAAATCCGTTCAATACGCCATCTTTCATACAGGAGGGTGATAAATATGTTCCCTATTCTCCACAGCAAGGATCAATCCAGCAGTAACAATAACGTGCCACCACAGCCTCCTGTTAGCCACGAATCAGAGCGTGTAGTTGGAAGTCGTTACACACCCGTGAGAAATCAACAGTATCCATTCTATTGTAACCCAGAGTGGTTATACCTCACACGTTTTAGCCCAGCTTAACTTCGTCAGGCATTTATTATGTCGCTGTACCAAGGATCAACACAGCCTGGTATTTACTAGCAATTCAGCACAAAGCAACACCGGATCTCGGTACAAGAAAGAGCATCTCCTAGAAAGTTTATGTGCATACTTGGTTATTGTTTTATATAGCAACGTATTAAATTGTACGTGGCTATAAACATTGACTCGTATTGAAGTCACAGAGATTGACACTTAGTTGGATATCTTTTATAATACTTTTTATCGCGTTTATTCTGTGAATGAGGGGGTCTTCACTGATCATCCTTACTGATCTTTATAGGTATTTTGTGTGTGTGTGTGTGTGTGTGTGTGTGTGTGTGTGTGTGTTGATAGAGATATTACTGTTTCTCTGTACTTAAGAGTGTGTATTGTTATAAGGGACGTAAATTGTATTCATTTTGTGTTTAAAAAAGTCATGATTACGCATTGTTAAAATGTCTAATCAGTACGAACACTGGCTCAGTAATAATGGGCTCAGAATAGGGCATTTAAATATCTGCCATCTATTAGGGAAACTGCCTGAACTATCACTTATAGTTAATCAAAATTTTCACATGTTCGGCGTTAGCGAAAGTCGATTACATAGCAACATCTCAGATGATGATTTCGCTATCAGAGGCTTTAAACCCATTAGAAGAGATCCCTATCAGAAACAAGAGACGGGTATTGCAGTTTATATTTCTAACTCCCTTAATGCCCACCGTAGGCTAGATTTTGAAACCTGTGAAATTGAGTGTGTATGGCTTGAGATTAAGCTTCAAAATCGCATACCCTTAGTAGTTGGATGTCTTTATCGAAACCCCAGTGCAGGAAACATCTGGTATGAAAAATTCACCACTATGATGGATGTAGTCTTTAGTAATGCTAGAGAATTAATACTGCTAGGCGACTTCAACACAGACACTAACAAATCAAACAAAACATGGGAAAACATAATAGAGTCATATAACTTCCAACAGTTAGTCGAACAAGCCACAAGAATAACAAAATCATCTGCAACACTTATAGATCATATCTATACTTCGCGTGCTGACAACATCACGGAATGTACTGTACCTATTAATGCAATGAGCGATCACTACCCAGTACGTTGCACGTGGTCGAAAAGAGGTACCAAAACTCCGAAACACAAACATATAAGTATAAAATATAGAAATTACAAAAACTTCAATCAAGATGCCTTTTGACAAGACTTGCTCAACTCATCTCTGGACTATGTTTACCAGCTTCCTGACCCAGATGATGCTCTGGACCACTGGCTAAAGACCTTTCTAAGCGTATTTGATAAGCATGTTCCATTTAAGGAAGTTCGTGTTAAACATCACACTAAGCTCCCGTGGATCACACAGGAGGTAGTTGAACTTTATGAGAGATAGGGACAGGGCACATAAAAATAGAGATCTAACTATGTACCGTAGTCTGAGAAACAAAGTTCAATATGTTATTCGAAAGGAAAAGAAAAACTATTTTAAGAACTTAATAATAGATAAAACCAACACTGAAGATATATGGAAAGCAATTAATACCTTGACAAACAAACACAAATCATCACAATCATTACTATCAAATTGGGTTACATGTGATCAATTCAGTAGTTTCTTTCAGCCTGACATAAACCAACTGAAGGCAGCAATACCAGATGTGCCTCCTGACATATCTTTATTATCATCATTCCGTGAGAGCAAATGCTATGGAGAAATTCCCACAAACATACCGCTAATGACGACCACTGAAGTATTTACTCATCTCAGTAACCTAAAAAACAATAACTCATCAGGACTAGATGGAATCAGTAATCGGATCCTTCGCTATGCTGCACCGGCGACCTGCGAGTCACTAACTTTTATATACAATCAATGTCTCACCAAAGGTCACTTCCTATCAGCCTTTAAAACGCTAAAGTGTATCCTCATTTAAAAGCTGGTTCATTAGACGATTGCATCATGAGTAATTATATGCCAATTTCCATATTATCCTCTTTATCCAAACCGCTAGAAAAGCACATCCACAAAACAACACTAGAGCACTTAATTCGCCACAAACTAATAGCTGACAGTCAATCAGGATTTCGGTAAAAAAATTTCCTGCCATACGGCCCTAACAAACATTATAGAAAACTGGCATCAAAATATTAACAACAATACTCTATGTGGAACGATGTTTATAGACTTTAAAAAAGCATTCGATATGATAGATCATACTATCCTAATTAAAAAACTAGAAACAATGAAAGTAAACTTTAATATAGTGACATTAATAAACTCATTCTTATTAGACAGAAAACTCGTAGTATAACACAATAAATCTATATCCCAAGCCATTACCATTAATACTGGAGTACCTCAGGGGTCTATACTTGGCCCTCTGTTATTTGCCATTTATATAAATGATCTTCCCTTATATCTGTCATCGTCCTGCGATCTATTTGCAGACGACTGCACAGTATATACAAACGCTATTGATCGTAATGTGATAGAATTATCCTTGCAACAAGAAATAAATAGTGTAGTTAACTGGAGTCATGCAAA
>OY992893.1:78216583-78259083 GCA_963921405.1 Cepaea hortensis
AATATATTATGTGTAAAAATGACATACATATGCGTGATTGTCATCCATACATATATGATTGTGTCTGAAGACTGAGTGAAATGATCATCCATGAACATATGAATATTATATCTGAGGTGAGTGAATGAAGAGACGTGCTAAGAGGGAGTATGAGCTAACAGTCAGTCTCATGATAGAAAGCAGCTTTGATGTGTAATGTCATGTCTATCAAGAAGAGAACCTGTTCGGCATAACACAAACACTAAGCAATCATTTAGTACAATCAGACGCATGACAACACTTTGTATAATATATCACTTATGGTATCATCATCTCGGTTTGTGCCCTAAGCACGACACAACCCATAATACATTACGTGTACTACAAGCATCTTTTTTTGTGTCTTAAGCAAAATCCCACTTTGTATTTCATGTCACTCCTGTTACCACATATGACCTAGTGTCCTGATGAATGCAATACAATGATGATAATAATGATGACTATAATGTAATGATAATTATGTAATAATGATGATGATGAAAATGATATAATGATATAATGATGCTGATGATAATGATATAATGATGATAATGATATAATGAGCATGATGATGATGATAAATGAAGAACAATCTTTGTATGGACACGGTAAAGAGGAGAGAATATACTCGCCTGAAAACTTTGGATTAGAAAAGAATTTACCTGAATACTATGCAAGAATTGATACTATAATGTACTTATAATTTTTATAAGAAAATACTCATAGCAATGGGAAATGATTTGTAAAACCCTCAATGTATGAGAACCTTTTTCTTTTAATGGGAAAAGATATAGAGAACAAAACTAGGTACAGAAGGGAATAGTCAACATAATTGTCAATTCCAAATCAATCAAGGAATTACTTAACCGGGAGACCTGAAGGACAAGCATAGGTGAAGCGAAACTGTACATCTGCTAGTTAAACCTTGAACAGCTGACAGTGGAAGATTGGATGGAGAGCAAATAATTATGTTAGTGATAACTAATTGTGAAAACTAAGACTATCTTTCTTCTATGTTTATTTTCTCTAGGAACAAGATTCATTTCGTTGATTCCACTTGATGGTTATTTAGGAGTTTAGCATTACATTTCTAATGGTATGATTAGATGTATGTTGATTGCTGAAATTTCAGATAGTGGCTTAATACCACTAGATCCAGACCTGACTAGTTGAAATGCAGTAGTTTGAATGCAGCACTTTTGAATGCAGGACGTGGTGAAGGTAGCAGTTTGACTGAATCTAGATCCAGGCCTCACTTTTCTTTTGAATGTTAAGTATCTGGACAAAGTGATGCAGAACAGTATCCCAACCAGAACTTACCTGCAACCAGTTACATAGCCCAGTAGGAGAGGTAACTTAGCTGGAGTGTAAGGAACACTTACTATCCTATACCCAGGGAGACAATTATCACTCATTAGGAGATCTTAACACAGCTCAAAAAATTAGTGACATCAAAAATCCAGGCACCCTGAAGTACAACTAGGATAAGCAAGTTAAGATATTCTTTCCCGAATGAAATTATGTCAGTAATATGTATATCTCAGGCATCCAGGGATATGCAATTTCTTGTACTTGTATGAACACCTATTGATGTATAATACTAATTGCAATTAATGTTGTTAATGTATTGAATGACCATAATCCATTTTTATGTTCTAATAAATTATGTAAGAGGTCATTTCCTCCTTTGGATATTTTCTTGTCGTGTCAGTAGTTCAAATTGACACACCCTAGATATTAATCAATTAGGAGAGAAGAGAGGCAAGAAACCCCAACAAAATAGTGTTGGCTTCAAGAAACGTAACAGTGTTCCCTGGAGGAATTCCTTGGTTCTCCGAACTCTCTCTCTCTCTCTCTCTCTCTCTCTCTCTCTCTCTCTCTCTCTATATATATATATATATATATATATATATATATATATATATATATATATATATATATATATATATATATATATATATATTAAAGCAATCATTTGAGCCAGTGCTAGCTTAATTGATTATAACGGGCATGATCACATTGAGGAAAAGGAACGGTGTATCCTTTCTCTCTTTTGGGTTGAGCCATCAATCTCATACATACGACAATTATCAGCAACATGATCTTCACTAATTATTTCAGCACTTTGGCTAATCGAGCGTGAATATTCCTGATAATTCCATTGATAGTTGTTTGTTTTGTTTCTATGTCTGTGTGATTGGCGCTTACTTTTTAATCCCAAGCATTGTAGTCATGTATTTTCTTACCTTCCACCAGTGGAAGCTTCCACCGTATTTTTAGTCTTTGCATAAGTCGATGTTTTCTAAGCAGTTATTTCCTCATTGGTCTAGCCGTCCATCCATCATGTGCCATACCGATAAGCATTGGCCAACAGCTGGAAAGTATTGTCAGACTGCCTAATGTTTAGCCAATGGAATCGAGGTAAGGCAGTGGTTGGCATTCATGCCTGCCCACGGGATGGCTGTGTGTTCCAATCCCAATCGAGGCGGATATTTTAATTTTAAATAGACTCTGGCTGCTAGATCGACTCAGCCTAAACTAGAAAATGTCATGGGAGATAAAGGCATCCGGGTTCTTTGAGCGAGCTCTTCAACAACTGCATCTCCGGCCTTCATGTTACTGTGATCAGTCTCCTTCACAAATATTTCAAGAGAAGCCTCTAGGATCGGATGTGATATTATTCACATCGCCCATCGAGTGCAGAATTTTCTACGAAACTATAGGGCTCTCACCATTTACCCAATGGGTATCAAAGCGTATAAAAGAGCCCTTAACTTTAAAAAAAATGTATTCAGTAAATTAAGGACCGTACATTGACAGTCAAGGAGAAACGACTACACAAAGATATTTAGGAGTCTAAAGAAGGTGATAGGACAATGGGCTAAACTCTCTGGAAGACCTCTAGGGTCGATATAGGGGATATCTGAGAGACATCACTCGACACTGATACAGCGTGTTTCTAATCATTTTACTTCCCCAGATCATAAGAGATCTATGAAGTGTGTGTCATTGCAATAAGACCATGTTACTCGGACACTTCTGCCAGAATGAAAATGGAGTCAGTTAATTTCCTCTGTGTGTCCTTTCAGCGGTAATCAATTGTTTTGGGGATGCTAAGATTTAACTTAGGTTCTCATGTCTCATATTACTGTTGTCCACCCACCTTTCTTTTATATATTATATCAAAATAATTGTTAATATTTAACTTTGCCATGTCTAGTTCTATATAACTCTCGATTTCACTCTTACACTTTAGCTCACTATTGCTATCAACGGGTTTCACGCATTCGCCCTTCACCTTACCATGTGTAAATATTTCTATTGCATTTACTGTTTTAATTGTACTGTAATACTCTTACATCTGTGTTTGTTTTATTTTTGACAAAGATAGTGACTAGAGAAAAGTCAGACAATTGTGTTGTTTTTATTTTTATTCCTACTTATTTCATTAATATTTGTCTTAGTTTTCATGATATTATTATATTATTTTCACGTATTTTACGACCATATTAATTATTTCGTTTAAATGGAATGAGACCCTAGTCAGGCACACACACACACACACACACACACACACACACACACACACGCACGCACGCACGCACGCACGCACACACACACACATGTATGTCTTCTATCAGTCTTCTTTACAGAGCAAATTGTCCTTATCAGTCACATTCGCTACCGCCATAGGTAAAAGTTATTATGCCTTTTTAAAGCACAAACTATCGTCTGTCAAGACGGCAAGGTGCCAATGTATGCATATAGATGTGTGTGTGTTAGACCAAACTAGCGGATGATGCCCTCAACGCCATAGAGGCTCTACCAACTCTTGACCACCTGGACACACTTCCCACCATAAAAGAAGTTAAGTGTGCTATAAATGAACTTGCATCTGGCAAGGCTCCAGGTAAGGATGGGATTCCAGTAGAGGTTATCAGGAGTGGGCGAGACACACTCACTCTACAGATCCACCAGCTAATAGAGCTATGCTGGCAAGAAGGACAAGTCCCACAGGATTTCAAAGATTCAAGCATCATAACACTGTACAAGAACAAGGGCGATCGGAGCGACTGTAACAACTATAGGGGTATCTCACTTCTGTGTATTGTTGGAAAAGTGTTTGCCAGAATTGTTCTGCGCAGACTTCAAGTCCTAGGTGATCAAGTCTACCCCGAATCACAGTGTGGCTTTCGACAGAACCGGTCTACCATTGATATGATATTCCCATTGCGACAAATGCAAGAAAAATGCCGTGAACAGAATCAACCACTGTTTATTGCCTTCATCGACCTCACAAAGGCATTTGATTTGGTCAGTCGTGAGGGTCTGTTCAAGGCACTAAAGAAGATTGGCTGCCCACCAACTCTTCTGTCCATTGTGGAATCGTTCCACACAGGCATGAAGGGTATAATCAAGTTTGATGGTGCAACTTCTGAAGAGTTTGAAATCAAGAGTGGAGTTAAGCAAGGTTGTGTACTAGCTCCCACCCTCTTTGAAATATACTTTTCACTTCTACTGAAATATGCCTTTCGTGATCAGGATGGTGGTATAAATATTCACTCACGCTCAGATGTTGGCCTCTACAATGCTCAGAGATTGAAGGCCAAGACCAAAATTAGGAGGGTACTGATCAGAGAGTTGCTTTTTGCAGATGATGCTGCAGTTACGACCCACTCTGAGGAAGAATTGCAATGTCTACTATCTGCATTCTCCAATGCTTGTTCTGAATTTGGTTTAACAATTAGCAAAATGAAGACACAGATTATGCCACAAGGTGCACATGGGGTAACATCAATCTTTATTGACGACGCCGAACTAGAGATGGGAGACCATTTTACATATCTAGGATCAGTGGTAAATAGCAAATTATCCCTAGATCAGGAAATCAACATCCGGATTGGTAAGGCAGCAACAACAATGAACAGGTTAAGAAAAAGAGTCTGGGGGAACAGGAATCTTACTGCCAAAACAAAAGTCCTTGTCTATCAAGCCTGTGTCCTTAGTACTCTTCTTTATGGCAGTGAAACCTGGACAACTTACTCACACCAAGAGAAACGTTTAAACAGCTTTTATATGCGGTGTCTGAGAAGAATTCTTGGTATTAAGTGGCAAGACAAAATCACAAATATTGAAAAGTAATTGGAAAGATCAGGTTGTGTGACGGTTTATTCCATACTCAGTCTTCGTAGACTTAGATGGATAGGACATCTTAGGATGATGGATGATGGTAGAATACCAAAGGACATCTTTTTTGGTGAATTACAGATGGGTAAGAGATCTCAGGGTCGGCCTCTACTACGATATAAAGATGTGTGTAAGCAGGACATTATTGATACAGGCATTGATAATGCACATTGGGAGCAAGTCGCCGCTGAACGTGTTGCATGGAGGGCAAACATCAGAAATGGAATAAAGACAAAGGAGAAAATTATTGCAGATAAGTCATACAGCGAGCGTGTTAGACGTAAGATGGTGCATGATGGTGGAAATGACCACGTGATCATATGCACCCACTGTGAACGGACATTTACAGCGCAAATTGGCCTTATCAGTCATATTCGCTACCGCCAAAGGTAAAATATATTATGCCTTTTTAAAGCACAAACTATCGTCTGTCAAGACTGGAAGGTGCCAATGTATGTATATAGATGTGAGTGTGTGTGTGTGTGTGTGTGTGTGTGTGTGTGTGTGTGTGTGTGTGTGTGTGTGTGTGAGTGAGTGTTCATTGTTCAGGATTAATTGTTTGTTTGTTTGTTTCACTGTATAATGTTATATCATTCTGCAATCAAGAACTGTCTTATAGTTACATCGGGCGTACGGCGCTGAGAATTGGCAATAGGTGTGACGTGACCGTGCAACAGCTGATAGAAGACATCTCATAACCCTGACAATATAATTGTATACATTGATGTGTCTGTGGTTAGAGGTAAAATAGTGGGCGGAGTCTTAATGCACAGACAAATGGACACTGTCTGAAAAACATGGAGCTTTGGCATTTACTACTAGCATGAGAATGGAAGTTGAGACAGCCTTCCGATGATTGGAGGACATCATTGCCAGACATGTGTTTGTAACGGACTAACAGAGTATGCTTCAGAAAGTGCAAACTGGCATGCTATGGATGAAGTGGCTAGCATTTCTCGACAGGACGGAGTTTGTTGTATGATGGATTTTCTACCCATGACATGCAGGTTGCGGGACAATGAACAACCTGCTAGATTAGCTACTGATGCCGCTGCCCTTCCAGTTGGAGAGTTAATTCGCATATCCTTTACAGGACATCGCTGTCAACAGCAGCATCTTTCAGCTGTCTGTTGATTTCTTGGCAAGGTTACGCTCAGTAGTTTGCCATTGCTTTCTGAGCGGCCGGCTCAGTTATCCCGCAAGTCACCAGCGGGGGTCGAACCGCCTCCAGCTCTCGCCCGCTAAGAGACTCTGCGTGATAAACAGGATTACGGAGAAAGTGTTGTAACCTCTCGGCCAGAGAGACTGGCAGTTGGAGAGTTACTTTACGATAAATGTGATCTGGCGAAGGTTCTCTGGAATCGGATGGAGAGTGCGGCTGAACAGACGGAGTATCCACATCTGGAAAGACTGCCTCTGAAGGAAATGAGTAGAGAATCTAGACGTTAGTTAGTCTTTCCTCTTGAGCCTAAGGCGGCGCATAGGGCAGAAGTCCTGTCTCTCCATGCTTGGCGGTTCGCTGCTACCTGTTGTAGATCTTGGATATTTACTTGGCCATTGAATGAGCCTTCTCTAATGATGGTTCTACGCAGGACCTCTCTTGGTCTTCCCCGTTTTCTTTTCTTTACCGGTGACCATATGAGGGCTTGGTAGGGGAGTCTTGTCTTGTCCATTCTGAGTACATGGCCGATGTAGTTCCAACGGCATCTTCTTATGAAATTGGATACTGTATCTTGCTTAGTCTCTTGTCGTATTTGCGAATTGGTTCTGAAGTCTGTCCAGTGGATGTTTAGAAGTCTTCTAAGACATTTGTTCTCAAAATTGTGTAATTTTTTATCTAAAGCTACCGTTGATTTCCAACTTTCACATCCATACGTTAACACTGGAATCACACAAGAGTTGAAGATTTTAAGTTTTGTGTATTTGCTGAGTGTCTTCTAGACGTTACTGAAAGCATAAATACAAGCCAGGCGGTCTTTTAATAAAATTGCTACTGGAATAATCAGCATTAGAACTTTTCGCATGCTTTTGTAGAGGGTGGAGGAGCATGTGTCTCGAGTGCAGTGATATGAATTCTTAAATTCAGTATTGAGTAAAGAGTTCTCAGTTACAATAATATACACCCAACAAACTGAGTTTAAGGGCTGCGCATGATAGAACAGCGGATAACAGACACAAGAAGATCTTAAGCCGGATTTTTTCTAATAAGTGGTGGACGTCAGTTCCTCCAGGCTAGGCCAATGATCACGAGTTATATAAATTAAATTCATAAACCGAGAGTAGAAATACACGATGACCTCAAAGATTTTCCTAGTTGAATCTAGCAAATTAATATAGTATGCATTTTTATCCTGTTATTTAAAGTCGTTGTGCAGTAATGGTTAGAGTCTGCTGTACATGACAATGGAAGTCTCTCAATACCCGCTGTCCAGGCATTTTTTAAAGAATAGAATCTAGGGGCTAGTAATGGTGAACTAAAGATGAGGCAGGATAGAATAAGAGAAGAAATGTAATTGCAGCATCAATGAAAGCTGGCGATCGATGATGGTAACCCCAAGCTAAGATAACACAATACCGTAAGACAAGCATGTCTAGCATCAGCGATAGCCAACTGTCAGGTTAAGCAGAACTATGACTAACATTTCTAATATTACAACCGCACTTTCAGTGCCGATGGTTGCAAGACAAACCAAGAGCAAGACAAGGCATACACATGTAACACTGACTTACGTGATTCAGCTACCACAGCTTCAAATGCGAAGCACGCCAAAGCTACAACAACAAGCAGCTTCATCTTTACTCAAGACTTGTTAATTCTGTGCGCGGATTTCGGATCGAGACTCTAAGTTTCTACCACTCCTGTAAACTGAGTGTTAAATACTTTTTAGTCAGAGATTGTTTACGAAATAGGAATTGCCATATGGGACAAAATAGCCAATGTAAATGACATAAAAATGATACAATATCAGATAACATTAGCTACTATGTCTAAGCTTGCTACATGAAAGACAACACACGCTATAAATGTTCTGTTCATTACACGAATTTAATAAGCCTGTTGGTGAAATCTGCATAATTGTTCATCTGGCTGAGAAAATATTTGTATTATCAGCATTTGAAAATCAATGCCACCCCATACCAGACATCAGGGGAAACGTGCAGTGTAGCATTGTTTATCCTCTAGTATTCAACGAATCGGCAGAGAGAAAGTGAATATGAGCACATATCTACGTGGCAAGCGCTACATTGGTTGGATTGTGTGGCGACAGTTTTGGTCCACGGGAGTACTGTTATTTGACTTTGTATCTTTCTATCTGTGCAGAACAGAAGTACTAAAGTACGTAGCCAAAAGACGAGAGCTTGGGTATGAAAAGACTATTGGGTATGGTTTTCTGCCTATCATAATCATCATCATCATCATCATCATCATCATCATCATCATCATCATCATCATCATCACCATCTTCCACTTCTGCCGTCAAGCCGCGTGGGGAGGAATAATTTGCGCTCCAGCGCCCGTTGTACAATGTCTTTGATGTAGTCAGTCTATTTTCTTCTTGGACGGCCTCTTGGTCTCGTCGCAGATGATCTTTGATGTAAGGCCAGTAATGGTAGTTGATGGTGTTGCATTCTAACGACATGGCCAAACCACACCAACAACATTTATCACTATAACAAGTAGGGATAATTACACAAATAACTGGTATCATCACACCTATAACAGTCACAGTCACACAAACACTATATATCATCAGACCAACTAGTGGTAATTACACCAACAATAGCTATCATCACACAGTCAACAGTTATCACTACTCATACTACAGTCACAGCCACACCAATTCGAGATATAACCCCACCAAATACAGCCTTCGCCACACCAATATCAGTTATCACCATATCAACAACAGTTACCACCACAACAACAACAGGTATCAATACTCATACTACAGTCACTTCCACATCAACAATAGTTATCACCTCACAGACAAGTCACGGTAACAACATCAGCAGATATCACCACACAAACTACAGTCACCGCCACACCAACAACAATTATCACCACTGAACTACAGTCACAACCACATCAACAACTGCGTCACCCCATCAACAACAGATATCACCACACCAACTATATTCATAGCCACGCTAACTATAGTTGTCACCACTCAAACTAGTCACAGTTACACCAACGGCAGATGTCACCACTCGAACTACAGTCACCACCACAAATACAACATTAATCACCAGACTAACAACATTTAACACCATAACACCTATAATCATAACGAAATCAACAACAATTATTACCACACTAACAACAGTTATCACTACACACACTTCAGTAACCAAGACACCAGTAATAGTTAGCATCACACCAACTAGTGATAATTACACCAACAACGTTTATCACGACACCGTCAACAGTTATCACCACTCGTACTACAGTCAGCAACACACAAACAACATGTATACATGTATAACCACACCAACTACAGCCTACGCCACAACAACAACAGATATCATCACAATAACAACATTTATCACCATACTCACACCAGTTATCATCAAACCAAAAAAAAACAAACGTTATGACTACTCGTACTACAGTCACCACCACACCAACAATAGTCATCACCACACCAAACAGTCACATTTAAACCAACACCAGATATCACCACACCAACAACATTTATCACCATAACAAGTAGGGATAGTTACACAAACAACTGGTATCATCGCACCTATTACAGTCACAGTCACACAAACAACATATATCATCATACCAACTAGTGGTAATTACATCAACAATAGCTATCATCACACACTCAACAGTTATCACTACTCGTAATACAATCACCGCCACACCAGTACGACGTATTATTGATTGATGTGATTGAATGATTTGATTGATTGATTTAGGAATCGACATCACAGCATTCGGGGCTTTCCCATAAGCGCTCCGTCCCCATCCTCAGCAGCCAGCGAAGAGTTCCAACACCAATAGTACCAGCAGCAATCTGATTATATGTCCGTCTCGCCTTTCCTCTGAGCGTTGAGCGTCGGCCAGATCTCCTCGTCACTCCTCGCTGTCTCATTCTTGCCAGACCATGGCAATCAATTTCCTCCTCCGAGGTGTACACGTGCTCCCACAAGGCCGCAACCACGTCTGCCTTATCATGTATCAATACTCCACCAAGTTCTGCAGAGCCAGCCAATCTGTCCGCTTGTTCATTTCTGAGTCAGTTACAATCACGATGTGCGTGTGTGTCGTATTCTCCATCCAGCGGAGAGCCGCAGTGACTGTCTCCACCTCCATTCTTAAGCTGGATGTTGTGGTATCATACGCCAGGCTCTCCTGCACCAAACGTCGACCATTAGCTTTGGTTATGAACCCCCGGCCACTTCTCTCACTTCTTGACACAGAACCATCTGTGTAGATAATCACATCACCCGAGCATTGTCCTGAATTAGTTGCTGGATTTCCACTTCCGTGGCCCCTGCTGGCCACTCCCTGCACGCCTGGCTTAATGTGATTATAACTCTGCACAAGTCTGACTGCTCCGCTGGCACTCTGACCCACTCCTCTCCATGCCAAATTTCTCTCCAAGGGGCACACCTGTCTGATCGTATCCTCCGCCTGAGCCATCCATGATTTTCCTCTTCTCAGTCGCTGACCCTTAACTACGTCCAGCGCCTCATGTAGTGGGTGGTCTGTGTCTGCAGCTACTCTGAGGTATGCCTGTCTGTATGCGATATAACTTCTTGTATGCGCTCTCAGTACGAGGTATAACCACACCAAATACAGTCTTCGCCACACTAACAACAGTTATCACCACACAAACAATAGTTACCACCACACCAACAACAGTTAACACCACACCAACAACAGTTACCAATACTCATACTGCAGTCACCATCACACCAACAATAGTTATCACTACACCAACTAATCGCAGTTACACAAACAGCAGATATCACCCCACCAGCTAAAGTCACAGCCACACCAACACCATAGTTAGTTAGTTAGTCGACAGATCATCCTCATTCCACATCGAACCACTCAGTCCATAAGTGCTCGGATCCCCTCCTCAGCAAATCCCGCAGCGTGTAGCGGCTAACGACACCAGTTATGTGTTGGTTTATCAATCTTCTTTGGCTTCCTGCGTAGTGTTCTTGTTTGGCCACCCCTCTTTTAATTTGCTGTTCTCGCAGTCTGGCCATGGTTGTAGATTCACAGTCATCACTTGGTTCTCGCAAAAGTCTTATTTCTCGTAGAGCATTCGGAATGTCAGCCTGGTCCATGGCACGTCCGCCCTCCACAGTAGCCTCACCTGCGAGCTTGTCAGCCCGCTCATTCCCTTGTGTTGTGGTGTGTGGGTGGGGGATTGTTTGATGGGTGCGGGGATGTGTGTATGGGTGGGGGATATATGTGGGTGAGTAGGGAATGTGTGATGGTTGTGGGAAGCATATGTGGGTGGTGGGGTGTGTGGGTATGGGATGTATGAGTGGCTTAGGGATGTGTAGGTTTGTGAGGGATCTGTATGTGTCGGGGCGGGATGCATGAGTGGGTGGAGGATGTGTGTGGGTGGGGGTATGTGTGATAGAGAGATGTTTGGTTGTTGGTGTGTGGGTACGTAGTGGAGGATGTGTGAGTGAGTGTGTATTGGTGGATGGGTGGGGAATGTGTGTGTGTGGGTGGGGAGAGGTGTGTGGTGTGTTGGTTGGGGATATGTGTGTGGTTTATTGGTGGGGGATGTGTGAGTAGGTGGGGGATTTGTGTGGTGTGTGGGTGAGGGTATATTCAGGGTGGATGGGTGAGGGTATCTGTGTGGGTGTGGGTGGGATATTGTGTGGTATATGGGTGGGGGATATTGTGTGGTGTGTAGGTGGGGATGTGTGGTGGTATGTGGGTGTGGGATGTGTGGGTGAGGGATATGTGAGTGTAGGATGTGTGGGTGAGGGATATGTGTGTGTGGTGCGTGGGTTGGGAATATTGTGTGGTAGGGGATGTGTGTGATGTGCGGGTAGGGAATGTGTGTGGTGGGGGATGTGGCTTAGGGCATGTGTGGATGGGTGAATGATGTATGTGTGGGTGGTGTGGTGTGTGTGAGTGGATTGGAGATGTATAGGTGGTTCGGGAGATGTGTGTGTGTGTGTGTGTGTGTGTGGGTAGGGAGATGTCAGTTGGTGGGGATGTGTGTGTATGGTTTGGGGATGTGTGAGTGGATGTGCGATGTGTGGGTTGGTGGGGGATGTGTGTGCGTGGGTGGGAAATATATGGTCGATGGAGGTGTTGTTGGAGGTGTGGGTGGGGAGAGGATGTGTGAGTGGGGGATGGGTGTGTGGATTAGGATGTGTATGTGGGTGGACTTGGGATGTGTGGGTTGGTCGGGGATGTTTGTGTGGGTGGGGAGTGTGTTTGAGTTGGGGTAACAGATGAGGACAGTGTGTGTGGGTTGGGGATGTGCGGGAGGTGTATGGGTCGGTTGGTGGGGTATGTATGTGTCCCTGGGTGTGTGTGTGTGTGTGTTTTGGTAGGTGGGGGTGTATGTGTGGGTGGGATGATGTGTGGGTAGGTGGGATATGGGCCTCATAACATGGTAATTTGCCTTGTTTATGTTTACAACATTCATTTCACAATGGTTTGTTTTTTCCTTCTTCCTATGTGAATGTATAATGCTCTTGATGAACGAAAAATGAGTGATTGGAAGGGCCGAATGTAAGACGGGCCTGCGTGCCCAATTTGTGACCCTTTTAAAATAAAGTTGATTTGGTTTGATTTGTACTTCCGCATGCCCTGACACGAAGATGAAACTAATCTTTGCCAGCCGAGACCGCTCCAGAGACAGCAACCATTCTCTTCGGACCCCCCCCCCCCTCTTTCCATCTCTATCCTCTTGAGCATGTTCATTGAGTCACTAAGGAAACATGCCCTCGTGAATGTCTGTGTCTCAAGCCATGTCATTGCTTTACTTACTGCCATGACTTCCATAGTCAGGCTACTTGTGGTCTCAACAAAAGCACCAGAGTATTCCTTCACAATTCTCCCTCCGGTCTGAGCCTTAAAGGCCCATGAGCTTCTCACATGTCGGACGACCGACCCATCTGTGTAAATGACAGCATCACCGTCTAGCAAATTCTCGAAAATCAACGCTTGTACTTCCGCCTCCACAGCTGCCGGGTTTTCTTGTCTGCATTTTCTGTCTAGTTGGATGCAAACTGATAAGGATGTGCAGAAATCTGTTGGCACTTGTACCCACCCCTCGAGAGGTTCTAAGTCCTCAAGTGAACACACCTGTTGAAGAATGTCTTCGGCTTGACCCATCCACGACCGTCCTCTTTTTAACCTGCTGCCCTTCACCTTCATAATTTCCCTATGTAGTGGATGTTGTGTGTTTGCGTTAACTCTGAGGTAGGCGCGAGCTCTGGAGACTTGCATTCTGTCTTCAATGGTTGGAAAATCAAGAAGGTAGCGCATCGCCCTGCATGCTGTATCTCTTGTACATCCAAGAATAATGCGCATAGCTTCATTATGTATCCTTTCCACCCTTTCTATCTGCTTACGGCTGAGAGTCAGGATTGCCATCGCATACTCAAAATTAGACATGACCAGCTCTTCGTATAGAAGACATAGATGGCACTGCTCACAGTTTGCTGCCGCCATCACCCGCATCGCAGCCAACCCCCGCTTGGCCTTTGTTATCACCTGGTCTATGTGCTCATTATAAGCAAGGCTTCGATCAAACCGTATCCCCAGGTAATTCATTGCCTGCGTTCTTTCCACCGTCTCTGAACACAGATTTACAGTTGGTGTTGGGGTGTTGACAATATGATTATTCAATGAGAACCAAGTCACTGTTGCCTTTGTTGGGTTGACCATTGCCCCAACCTCAACAGACCAAGTACTTATGCGATTGAGTTCGGTTTGCAGTTCCACAGCAACCTGATCTCTATCCTTACCCTGGCGATACACTAAAATATCGTCGGCATATGACAATGTCCTACCAGGTCCAGTGATCTGCTCACTGATTCTCACAGTGTAGGCGTTGAACAGTACGGGGGATAATGGTGATCCCTGTGGTAGGCCAAGATATATAGTTGTTGGTTCCGACGTCCAACTCCCACATCTAAAAACTGCTTTCCTTTGGAAGAGGGCTGCAGCGATCCAACTAAGGAGGAATGGACTTATTGTGAGTTCAAGAAGCTGAAGCATTAAAAAATCCAATGGTACTCTGTTGTACGCGTCCTCAAGATAAATCGCTGCAGCAAAGGTTTCAATGCCTGAGTGGAAACCTTCATAGACATCATGGGCAAAAACTGCTGCATTGGTCCAGTTTTCTATTTTTGGACGGTACCCACCCAGGGTAGGTGGGAAAACACCTTGCCTCTCTAGCTGGCTTGATATTTTCCTGGCAATTAATTTCTCCAGCAGCTTGCCTATTGTATTCTGCATGGTTATAACTCGATATCCCTGAATTTTTGTGTAGTCTTTGTCAGGCTTCGGCAAGTGAATCAGATAGCTGTGTAACCACACCTCCTTGATGCTAGCACTCCCTATACTGTTGTTGTACATGTCTGCTAGTTCCTCTAGCTCGTTGTCGGTACACCTATTGATGTCGTTGTATCTTATGCCATCTGGCCATGGAGCGCTGTTTTTTAATCGTCGAAGCACAGCCTTGATTTCTTTCACTGTCACTGTGACTTCATCCGAAGTGCTTTGGGCCTTGCACCTGTCTGACGTGACTTCCTTGGCAAGATTTCGGCCTCCCATGTCTGTCTGGTTGCTCTGTTCAAAGAGGGCTTTGCCCTTATCCTCGTCAGTTCTCTGCCAGATGAGGTCAGCACCTTGAAAGTCAGAAATGCTCTTATTCTTGACTACCCTGCTCATGCTTTTATGTAGTCGCCAGAACAATTTCAGTGACACCAACACCATTTATCACCCCACCAACAGCAGTTATCACTACACCAACAACAGTTATCACTGCTCGTGCTGCAGTCACCATTACACCAACAACATTTATCACCATTCCAACTAGGAATAATTACAAAAACAACATTTATCACAATACCCATAAAAGTTATCACTGCTCGTACGAGGCTTTACTGCCATACAGAAGGAACTAAGGACACAGGCTTGATAGACCAGGTCTTTTGATTTGGCAGTAAGCTTCCTGTACTTCCAGATTCTTGTTATTAACTTGCTCATTGTTATTCCTGCCTCAAACATCCTTATGTTGATTTCCAACAACAGGTATCGCTACACCAACACCAGGTATCACCACACAAAGAACATGTATCGCCACACCAACTACAGTCACCGAGACACCAATAACAGTTATCCCATCACCAAGTACAGTTAACCCCACATAAACAACAGTTATCATCACACCAACAACAGTTATCACTACTCGTACTGCACTCACCGCCACACTAACAACAGTTATCAACACACTAGCTAGACACAGTTAAACTACCAACTGGTATCACCACACCTACTACAGTCACCGCCACACGATTAACAGATATAATCACACAAACAACAGCATACACCAACACAACAACAGTTATTACCACACCAACAACAGCTATCACTAAACCAACAACAGTTATCAATACTCATACTATTGTCATCACCGAACCAACAATAGTTATCACCAAACCACTTAGACACAATTGCACCAACAGCAGATTTCACCACTCGAACGAACTACGGTTATCACCACAAATATCCCATTAATCACCCCACCAACAACCAATAACACCATACAAACTACAGTCATAATGAAATCAACAACAATTATCACTATTTTGTATTACAGTCACCACCACATCAAAAACATTTATCATCACATTAACAATTGATAATTACACCAACAACATTTATTAGAACACCGTCAACAGTTATCACCATTCGTACAACAGTTACCGCCACACAAACACCATTTATAACCATACAAACTACAACTTACATTAGAACAACAACAGTTACCATCACAATACGAACAATTATCATCATACATCAGTTATCACAAAAGCAATAAAAAAGTTATAACTACTCGTACTACAGTCACCACCACACCAACAATAGTTATCAACACACCAACTATTCACAGTTATATCTACAATAGATATCACCATAGAAACAAAAATCACCACCACACAACCAATAGTTATCACCACTCGAACTAAAGTCACCACCGCAACAACATATATCACCACGCCAACTACAGTCATAACTAAATCAATAACAGTTATCACCACACCAACAACATATATCACAACGCCAACTACAGTCATAACTAAAACAACAACAGTTATCATCGTACCAACTACAGTCACCACCACATCAACAACAAGTGTCTCTACACAAACTAAGGTCACCGCCACACCAAAAAAAGTTAGACCATACCAACCACAGTCACCTGCATATAAACAACAGTTATCTCCGCACAAACAACAGTTATCACCATGCAAACGATAGTTGTCACCACGCTAACACAGTTAACACACCAAATACAGTTGTCACCATACAAGCTACAATGACCACCCACAAACAAAAGTTACCACTAAACATAGTACAGTCATCACAACACACACAAATCAGTTATCGCCACACCAACAACAGGTATTAATACACCAGCTGCAGTCATCACAACACAAACAACAAGTACAACCACACCAATTATACTCAACACCAAAGCAACAACAGTTATCGCTACACCAACAACAGTCACCGTCACACCAACAATATTATAACCAATAGTTATAAGTGCATCAACAGTCTACACATCTACACCAAGAACAGTTATTAAATACCAACTATAATTATCATCACACTAATTATAGTAACCATCAGATCAAAAACAGTTATCATCACTCGTACTGCAGTCACCATAACACCAACAGCAGTTATCACCACACAAACTACAGTCATAATGAAATCAAGAACAGTTATCACTACACCAACATCAGTTATAGCTACTCGTACTAGAGTCACCACCACACCAGCAACAGATATTATCACACCAACTACAATCACCGCCACACGAACAGCAGTTCTCACCATACGAAGTGCAGTCACCAACACTAACAATAGTTATAACCACAAGCTACATTTACCGCTACTCGCAATACAGTGAGCACCACACCAACAACATTTATCAGCACAACAACTATTTATAATTACACCAACAATAGGTATCACTACACTAAATACAGTCACCGCCACACCAACAACAATTATCACCACTCATACTAATCATCTCCACACCGGTATCAATTATCACCACACAAACAATAGTTATCATCACATCAGCTAGTCACAGGTACACTAAAAACAGATATCACAACACAACCTACAGTCACCACGCCACCAACAGCAGTTATCACTACACCAACTTCATTCATAAATAGATTAACAACAGTTATCATCACTCTAACTACAGTCACCATCACACCAATAACAATTATAACCACACCAACAAAAGTTATCATCACACCAACTATCCATAAGTTCACCAAAACAGATACAATAACAACAAATGCAGTCACCGCGACACCAACAGCAGTTATATCCACACCAACTACTATCATAACCAAATCAACAACAGTTATCACCACACCAAAGACAGTCACTACCATTCCAACACAGTTATAACCACATCAATAACAGTGATAACCACACTAACTACAAGTTTCACCACGCCGACTACAATGACCACAAGACCAACAATAGTTGTCAACATTCGCACTACAATCACCACTACACAAACAACAGTTATCAACACCAAATGCAGTCACCACCACATAAACAACAGTTACCGTTATGTGAAACGACATGTATAGGGCATTAAAATCATGGAAGATACGCGAAACGAAACACACACACACACAAAACGGATTGCCAAGAACTTGTCACTAAAGTGGCGAAGGGGCCCCAGAGTTAAGACTGTGTCAACCAAGTGGCGGTTGGCACTGAATCAGTTAACCGAATGGGAAAATACTGAGCAACTAACGAAACATCTCGTCCAAACTTATGAATAGTAGGAAACTTTGTTAGCGAAACGGGAAAATTATTGGGCATGTTAAGAAATATTTCAACCAAAATTATAAATATTTAGACACAACTTTTCATTTTTATTTTTGCGCTCGCTGGCTTTGAACTCAAGCATAGTCCATACACACTAACTATAGTAGTAATGAACTGAATTTTGCGTGTTGATTAGTTTTTTCTATTAACAAGTTTTTCCCCAACAAGCGAAAACACTTCGACTTCAGAGGTAAAAAAAAAAACAACTTATAAAAAGCAGGAAAATGTGTTAACCGATTGGGGAAAGTATTGGCCAAGTAAAGAAATATATCATCCAAATTTATAAAAAAAAGTAGGACAATTTGTTAACCAAATGTGAAAAAAATATTGACCAAGTAAAGAACTATCGTGTCCAAATTTAAAAAAAAAAAAGTAGGAAACTTCGTCAACTAAACGGTGTCAACAACTCAACTGACAGGCCTCATCGGGTACTTCTCACACACCCATACAAGACAACTTGCAAGTCGTGTGGGAGGCAAAATGCATGGTCCATTTTATTGCCGTTGGCTCGCTTACAAGCGGTAAACAGTCGCTAATGCAATACACAATATACAGCCACAGAATTATCTAACACAAACGGTTAACCCTATGCTAGTTCTATCTATTAGTGAACACAAAACTCCTAACGCTATTCTAAACGATGT
The DNA here is from genome assembly GCA_963921405.1 of Cepaea hortensis. Classification (NCBI taxonomy): domain Eukaryota; kingdom Metazoa; phylum Mollusca; class Gastropoda; order Stylommatophora; family Helicidae; genus Cepaea; species Cepaea hortensis. The sequence goes on from OY992893.1 coordinate 78,235,526, forward strand.
GAACGCCTCAAGTCCAGTCTCCCGTCTGCCTAACCTCTCTCCCGTGGTTACCCACCACGCGGGGTGACCTTCACCTTCGTGCGTGTTACCTCACATCGCACTCTGCTGGCAAACGTGGCCTGTTGAGTGTCTACTCAACTGTGCTATGGCTTCACGAGGTGTGGTACTATCGTGATTAGAGTGCTAACTCTCTGAACACCGCCTGCGTGTCTCATGAGGGAGTGGCTAACCCTCTCCCATTACCTCATCCCCCCTGCCCTTGCCTCGGGCACCGTATCTCCTCCTGGTCTCTTCAGGGTTGACCGCTCTCCCTGGCGGAGGGGATGCGGTCGAGTCTTTGACACACACCCACCCCTCTTGTGTTGCGTCATCAACTTTCACTCATTGGTTGTGACGCAAGAGGTTCCCAAACAAAAAATTAGTGTCTCTAATTTTTGTCAAAGACTCTAGATAACCTGGCTTTGGGCATTCCAATAGACTATTAATAACTATTGTCACAATGTAGCAAAGCCTTACTTGGCTACTGGCAATCGCCACAAACTTGACTGGTTGGCGTGAGCCCCTTCTCACATGCTATATTATATTTATCAGAGGTATGTCTGAACCGGACCGTTGTCTTATAAGACCTGCCCTCACATAGTAAATTAACTTACTACCCATACAAAGTTGACTTTCTTAGGGTCAACACATGAATTATTTCATGTCCCCCATATAATATTTAACAACCATTCTACAAGAGTGTGTGCGACAGGCTTTACCTCCTTCGCTTCCGCGCGTAAGACTTTATTTCACTGTTAATTTAGTTCTTCGTTGTCTATTATGTCCCCTGGCCCCATAGTTATCTGTCTTTGATTTACAAATAGTGTATGCAATTTATATGTTTGTTTTTCTGTTTGTTTGTGTGTTTGGATGTAATAAATCTACTAATCTAATTTCTATCCTCTATTTATAAATTCTATGTGTATGTATGTTAGTTTTTTGAGTGTCATAATTTGGTTCAATGTGGCCACAAAGAGGTGTATAACACTAATTCGTGACTACATTCACTTGCCATGAAACCCAAAATACTGTAATCTAAGTTCTAAACTATATTACAGACAACACATTCACACTAACACAATTTCACTAACGAAAACTTTACATTCTAACATACCATTGTAATTCTATAACTAAGTATTTAATGTGTTACCTAAATTTATTAAATTTGTTATGTTAATTATATGATATGATTATATTACTTCTTATTTTTTTCTAATCTAAGTGATGTAATCTAACTATTTAAATGCAATTGTTGTGATGTGAGTTATGTACCTTAATTAAATGGATTATGTGACCACAATTTATGTACTTTTCTAAATACTATGCTAAATAATGTTTTTAAATGCACAAAGGAATTATATGAGTGATGTTCTTAATCTAACTGGTGTAAATGCTGTATGTTACCTTATCTACTCTTTTTAATCTATTATGATGTAAAATGATGATACTAATAAATGGTAATATTTGAAAGATGGTATGGTTTCATTAAGATGGAATAAACTAACTACAATGAAACTAAGTGAAATATAACAATCTAAATGGTACTATTCATATCATAAATTTAATTTAACTTGTAATAAACTATTCTTATGTCTAAACTAATATTCTAATCTAATTTTAATGGGTTAATTACTGTACTAACTACATTATTAAAATAAATGAGAACTGTTATAGTTCCTAACCTACATCTAATTTATCACTATCTTAAAATATTATATTACATATCACAATAAGTTTATATACATAGTATTTGGTTTACACAGGTTAGTAGTTGCCTTCATGTATGTGCAATGGTTGTATAGGCATAATATAACCACACACTTTGCCTGGGTATCTGAAATACATTACACAGTCATCTTAATGTTCTCTCGGTAGTGCACGTGTAGAGTTCGCTGGTGTTGTAGTTCTGTCTTTTCGTGTCTGTAATTAAGCACTGTTCTGACACTGTTTTCTGCGGTTCATATATATGATACACCGGAATGGAGCTTAGTTGGAAATGAGCTGTCCTAGTTCACACGGTGGTATCTAAGTATAGCAGCACAGTTCTTAATCTGATGTCCACGGACACATGATAGTTCAGTGTTTTGGTACATGATTACGCCAATAATGTGGATATGTATGTAAGCTATTTTACATCTTATATTATCAGATACCCATGTACCAACCATCACTCTACATTTAACTGTTGGATTTCAGGTATTTCTACCCCAGATGGTCTACTAAGGGTATCAGCTAGGGTGTTGTCTTTCCCCTTAATATGCTCTATACTGAACGTATAGTTTTGAAGGATAAGAGACCACCTGTATATCCTGTCGTTTCGGTGCACACCAGTCTGAATGACCGTAATGGGAGAATTGTCGGTCTGGATAATGAAGTGCACACCCGCCAGAAAGCGGTGGAGCTTTCTCACTGAGTAGATGACGCTCAGGGCCTCCAGTTCTGCTATCGAATATCTGGACTCGGTAGGTGTGATCTTACGGCTCACGTAGCAAATCGGATGGAAGATGCCCTCATAAAATTGGCCTAGGACTGCAGCGATGGAGATCCTGCTGGCATCTGTCCTAAGATAATAAACGAGCCCAGGGTTAGGCAAGCGGAGGATGGGAACATTACTAAAAAGAATTTTCAATTTTGACAATGCAGAAATTAATAATGCATCTTTCACATCCAATTTTACTGATGCTTTTAGCACATTAGAAAATACACTTGTAATTTCAGCTAGGTTTGGAATAAATTTACTGTAGTAATTAACTAATCCTAAAAGACTTCTAACCTGCTTTTTCGTAGTAGGCATGGTTAGATTCATAATTTTTGTAATAATCCTATTGTCAGTCTTCAGTTGACCTTGAGAGATGACATGACCCAAAAATTCAATTTCTTTTAGGCCTAATTCGACTTTGCTCGGTTTGACAGTGAGACCGAAGAGTCGCAACCTATCAAAGACATGTCTCAGTTTCAGTAAGTGTGTAGTCCAGTCTTCAGTATGGACACATATATCATCTATATAGGTCACAGTATTCGTCACTCCATGTAATAGATCTCTAGTTAAGCGTACGAAAGTGGCAGGAGCATTTCGAAGTCCGAAAGGAAGAAATCGCCACTCGTATAGTCCTAAAGGGGTTGAAAACGCAGTAAAATGCATAGATTGAGGCTGCATAGGGACCTGCCAATATCCCTTAGTAAGATCTAGTTTTGAAAAGATTTTTGAAGTAGACATGTCCAAGATAAGATCTTCGCAGGAAGGAATAGGTTCTGCGTCGATCTTAGTGATGTTATTGAGTTTTCGATAGTCTACGCACAGACGAATTGTGGAATCCTTCTTCTTAACTAGGACGATTGGAAAAGAGTACTCAGATGTAGACTTTTGGATAATCCCGCTAGCTTCTAAATTAAGAATTTCCTTATTTAGATTTTCCCTATAGCTGAGTGGGATAGAGTACGGCCTACATTTAATAGGCTTAGAATCCGAAAGAAGAATGGAGTGTTCGATTCTGTCCGTCCTACCTGGGATGTCAGAGAATAAGTCTTTGTATTCAGTAACTAACTCCACTAATTGTCGTCGTTGAATGTCTGTTAGTCCCTGATCTATATATATGCTGTCCACTGTCGCAGTTTTGTCTACAATGGGAACAGGTAGTTCCATTCCGTCGTCGTCTACCTGATTCAGTACCGTGGTGGTGCTAAGTGTGTATTCTGTTAACTCACTGGGTGTATTGCCATTGTCGGAACTGCCAGTCTCGCTAACTAGTGTAGTTGCGTTGTGTATGTCTGTCGTCTGATCACTGGGTGTTGGTGCACTCTGTTCGTCTGTCACTACTTCTGTTTCTTGTCTTGTATAGTAAGGTTTCAACATGTTGACATGGAATATCTTTAAGTGTCCGTTTATCGATATTTCATAGTCAACATCTGAAATTCTGCGTACCACCTTGAATGGCCCTTGCCATGAGGTTAATAGTAAATTTCTTTTGTCTGGAAGTAGCAAGAGTATGTCTTGATCTGGTTCAAGTTCAATTGTTCTTGTCCCTTTGTTGGCATATTGGCGGTAGATTTGACCCTTCCTCTCCAAAGCTGCCTTAGCTATAACACACGATTTCATGATCTTGTCTCGTGTCTCTGTCACCATTTCATAAGGTGTTTTTGGGGTAGGAATTTCTATCGAATTTGTTAGTACCTGATGGTAAATAGTTAGGGGTCCACGTGGGTTAGCCCCGTAAACTAATTCAAAGGGTGAGAAACCCGTGCTAGAATGGGGAATCTCCCGATAGGCGAACAGCACTGTTGGTAACAGTGTATCCCAATCAGCTGGGTTTTCTGCTGTAACCTTAGCCAGCATGTGCTTTAGGTCCCCATTAATTTTCTCTACTATTCCATTGCTGGCTGGATGGTAAGCTGTCGTAAAATGTTGCTTAATGCCTAACATTTTTGTAAGGGCTTGCGTTGCAGCCGATATGAACTGAGTTCCACGATCGGATAAAATGGTCCGTGGGAATCCGAATCGTGAGAACAGGTGTAGAAATACATTGGCAACGTCTTTGGAGGTGATGTATTTCAAAGCTACTGCCTCAACCCACCTTGTACATAGGTCGACCATTGTCAATATGAAGCGATTTCCTTTGCTGGACACCTGGTTTAGGGGTCCAACAATATCTACCGCCACACTTTCAAATGGCCTAGAAGCCAGTGTAGAAGGCTGTACCTCAGCTGTAGGATGTTTACCTTTACGTACCAATTGTTGACAGACATTACACGAACGACAAAATAATTTTATGTCATTGCAAAAACCTGGCCAATAGAAATGAGCCTGAATTCTGGCCCTGGTCTTATCATATGCAAGATGACCAGCAAACGGTGACTCATGTGCAATCTTTAGCACAGTTAGACGATGTTGTTCAGGTAACACCGTTTGCTGAATCTCATGGTTACCAGTAGTATAATATCTAGTTAAAATACCATTGTTAAGTCTAAAAACCCAAGATGCATTTTTGGTCACTTTGGCTTTATCTTTTAACAATTTTAAGTATGGAGACACACTAGTATCAGCTTTTTGCTGTTCTATAAATTTCTGTCTGCTGGTGTCATCTGTGCCAGTTGGGGAAAGCAACAGTAGTCTCTCATCTTGTAGTGTGTCTTGATGTTTCACACTGTCTGCTCTTGTTGTTGCATTAGCTGCATTTAATTTCTCCCATGCAACTATTTCCTCATTAGTACATTGTTTCAGTTGAGGTAAACACCCCAAAATTAAATCAGTACAAGGGTTGTTAAGTATTGCACAAGTAAAGGTACCAGAAAGAAACGGAGAATCAATACGGGCTTTTGCCAAAGGGTAAGTCTCAATGTTACCCGAAAAGGTTCGGCATCTGACAGTGTCACCTGTGTAATCACCCGGGCTCACTAGTTCTTTCCGAAGACCGATAAGGGTGCTGCCGCTGTCCAGCAAACATTGACATGGTACATCATTGACCATTGCATTGTGGAACACTAACTTGCCTCTGGAGGCTAATGCTGCATTCACACTCACAGATGAGCATGGTACTGTATGTCCACATTCTAGTCTTCCGTCTGCATGGAATTGGTGACATCGTTCACAGCTGTCAAAGCTTAACATATCGTTAGCAGCACACACATCCTCTGCTTGGTTAGTTGGTAAGTCACTTTCAATCTCACACTCATTCTCACTACCACTATCTGAAGAGGTGTCGATCAACATAGCGTTGTTAGCTTTCAAACGTTGGCGGCCAAGGCACTTATTAGAATAATGGCCATAAACAACTTATAAAAAGCAGGAAAATGTGTTAACCGATTGGGGAAAGTATTGGCCAAGTAAAGAAATATATCATCCAAATTTATAAAAAAAGTAGGACAATTTGTTAACCAAATGTGAAAAAAATATTGACCAAGTAAAGAACTATCGTGTCCAAATTAAAAAAAAAAAAAGTAGGAAACTTCGTCAACTAAACGGGGAAATTTATTGCCCAAGTTAAGACATTTTTTAACCACACTTATAAAAATCGCAGCCAAACCTATGAAAAGTAAGAAAATATACTAAACAAAGTAACGAAAATGTTGACCAAATTAAGAAATATTGTGACCAAATTAATAAAAAGCAGGAAAATGTGCTAGCTAAATGGGAAAAATATTGACCAAGTAAAGAAATATCTCGTCCACATTTATAAAAAGTAGAAAAATGTTTTACCCATATGGGAAACATATCGATCAAGTAGGAAAATTTGTTAAGCAAGTGGGGAAAATATTGACCAAGTAAAGAAATAACGTATCCAAACTTATAAAATGTAGGAAGCTTCGTTAACCAATCAGGAAAATTATTGTTCAAGCAAAGAAATATTTCAACCATTCTTATAAATATGTAATGCAAACCTATAAAATGTAGGAAAATGTGTTAACCTAATGGGAAGAATACTGCCCAAGTAAAGAAATATTTCAACCACACTTATAAATCATCATAATCTAGTGCAATGCCGCCTGGCGTGGGCGTTCATGACTCTCCTTATATCTCGTTTTTTCCCCATTTATGGATCAAGTCTGCCGTTGATATTCCTCCATGCCACCGTCGCAATCCATCCAGCATCATTTCTCGTGGTCTGCCTCTGCCTCTCCTCTCTTCGATCTTTCCAGTTGTCCAACGCCTCTCTTCTCATCACATGATCAAAAATCTAAGCTGTTTGTCTCTTTCTTATTGTTGTATATAAAGTTCTAGTTTCATTAGCCTTTTTCAGGTATTCGTTGTTAGTTACTTTGGCAGTTCAAGGAAGTTAAAATTAATTTTTTTTTTTAAATTATTTCCAGTTTGAAAGTATTATGTAGAAATTTAATTTTTAATTTTTTGTGAAATTTTATTGTTGAAATTTATTTTTGTTTCATTTAACGATAGTGAGTTATTGCATCAGATACTTTTCACTGTCTGAAATACAGCTGTTGTTTGCGTAGGGGACAGACGATTATCTCCAGTAGGTTGGGAAATTCGCTCAGTCAGCAGAAAACCAGTTGTGGTGTAACCTAAGATAATGTTAGTGTTAAGTGGTATGAAACGTTTAATGTCGGTTAGAAGATGTGATAGATGGTATTCAAGGGATCAGTAAGGCAGTCGTTGCTTTAATAAAGGCCGCCTCCGTAACAGACTGGTTTGAGACTTGACGCTATTGCGGTTGTGAACTGACAAAGTTGGATAGACGAGGATAAAGTAAGAAATGTTATTTTAGCTAGACTTCGAGAAAACCTTTGTAATGTTGAGAGATGAATGAAGGAAGGTTAATGTAGCGGACAGCATACCTCAGAGTAGCTGCAGACACAGACCACCCACTACATGAGGCGCTGGACGCAGTTAAGGGTCAGCGACTGATAAGATGGAAATCATGGATGGCTCAGGTAGAGGATACGATCAGACAGGTGTGCATCTTGGAGAACATTAGGCGAGGAGAGGAGTGGGTCAGAGTGCCAGCGGAGCAGTCAAACTTGTGCAGAGTTATAATCACATTAAGCCGGGAGTGCATGGAGTGGCCAGCAGTGGCCACATAAGTGGAAATCCAGCAACTAATTCAGAACAATGCTCACTCGGGTGATGTGATCATCTACACAGATGGTTCGGTATAAAAAGGTGAGAGAACTGGCTGGGGGTTCATAGCCAAAGCGAATGGTCAACGTTTGATGGAGGAGAGAATGGCATATGATACCACAACATTCAGCTTAAGAATGGAGGTAGAGGTAGTCATTGTGGCTCTCCACTGGATGGAGAATACGACACACAGACACACACACACACACACACACACACACACACACATCGTGATTGTAAGTGACTCAGAAAGTATGCTGGCGAGAGTGAGGACGGGCAGGCTTCGTGCGGAGTGGCTTGCTTCGCTTCGGAGGTCACGGGTGACAAGCATCGCCTGGATCTTTTCTCCGGGGCATGCCTGTGTGCTGGGAAATGAACAGGCGGACAGATTGGCTGGCTCTGCAGAACTTGGTGGAGTATTGATACATGACAAGGCAGACGTGATTGCGGCCTTGTGGGAGCACGTGTACACCTCGGAGGAGCAAATGGATTACCACGGTCTGGCAAGAATGATACAGCGAGGTGTGATGAGGGGATCTGGTCGACGCTCAACGCTCAGAGGAAAGACGAGACAGACATATATTCAGATTGCTACTGGTACTAATTGTGTTGGAACTCTTCGCTGGCTGCTGAGGATGGGGACGGAGCGCTTATGGGATTGCCCCGAATGATGTGATGTCGATTCCTAAATCAATCAATTACTTAGTCAATCATGTAGCGGACATTATGGTATTGAAACTTGAAGATGTCAGCCATTGGGAAATGGCCCATTGGTGCCGAATACTCAGATGTTATCGAACTAGGTGGAGCCACAGACTTCATTATCGTAAATGTTGTTATGACTGTTTCATTGGAGCTCATGTACAATGAAAGTTTGGAGTTCTTAGTGCTGTGACATGGAACACTTGTGAAGCTGTCTATGAAAGACAGAGCACCTTTGCGGTAAAAGAAAAAATAAGAGTGTGGAGCGAAGAGTGATTAGTGTGTTTAAGTGTTACTTTAGAAGGTACTTTGGAATGGTAAGTTGAACCTTTCGGTAATGTCAAAAAGAGAAAGTGCTTCCGTTGATGATTATGTAGTGTGAGATGCCTTTTTAGATAATAGTTCACGGCACTCTTAACATAACTATCCACCCATCCATCCATCATGTGCCATGCCGGTAAGCGTGGGCGGTTATGTTCTGCCATCTCACTCGATCACCAGAGTCGTGGATCAGCTCCGTGTTTCTGTCTCGACCATGCCACAAGGCCAAGCCATCCAGATACTTGCTGCTAGGTCTTCCCCTTGGTCTGTTCCCCTCAATCTTACCAGTTGTCACCAACTTCTCCAAATCATTTCCTCTCATAACATGCCCAAAAATGTGACTGTCTACGTCTAATGTCTCTAATCAGTTTACGATCTTCATTTGTTTCTTGAAGGACTTGTTCATTGGTATTTCTGGCTGTCCATGGTATTCTTTGCATTTTCCTCAGAAACCACATTTCCACAGCCATCAGATGTTTTTCAGCCTGACTGCTCATTGTCCAAGCTTCTCATCCATATAAAAGTACAGGTTCTATGTAGCATCTCAACACTCTTTTTCTCGTTTTAATTGCCATCTTTTTATTGGATAGTATGTTTTTCATCTTGCTAAAGGCTACTTTTGCCATGGCGATTCTTGTTCTAATCTCTTCAAGGCATCTTCCATAAGATGTTACTACTGTTCCGAGATAATTGTACCTATTCACTTGTTGAAGAATATTCCTATTTACTTGTATATTACATTGTGGTGTTTCGTTCTTCCCAGTGACGACCATAATCTGTGTCTTTTTACAATTTAATTCTAACTCTAGTTGTTCACTGTGTGTAACAACCGAATCTAATAAATGTTGCAGGTCCTGTTCATTGTCTGCAATCAAGACTGTATCATCTGCATATCTAATGTTACTGATGCATCGTCCCCCAATGTTGATTCCTTCAATATCTTCAATATTTCTGAAAATACTTTAACTGTACAAGGAAAACAGATCTGGAGACATTACACATCCCTGTCTCACACCTCTCTTAATAGGCTGATATTGGCTTACTTCATTATCAACTCTTATGGCAGCTTGTTGTTTCCAATATATGTTTTTTTTACAAGTCTAAGATCTTTTTCATCAATTTGTAGATCTTCAAGCATCCTTATCATGTTGACATGTCTCACTTTATCGAAAGCCTTTGTGTAGTCAATAAAGCAATGGTGTAGATCTTTGTTTACTTCTATAGAACGTTCGATTACGGTTTTCAGTATATACACAGCATTTACTGCACCCTTGCCTTCTACAAACCCACATTGTTCTTTTCCTATTTCAGGTTGTAATTTCCTCCTAACTCTTTGCATGATAATTCTTAGCATAACTATAGAAGCTACCCTTTTCCTAATTTGGGTAATTTGATCAACATATTTCTTACTTTGCCATAATTTTTTCTTAATTCGGTCAACATTTTTGTTACTTTGGTTAATATATTTTCTTACATTTTACTGGTTTGCCTGCGATATATATATACACACACACATACATAACTTACACATAACATATATATATATATATATATATATATATATATATATATATATATATATATATATATATATATATATATATATATATATATATATTAGCATATCCTTTACAGGACTTAGCTGTCAACACTAGCATCTTTCAGCTGTATGTTGATCTCTTGGCAAGATTACGCTCAGTAGTTTATATATATATATATATATATATATATATATATATATATATATATATATATATATATATATATATATATATATATATTAGCTGACCAGGCCCGGCTTCGCCCAGGCCATGGCGGGGATCTATCTATCTATCTATCTATCTATCTATCTATCTATCTATCTATCTATCTATCTATCTATCTATCTATCTATCTATCTATCTATCTATCTATCCATCCATCTATCTATCTATCTATCTATCTATCTATCTATCTATCTATCTATCTATCTATCTATCTATCTATCTATCTATCTATCTATCTATCTATCTATCTATCTATCTATCTATCTATAGCCAGGGGACTTAACCTAAGATATAGCAATGCTACTAAATGTTATGTCCCTTTATATATTGTTTCTCATGTTAAGTCATGTAATTTAATTATTAAATTTTAGTAAGTCAATAGCTGATTCTACACTATAAAACTACGACAGTTGGTTGCACAGGAATGAAAAGACGACGTGTAGAAAATTTCATCTCAATCGGATGGACCGTTATCGAACGCATCCAACACATCCCCAACCACCCAGCCACCCACATACAGTCTATTATATATATATATATATATATATATATATATATATATATATATATATATATATATATATATATATATATATATATATATATATATATATATATACAGGGTCTGTTGAAATATTTCTTTACTTGGTCAATATTTTCCCCACTTGGTTAACACATTGTTCTACTTGATCGATACTTTTCCTATTTGGGTAACAAATTTTCCTACTTATTATAAGTTTGGGCGAGATATTTCTTTACTTAGTCAATATCCATGTAGCTAAAACATCATACTATTTTTGTTTATAAGTTTGGACGATATATTTATAAGATTGGTCAATATTTCTCCCATTTGGTTAAATATTCCAACTTTTTAAAAGTTTGGCCGCGATATTTCTGTGCATGGCCGCTGTTTTCCCATTTGGGTAACACATTTTCCAACATTTTATAATATTGGACGAGATATTTCTTTAATTGGTCAATGTTTTTCTCATTTGGATAACACGTTTTCCTAATGTTTACAAGTGTGATCGCGATATTTCTTTACTTAGCCAATATTTTTCCCAATTGGTTAACACATTTTTCTACATTTTATACGTTTTGTTGAGATAGTTATAAGTTGGTTGAAATATATCTTTACTTGTCCAATAGTTTTCCCGTTTGGCTAAAACATTTTACTATTTTTCATAAGTTTGGACAAGATATTTCTTTGCTTGGTCAAAATTCTTCCCATTTGTTAATATATTTTCCTAATTTTTATATGTTTGGCCGAGGGGTTAGCAGCTTTCTCCGCTAACTCCGAATACTCTCGTCACGTGACGCGACGAGAATTAGCAGTGGTTCGAATCGCAAAAGTGACTTATGAGAGTATGGAGCCGGTCGCTCAGAAAGTCGTGGCGTGCTGATGAGCGTAATCTAGCCTAGGAATCAACATACAGCTGAAAGATGCTGGTGTTGACCGCAATATCCTGAAACAGGATGGAAACGCGGGAAAAAAAAAAAAAAAAAAAAAAAAATGTTTGGCGGCAATATTTCTTCACTTGGCCAATGTTTTTTTGTTTTTTTTTTTAAATTTGACTTACAAAGTTTCCTACTTTTCATATATTTGGATGAGATATTTCTTTACGTGGTTAATATGTTTCCTACTTGGCTAACAAATTTTATATTTTTCATAAGTTTGGTTGAAATATTTCTTTAATAAAACACTATTTTCCCCGTATGTTAACAATGATTCCTTCTTTTCATAAGTTTGGACAAGATATTTCTGTATTTGGCAGACATATTTAACATTTGTTTAAGACATTTTCCTACTTTTAATTAGTTTGACTGACCTATTTATAAGTTTAGTTGAAATATTTCTCTCTGTGACCGATATTTCTTTGGTGTTAAATTTGGTTAAGAAAGTCTCCTACTTTTCATAAGTTTTGTGGATACATTTATAAGTGTGACCGATATTTTTGCAATTTGGCTAACATATTTTCTTATTTAAATTTTGAAGTGTTGCATAGAACCTGTAATTGTTTCTGGATATTATACAGGGCAATGAGTATTTTCATTGAAAAACATATATTGGCAATTGAAATGTGTTTCTGGGGAAAGATGCAAAGACTCCTATGGACACATAGAGATAATGACAGTGTAAATGCCTGATATGAGTCGTGATAACTACGGTGGTCAGGACAACTCGTGACATGCCATGTTACATGAGATGCCTAAGTCGCGACAGCTTGTTGTTTTCGTATGTATATTATACATCTGATAACTTCGCCGCAGAAAATAGGGAGTAAATAGGGAGTCTCTGTGGCGAAGTGGTCAAGCCGTTTGACTCGTGCTTCGAAGGTTGTGGGTTCGATTCCTGGTCGCGTCCTTCGGTTTAAGAGTTACATGTTTCAGAGACTCCCGTGGGGCGTCGCTAAAAGCTACGGAGTTTGTGCTTTGTGCGACGTTTTCCGTGCTGCGGAAAGAGACCGAACCGTATGGGATAAAACCCGGTGCAATGAAATCGACCCTGTCGACTTTAAGCGACATTTTACATCTGATAACAATCGCTAGCTGATAAGTAAAAGGCACGTCTTCCCTCAGCCTGGCATCAGTGATCACATCTCTCCTCTGTGTCTACGAGACCGATTTAGCAGGACACTCTGGAAAAGAGAGAGAGAAGGGAGACCATTTTAAATTTCCGATGCTCTGTTGACAAGGTTGTGAAATCACTCCCATACATGATGATCATCGTGAGTTAGATCCCCTGGTTCGACGATCGACAGGACACCCTTTTCCTTAGTTGCCATGGTGCAGATGGGTAGAATTCGGGTATCTGATGTGAATGAATTGAAGTTGCTGCTGATAATTGAAGGACACACGAACTTTGGAAGTAAAAACAGGACGACGGTTGTTCCAGGAAATGACGTTTCTCTTCTTACGAATCAAATTGCCGCACATGGTCACACAGACATACTATCATTAAACTAATTTACATTAATCCTGCGACTACTACAACTAACATATCGGCGGCAATATATAGTTTGCCATTGCCGAACTCATAATTCAGAGCCATGCGTCGGTACCACGGTCTCCGCTCGAGTGACGTAATTTGTAACCGTTCTTTTACTGCATTGTTCATTTAGAATGCGCACTTCTTTGTGTCAATTCAATATTACTGGTGACAATTATTCAGTATGTTTTGTGTGAACTCGTATGTTTCTCTTATCACCATCTTCTCCCTTCAATAGATTTTATCATAGCTTTTTTCGTAACATGACAGTAGTAATCCTCTTAACCACGTGTCCCGGATGTAGACTTACACATGTGACTAGGTGTAGAGCCAGCTTTGACCAGCGTCAGTCAGTGAGCATTTGTACTGGATGTATCCTTATATGTGTGCCCGGAAGCACCGTCATCTTTTACAGGATGTAACCATTACCCTATTGTCCCTGATGTACCCCTTACACATGTGATCATGTGACCGTTTTTACACCAACGCACAGCGCGATAACGAAGCTTGTATCTCTAACACATCGGTCGTTGTATGATGATAGTGTTTAAGTCCCATCCACTACAGACAGCAATAACCGCCATTATATTACACAGTTGGTCACTTTTCATTAGATATACAATGGGAAAACCCAATGCCTTCTGACGATCGGATTCTCAAATATGAAACGAAGCTGTGGATAGTTGACCTCCTATCCCATGCCACCGTCTTTTACTTTAAACAGCAAACATACTATTTTAAATATTACCTCGTATATCCTATTACGTATAGTATTTACAGGCAATTACTAAATACCAGCCGTGGTACACATCCTGTGGAGCTATTGACAGATGCAAAATCAGTGTTGGAGGCGCACGTGTCTGGTTAATTGCCAGTACTAAGGACTCTACATTCTGAACTTAGCAGTCGGCATAAGGTCACCATACAGAGAATACCATAACACTGTGGAGTACCCTGAAATGAGAGAGATGATCGACTGGCTAAGAAAGGAGCAAAATAAAGAACAGTCTGATGTGCCCGTTACATGCTACCAAAGGAACATTTATAGAGAAGAAGACATGCCCGGGGCTTGCCTCGCTGACTTCATTAGGTCGTCACAATTTTGTAGTGATTCTGGGAATGACTTAAAATATCTTCCTAATGTATGAGTGGTATCGAGTGGTACACCTCAGAGGTCGAATCAGTCACTGCGATATTACACTAATTTTTTAGAGTAGAAGACATGCCCGAGGATTGCCTTACTGACTTGCCACCCCGTCTCCACCCTTACGCCACGCCAACCCACTTGTTAGTCACTTAACCACCCCATATCCATGATTCAGCCACGACGACCTCCTCGCTAGGCACATTGCCACCCCATCACCACCATACAACCATGCCGGAACTCGACCCATCTACCTCTTTACCAACGAAAAACCATCTTACACCCACTCCACAGCCACCGCCCCCCCCCCCTTCGCCATTTGGAGAAACAGTACTGTAACTCCACCACACCCGCTCACACGCATATAAACACATCACGACCACTACACCTACTAATATCCACCATCTTTACTTTTTGAGCTTTTCTATTGAAGGGCTGCATGATGATAGTGTTTATACAACTACGGTTCTCTAAAGGTCACTATCTTTTATTTTCAATCAAAAAAATACAGATACATAAAACATAAAGATTCTCTTCAACAAAAAAGCGGAGCAAATCGCAATAATCAGTCGATTTTCTATTCTTGAGTTATCTCTCTTGATCTAATTTTGATAATGCCTGGACAAGGGAATTCGCATTAATATTATGCTATTATAATTGGAAAATTATTTACAAAAGTCACTAAGTATGATAATTCTATTAAATATTAAAAAAAAGAAAAAGATTCAGAACAATGTTTTCCCGCAGTGAATTTGAATAACGAAGACACAAACAATGGATTGCACGATTTATTGCCTGGAATATTTCGCTGCATCTCGTCAGGTACATACTGCAGAATTAACACAACGTAAAGTAAATTAACTAGAAAAATCCATCAAGCTGAAACATACACATTTTCGCACAGTAATGTCAATTGTCTACCACGGTAATTTCAAGCTGACTAACGTGTCTTTCTGTTTGCACAATTCTGGCTTGCGTTGATTGATCATTATTTATTCTGCAGACATTAACAAACGAGTATTTTGTGTGTTAAACAACAAGCGAAAAGCAATGTCTCTGTTAATCACATGGCCGCTTTCGAGGATATGCCTTATTAGATACAAATTAGATTAATAATTTATGTTAGAATATGTAGGAATAAGACAATTGTGTATGGTAATTAGCTTATTTCTTGAAACTATTCTATATCCCCTATAATATCTTAAACCACGAAGGGATCTCAATATTTCATGAGGTTGTAACAAGAATTATGTCCGACTTGCTTACACTGTTTTGGCATTTTGGCTAAGATCAAATTGTTGTGTTTGCCCTCTCAGTACTGCACTTGGTCTTGTCAGGGGCGGAGATGATCATCATACTTTACATCTCCTCACAGTAGCTTTGGGTCTGGTGGACCACTGTGGGCAAATGCTAATAGCCGTATTAAGGACCTATTCCCTTGCTCCCCCAACCAAACTTCAGTCTACCCCGTACACAAACACTGTAGACATGGATCGGAATAAACATTATTTCGTATATCATTTACTCTTTAATAATTAAAGTTTGATTTCTTAAACTCCCAAAACCGGACATAGTTAAGTACCAAAAACACGCGAGATTCGAAAAATAGGTCAAACTGGAGCAGTTTTTTTTTTATGTCACGCCGTAGGTGGTATACTCTTCATATAGTAAAATATACCGTGACATCGGAGGCGCTGCACCTCAAATAATAATTAGGACATCCCTTACTTCTTACAGTCATAACGAAATCAACAAAAGTTATCACCACACCAACAACAGTTACGACTACTCGTACGACAGTCACCAAAACACCACCAACCGTCACCATCACACCAACAACAGTTATCACCACACTAATGAGACACAGATACACCAACAACTTATACCATCACAGCTACTAAAGTCACTGCCACGCAAACAACATATATCACCACTTATACTATAACTGTTAACGCCACACCAACAACAGGCATAATCGCGCCAACTACAGTCTACATCACAACGTCACCTGCTATCATAGCACCAAGAACAGTTATCGCCAAATCAACAACAGTTATCACTACTCGTATTACAGTCACACCCACACCAACTAGTCATAATTACAATAACAACAGATATCACCATAACAATTACAATCAACGCCACGTCAACAGAAGTTATCACCACACGAACTTAGTCATAATCAAATCAACAACAGTTTTCACCAGACTAAAACAGTTATCACTACTCGTGCTACAATCACTACCACACCAACAATTATTATCACTACACCAACTATTAATAATTATACCAACAACAGGTATCACTACACCAACTAGAGTCACCGCCACACAACAGCAGTTATGACCACTCGAACTAGTCACCACCACACCAACAACTGTTATCACCACACCAACAACAGTCACCACCACACCAACAGCTGTTATCGCAACACCAACTACTGTTATCACAACACCAATTACAGTCACCGCAACATCAACAACATATATCATAACGTCACCTACAGTCATCGCCATAACTAATACACTTATCACTACACCAGTTACAGTCACCGTCTCACGAATTACAGTCACGACAACACCAACAATAGTTATCACCACAACAAAAACATTTATCACCTCCAAAAACAGTTAACACCACACCAACTACAGTCATCGCTACATCAAGTACAATTATTACTACAACATCTACCGTCACAGCCAAACCAGTAACATTTATTACCACTAGTAATACAGTAACCACCACACCAGTAACAGCCAACACGAGACCAACAACAATCATCATTACACCAACAACAGTTATCACCATTCGTACTATAGTCACCGTCACACCACAACCGCTATCACAACTTGTACTATAATCACCGTTACATCAACAACAGTTATAACCATAGCAATAACAGTTATCACCACACCAACAACAGTCACCACCACACCACAACAGTTATCGCCACTTCTACTATAGTCACCGTTACGTCAACAACAGTTATAACCACACCAAGAATAGTTATCACCACATCAACAACAGTTAGCACCACACCAACAACAGTTATCACTAATCGTACTACACTCACTGCCACACAAACAACAGTTATCAACACATCAGTTGAGTTGAGTTGAGTTGAGTTAAGAATCGACATCACTGCACTCAGGACATTCCCATACGTTCCCACCGTTATCTGATGAAAAGTTCTCCTGGTCTTCCCTCTCAGTTTTGAGATTCTTCCAGAACCCCTGCCGATCCCCCGCAATCTCATTCTTTCCACATATGGGTTCTCAATCTGTTTTTCCGACTTCTCCACCTGGTCACACAAGCGCACGCCCACTTCCCCCTTGTCCGTAGGCAAGATACCACCAAGAGGTGCATTCCCTGCTAGCCTATCAGCCTGTTCATTCCCCCGTACACCCGCATGGCCAGGGCAAAATATCCATACAATTCTCACAATCTGTGACCTCTGAAGCCACGAGAGCCATTCCACACGAAACATTCCTTTCTCCATCTTGCTAAGCATATTCTTTGAATCCGTAATGAACACAACGTGTGTTGCAGTAGTCTCCTCTAGCCACCGGAATGCTGCTGTTACTGCCTCCACCTCCATTCTCATGCTGGAGGTCGTAGTCTCATATGCCAGGCTCTCCTGTTTCAAGACTCGCCCATTAGCTTTTGCAATAAAGCCCCAGCCACTACGTCTATTTCTCACCACTGCTTGCTTGCTTGTGTTCGTTGGCTTGAGCTCCAACGCGAAGTCCTATATGTCGGATGGAGGCATCCTGTTGTCCAACATCAGTGTGATGTCATACAGGACCTGAGGTTTGCGTGAGTATCCATTGTCCCATGTCTGGCTTATTGGTGTGCAGACTGGTGGTTCCTCGCCGTACAGGCAGACACTCTCCGACTTCGGAGGAGTCGGCGATCCTACTGACTTTAGCCAGGACCCCGAAGGGACCTGTTGCCCAGGACGCTCGACGAGGACGCGTCAATAGGTCTTGGCCAGTATATAATCCGGCCCTGGTGCCTTGGAAACACCTCTGCGTCCCTTTCTCACCGCTGACCCATCGGTGTAGATGACTATGTCACCTTGATGTGTGTTGCTCTGGATCAGCTGTTGCACTTCAAACTCAGTGCGGCCCGCTGCCCATTCTCTGCACTCACGACCCAGTGTTATTATTACATTGTGCCAGTCCGTCATGTCATCCGGAACTACAAACCACTCACTTTCACGATTGATGGTCTCTAGATCACATACCTGACTTATAGAAAGTTCTGCCTGTGCCAAACAGGACCTGCCTCGACTTAGTCTATGACCATTTAGAATATCCATTGCTGCATGCAGCGGGTGAATCCTGTCTGCGATAACTCTCAGGTACCATTTGGCCTGAAGGACCCTATGTATATCCGTCATTGTAGGTAGCGCCAGGATATGCCTCATGCAGATAATTGGTGTGTCCTTTTGTGCACCCCAGTGTTAACCGCATGGCAGCATTCTGTATGAGCTCCAACCTTTCAAGCTGGCGTTGTGATACTGTCAGCAGCCCCAAACCATACTCAATAACAGAAATTATTAACTGTTGAAAGAGCCTGTACGGTATCCTCTGATCTACCCCGGTTGCTGCCATAGCCCTCAATGCATTAAGTCGCCTACCAGCCTTCACCACCAAATCCTCCTCATGAACCTTAAAAGACAAACACCTGTCAAAGGTGATACCCAAGTACTTCAGTTTACTCTCTCGACTAAGAGGACATCCATTCAACATAATACCTGGGACGTCTGCCTTGACGATCCGGTTATCCAGGGAGTACCACACAACCGATGCCTTGTCTGGGTTTAAAATGGCCCCTGCGTCCCTGCACCACTCCGTCACCTTGTTTACCGCCACCTGTACGTCTTTCGCCAAACTGGCCGTCTCTGCCCTGTCTGTACACCAGCACATCATCTGCAAATGTCAAGATTCTACCTACACCTGGTGTCTCAATAGCTGCGATTTTGCTGGTGTAGACATTAAAGAGCACCGGGGAAAAGGCAGATCCCTGCGGCAACCCGGGTGTAGTAGTACAGGGGTCAGAAGTCCAGGAACCCATGCGCAGTGCAACCTTACGCGCATAAAGGACTGCCGCAACCCATCTAACAAGGCAAGGGCAGACCTCCATGTCCAACAGTGTGTGTATTAACCGATCATACCTGACCCTGTTATACGTATCCTCCAGGTCAAGAGCTACCGCCACTGTCTTCTATTTATCCCGGAAGCCCTCGTAGACATCAAATCCAAAAGTTGCAGCATTGGCCCAGGTGTCCTTTCTAGGCCGGTAGCTCCCGAGTCCTTGGGGAAGCAGATTCCGACTTTCCAAATGTTGCTGGAGCCTGAGTGCTACTATCTTTTCGAGGACTTTGCTATACGTGTTTTGCAGGGTTATGATTCGGTATCCATTAAGTCTGGAGTGGTCCTTTCCAGGTTTTGGGAGTGGGACCAGGTAGCTATGCAGCCAATCGTGGGGTATTTCCGCCGTATTGATGCTTAGGTTGAAACAAAGAGCCATCTCCTCCAAGTCCCCATCATTTATGTTCCTCATATCGGAGTACCTCCCCCCATCCGGACCTGGCGCTGTGTCTTTAGCCCGTTTCAGTACCCGTCTAATGTCCTCCACTTTAATCTCACAGTCCCCCTTCCTAGTGACCCGTGACAAAGCTTCTCTGACATTATCTCTAATAGCCCTATCTTGCTGATCAGTCTGTTTTTAAAAATAGCGCAAGTAAAGCCTCCCCTTTGTCTCTGTCAGTTGTCATAGGTCGGTTGTTATCATCATAAACGGTGCCATGTGTACCAGGCATCACCTGTCTCTTCATCTGCCGGTGCAGCCTCCAGAATTTTCCCAATGTCACATCCCCACCGACTTCATTGATAAACTGTTCCCACTTAATCATCTTTGCCTCTGCTGCCTGGAGTTTAAAATCCTGCATATTTGCTTTTTTATACCTTTCAGCCTCTTCCAATTCTGTGTCAACTGAATTGGTTGCTCTCCGCACCCTCTGCCAATTCCTTATGGCCACCCTCTTTCCCCTCCATGAATTCTCGATCTCTGGTATCCACCATGGTGGCTGAGTAAGGATTCTTCTTGTTAGTTTAGATCTTCCCTGTGATTTTAGGTGCCCCAAGAGCGAAGAGTGGTCGCGATCATAACTGAATGCCCTGCGAGCTCTTATAGCCCTAATTGTGCTGGACTTAGGTATCAGCACAGAACAGGGGAGGTGGTCACTTCCATGGTCTCCAAGGACGCTCAATTTTATATCTGATGCCGCCTCTTGGGATACAAACGCCAGGTAGATGGCCGTGCCAGGGTCTCCCGGTATCATTGCTAGCCTAGTGGGTGTAAAGTCATTTAGACAGACAACATCCGTCTCAAACAAGGCCTCAGCAAGAGCAGTACCCTGTCTGTTCTCTCCCGACCTGTCCCATTCCTTGGCGCGGGCGTTGAAGTCACCAGATATCAGATACCTGGTATCTGGAGTGTCCACTGAACCTTTCAACCAGTCCCAACTCTCTCTGCTTATGCAAGATTCCTCACTTACATATACATTTATCAGGTTCCAGCTCTATCGGCCGATTTGTATCCGCATTCCTTGCACCTCTTTACTCTCCTGACACCATCCACTCATATCCAGTATTGGATGTTGTAAACCGTCCTTGACCACCAGAGCCTGCCCATGTCTTCCCTGCCCAGTTGTGTTGATGTAACATGTGTAGCCAGGGCACTTAAAAGAGTTCGTATTCAGTTCTTGTAACATCAAGACAAGGAAGCCGTAGCTGTATCTGCAGACACAGATCACCCACTGCATGAGGCGCTGGACGCAGTTAAGGGTCAGAGACTGATAAGAGGGAAATCATGGATGGCTCAGGCGGAGGATACGATCAGACAGGTGTGCCCCTTGGAAAACATCAGGCGAGGAGAGGAGTGGGTTAGAGTGCCAGCCGTGCAGTCAGACTTGTGCAGAGTTATAATCACATTGAGCAGGGAGTGCAGGGAGTGGCCAGCAGGGGCCACGGAAGTGGAAATTCAGCAACTAATTCAGGAAAATTCTCGCCCGGGTGATGTGATTATCTACACGGATGGGTCGGTGTTGAGAGGTGGGAGAAGTGCCTGGGGGTTCTTGGCAAAAACTAATGGTCGGCGTTTGGTGCAGGAGAGCCTGGCGTATGATGACACTACATCTAGCTTAAGAATGGAGGTGGAGGCGGTCAGTGCAGCTTTCCGCTGGATAGAAAACACGATACATAAACACATTGTGATTGTAACTGACTCAGAAAGCATGCTGAGAAGGGTGAGAACAGGCAAGCTTCGTGCAGAGTGGCTTGCTTCGCTTCGGAGGTCACGGGTAGCAAGCATCACCTGGATCTTTTCTCCTGGGCATGCCGGTGTGCTGGGGAATGAACAGGCGGACAGATTGGCTGGCTCGGCAAAACTTGGTGGAGTATTGATGCATGACAAGGCAGATGTGGTTGCGGCCTTGTGGGAGCACGTGTACACCTCGGAGGAGCAAATGGATCACCATGGTCTGGTTAGAATGAGGCAGCGAGGAGTGACGAGGGGATCTGGCCGACGCTCGACGCTCAGATGAAAGGCGAGACGGACATATAATCAGATTGCTACTGGAACTATTAGTGTTGGAACTCTTCGCTGGTTGCTGAGGATGGGGACGGAGCGCTTAAGGGAATGTCCCGAATGCTGTGATGTCGGTTCCTAAATCAATCAATCAATCAATCAATCTTGTAACATCAGGACATCGAAATTGTAGACCTGTTTCTCCAGTATTGGTCCTCGTTGCTTTGCACTGCGGCAATTCCAATACCCAACCCGTACATTTTTGAGTCCCAAACGATCCGTTTTCCTTCTACCCCTTCTGGCTCCAGCCCTCTTCTTCCTTTTCCTTTCCCCTCTCCCCTACCTCTTCTTCTCCGCTTCATTCTTTCCACGCTGGCTGTTGTCAAAGGTATTAAGCACAAAGCACGCACTCTGTTGCTTCGGCGATAATTCTTTGTATTGATCATAGTTGGTTAGATATGACGGCAGGATATAATCGGTCACCCTAGTAGAGCCTGCCTGCTAGGGAAGGGGCAGGGGATGTCCCTTAGGAGTCAATACGCCTGGCGCCGCCCCGCCCGCAAACCAGACGTTCCACGTTCACGACCAGCTCACCCGTGGCCATTCAGTTCTCGGCACGTCGGTCCACCTTAACTTAGGGGTTTATGCTCGGAGTTTTCCATCTCCTAGATTAGCCGCTGTAATAGCTAACGGGTCCAATCTACCCGGAGGCAAGAGGTTCCAGCGCCTCTTTCCTAATAGCGATAGGGTTGGGATTCATATTCATTTTCACATGAAATATGTTTCTCATGTTAACAGACAGAAATCTCAGATGGGCACCTGACAAACAATCTGATTGACAGAAGGGACGGGTAGATAGATATACGGGCAAGTAACTAGTGTCAATAAAATTTTATCGCAAGTAAACGTTGCTGGAATATTCTCATGAAATATACAAGGAACTGTTGACACTTGAATTTCCAGTAGGAATTCCAAGATTAGTGTGTCTGTTTTGTCAACATAAGATATTTACACCAATTCTGTCGTGACACAGTTATGTTATCTCTGCTTATGTGGACAGTGTCAGATTTCATTCTGAAGCTTCAGACGTTGGCAACACACAGAGCTGGTACTATGTCTTTGAGATGAGATCGTATTTGGTCAATTATCCAGGGGTTTATGTGTGATGGACTGTGCCTTTAATGTACTTATAAGTCGTCCTCTTCTTTATCGCCAATGATGCTGGCTAATTTGTCGGATGTGGTGTCACCGGCTTCCTCTCCCAGTTTAGCAAAATCATCCATCACACCAACAACAGGTATCACCACACCAATAACATGTATGTCCACAACAACAACTGGTATCACCACACCAATAACATGTATGTCCACAACAACAACAGTCACCATACCAACATCAACGGTCGCCATTACAATAACTACAACACAGGCA
>OY992893.1:78271583-78337915 GCA_963921405.1 Cepaea hortensis
TAAAAAAACAAATAACCGAACGTAACCGCAAGACAAATTCCGGTAAAATACGGCAAACCGGAACCAAAGTACCTACTTTTATCTCAAGTGTCGTACATATAGGGCTACCACTTCTTAAACTAATTTTTCCGTGTGGAAGTTTAGTTAGTTGCATATATTTTACGGGACGCAGCAGTCAACGTCTGCATTATTGGCTTTAAGTGATTTCTGGGCAAGTTTACTTTCAGTGGTTCCTGAGAAGAATACTCAACGTATCAAGAAGAGATAAGATCAGAAATGAAGAAATCAGGACTAAAGTGGGGGTTAAAGCTGCTCTAGATTTTATTAGAAAGCAGCAAGTCAAATGGTTTGGCCATGCAAGTAGGCTACCAGTCAACAGCATGCCACAACAGGCAATGACGTACAGACCAGATGGAAACAGAGGAAGAGGCCGACCACGTAAACGCTGGACGGAGGGAATAACAGAATCCATGGGAATGTCGATATACGAAGCCCATAACCGGGCACTCTCACGAAGTTTATACTTCACCTCGACACCGCAAGGTACAAGAGGAACATGATGAGATGAGATGAGACCATTGATTTCTGAACGACCGGCACACATACCATTATAGTGGAACCAACACAAGAAACCCAAATCTCTCGCAGCCGTGTTTCGAACGTGGCATGCGGGACTACGAACCACACTCATAACCCCCTAGCCATAGAACAGGCTGTGTATGGATTAGCTTCCTTTATTACAGTGTCCCTCGACACCTGGCGATCCCACTCCGACTTCTGAGGTACTTGTAATTTACGTCCCCGGGTCAAAGACGTGAAGTCAATATTTTAAACCTACTGACCAGTGTAGGCGTTGAACCCGCTACCCAAGCATTGGGTAGAAATGAGATACCCACCTGAATTGACATGCTATATAATGAAAATGGTCAACCACTAAGAGATGATTTAAAGAAATGGAGAGGCATTCCTTTAAATATTTGTGAATCAGACTGCCCACAATTACAGGAATACCAGATATGCGGTTATTGAATAAATGGCTCCAAAATAATAATATTAATAATAATAATAATAATAATAATAATAATAATAATAATAATGAAAAAACGTCTCCAATGAGACTCCCTAAACGCTCTGGAAGACCTCTAGCTGACCGATATAGGGGATATCTTAGGGACATCACTCGACACTGATACACTGATCCTCCAGGCTAGGTCAATGATCACGATTTATATAAATTAACTTCATAAACCGAGTATAGAAATACCCGATGACCTCAAAGATTTCCCCCGGATGAGCGAGACCTGGTTGAATCTAGCAAATTAATATAGTATGTTTTGTTTTGTGTCCTGTTATTTAAAGTCGCTGTGCAATAGTGGCTAGAGTCTGTTTTACATGACAGGGAATAATTTTAACATAATAATAAAAATTATTTCTGCTGTGCGGGATTTCTTGGCGGGTTTGAGTTCGGAGGTTTGCAATCGTTTTCTGAGCGACCGCTACTCATGCCCCTCTGTGAGGACCAACGCAATGAAATCTTCCGCCACTGTGTTTCGAGCGCACAAAGAGAAATTGCCAATTGCGAAGTGCGTCCGTGACATCTTCGCATATCATATTTTTAACTTTTGCCCACACGGGCGTCTCTCCACCGCACACCATTCTCGCCGAGTTTGTTTACCCAATACCTCAGCTTCTGACGGTATTGACCTTTGACCCGGTGACCATACATCCGGTCCATACAATCCACTGATAGCCGTCGAACGCGTGTCAGTCGTCAGTCAATCCAAGCTAGGATACAGATTCAGATAAGTACCCTTAATATTATTGTCATGTAGTGTGTTTCATGTAGTTTTGTGTCGGTTTGTGTTTGTTTTTTCTGTGTTGACGAGGGCTTGGGCCGCAAGGTCCAATTTGTTTCTTGTAATTGTGTTTTAGTAAAGCTCACACTCTACTTCTTGGTTTTTTTTTGTGTGTTTTTATTTTTGGTGTGATTCATTCATTGCCTGTACATGACAGTGGACGTGGTTCAATACCCGCTGTCTAGGCTTTTTTTAAAAAGGATATTATCTAGGGGCAAGTAACGGTGGACTAAAGATGAGGCAGGATAGAATAAGAGAATAAATGTACTTGCAGCATCAATTAAAGCTGGCGATCGATGATGGTAACCCGACGCTTAGATAACACAGTACCATAAGACAAGCATGTCTAGCATCAGCCATAGCCGACTGTCAGGTTAGGCTAAACCAAAACTAACATTTCTAATATTACAACCGGACTTTCAGTGACGATGGTTGAAAGACAAGCCAAAAGCGAGACAAGGCAAACACATGTAACACTTATTTACCTGATTCAGCTACCTCAACTTCAAATGCGAGGCACGCCAAAGCTACAACAACAAGCAGCTTCATCTTTACTCAAGACTTGTTAATTCTGTTCACAGACTTCGGATCAAGAATCTAAGTTTTTACCACTCCTGTAAACGGAGTGTTAAATACTTTTTAGTCAGAGATTGTTTACGAAATAGGAATTGCCATATGGAACAAAATAGCCAATGCAAATGACATAAAAATGATACAATATCAGATAACATTAGCTACTATGTCTAAGCTTGCTACATGA
Source organism: Cepaea hortensis (assembly GCA_963921405.1). Lineage (NCBI taxonomy): Eukaryota > Metazoa > Mollusca > Gastropoda > Stylommatophora > Helicidae > Cepaea > Cepaea hortensis. The sequence continues at coordinate 78,274,200 of OY992893.1, forward strand.
AAGACAACACACGCTATAAATTTTCTGTTCGTTACACAAATTTAATAAGCCTGTTGGTGAAATCTGCATAATTGTTCATCTGGCTGAGAAAATATTTGTATTATCAGCATTTGAAAATCAATGCCACCCCATACCAGACATCAGGGGAATACTGCAATGTTGCATTATTTGTCATCTAGCATTCAACAAATCGGCAGAGAGAAAGTAAATATGAGCACATATCTACGTGGCAGGTGATACATTGGTTGGATTGTGTGGCAACAATTTTGGTGCACGGGAGTAATGTTATTTGACATTGTATCTTTGTATCTGTGCAGAACAGAAGTACTAAAGTAAGTAGCCAAAAGACGAGAGCTTGGGTATGGTTTTCTGCCTATAACAGGTGAAATTTAATAGCGGCCGGTGACAACAACAACAGTTATCAATACACCAAATACAGTCACCGCCACGCCAACAACAGTTAACACCACATCAACAACATGTATCAATACTCATACTACAGTCACCACCACATCAACAATAGTTATCACCACACAGACTAGTCACAGTTACATGAACAGCAGATATCACCTCCCGAACTACAGTCACCACTACACATACAACATTAATCACCCCATCAACAACAGTTAACACCATACCACCTATAGTCATATAGAAATCAACAACAGTTGTCAACATATCAACAGCAGTTTTCACTGCTCGTACTTCAGTAATCACCACACCATTAATAGTTATCACCACACCAACTAGTGATGATTATACCAACAACATTTATCACGACACCGTCAAAAGTCGTCACTAGTCGTACTAGTCACCGCCACACAAACATATATAACCTCTGACCTAGTCTAATTTGGGTTATGGCACATACTAACTACAGCATACGCCACAACAACCACGGTTATCATAACAACAACATGTATCACCACACCAACAACAGTTATCCCCAGATCAACAAAAACGTTATTACTATTCGAACTACAGTCACCCCCCACACCAACAATAGTTACCATTACACCAACTAGTCGCAGTTACACCAACAGCAGATATCACCACACCAACTACAGTCACCACACCAACTACAGTTATCACTACTTGAACTACAGTCACCACCACACCAACAACATTTATCACCACACCAACAGCAGTCACCACCACACCAACAACATTTATCACCACACCAACAAGAGATAATTACACAAACAATGTTTTCACCACGCTGACAACAATTATCACTACTCGTACCAGGCTTCACTGCCATACAGAAGAAACTAACGACACAGGCTTGACAGATGAGGACTTTTGTTTTGGCAGTACGCTTCCTGTACTTCCAGACTCTTTTTTATTAACGTGCTCATTGTTGTCGCTGCCTTACAGATCCTTATATTGATTTCCAACAACAGGTATCACCACACAAACACCAGTCAGTGGGGCTGCGTGGTCTCGAGGTATGGTGTCCGCCTCGAGTGCTGGAGGTCCCGGGTTCAGGCTCCGGTGAGGACCAGGATTTATTTAAAAAATCCACCGGGACTTCCAGTAATTTCCCCTGGTCTCTGGGTAGTGAGATCGGAAGCCCGTGTGTATTGTTGCGCACGTAAAAAATCTCTTGGCAGTTGGAAATCGAAAAAGAGTAGCCTAACGGCGCTGCCCGGGCAAAATTTCGAGTTAAAAATCTACCCAAAGTATTTCAGGATCCTCGGCGGTGCTACGGAGTTCGTGCACTGAGCGGAGTTTCTCCAGACTCAGGTTTGAGTTAGGAGGAGAACGGAGCACTTATGGGTTGCACCCGTGAGCCGTGATGTTGATCCATAAACTAAACTAAACTAAACTAAACACCAGGCATCACCACACTAACGGAGTGTTAAATACTTTTCAGTCACAGATTGTTCACGAAATAGGAAATGCCATACGGGACAAATTAGCCAATGTAAATGACCTAAAAATGATACAATATCACATAACATTAGCTACTAGGTCTAAGCATGCTACATGAAAGACAACACACGCTATAAATGTTCTGTTCATTATACAAATTTAATAAGCCTGTTGGTGAAATCTGCATAATTGTTCACCTGGCTGAGAAAATATGTGTATTATCAGCATTTGAAAATCAATGCCACCACATACCAGACATCAGTTGAAACGTGCAGTGTTGCATTATTTGTCATAGAGCATTCAACGAATCGGCAGAGAGAAATTAAATATGAGCGCATATCTACGTGGCAGGTGATACATTGGTTGGATTGTGTGGCGACAGTTTTGGTCCACGGGAGTACTGTTATTTGATTTTGTATCTTTGTATCTGGGCAGAATAGCAGTATTAAAGCAAGTAGCCAAAAGACGAGATCTTGGGTATGAAGGACTCTTGGGTATGGTTTCTGCCTGTACCAGGTGAAATTCCCTAGCGGCCGGTGACAACAACAGTTATCACCACACCAACTACAGGCAGGCACCGTCACACCAATTACAGTTATTACCACATTAACAATAGTTATCAATACACCAACTACAATCGCCGTCACGCCAACAACAGTTATCAATACTCATACTGCAGTCACCACCACATCAACAACAGTTATCACCACACAGACTAGTCACAGTTACACGAACAGCAGATATCACCTCTCGAACTACAGTCACCACCACACATACAACATTAATCACCCCATCAACAACAGTTAACACCATACCACCTATAGTCATATAGAAATCAACAACAGTTGTCACCACACCAACAACAGTTTTCACTGCTCGTAGTTCAGTAATCACCACACCATTAATAGTTATCACCACACCAACTAGTGATGATTATACCAACAACATTTATCACGACACCGTCAAAAGTCGTCACTAGTCGTACTAATCACCGCCACACAAACATATATAACCTCTGACCTAGTCTAATTTGGGTTATGGCACATACTAACTACAGCGTACGCCACAACAACCACGGTTATCATAACAACAACATGTATCACCACACCAACAACAGTTATCCCCAGATCAACAAAAACGTTATTACTATTCGAACTACAGTCACCCCCACACCAACAATAGTTACCATTACACCAACTAGTCGCAGTTACACCAACAGCAGATATCACCACACCAACTACAGTCACCACACCAACTACAGTTATCACTACTTGAACTACAGTCACCACCACACCAACAACATTTATCACCACACCAACAGCAGTCACCACCACACCAACAACATTTATCACCACACCAACAAGAGATAATTACACAAACAATGTTTTCACCACGCTGACAACAATTATCACTACTCGTACCAGGCTTCACTGCCATACAGAAGAAACTAACGACACAGGCTTGACAGATGAGGACTTTTGTTTTGGCAGTACGCTTCCTGTACTTCCAGACTCTTTTTTTATTAACGTGCTCATTGTTGTCGCTGCCTTACAGATCCTTATATTGATTTCCAACAACAGGTATCACCACACAAACACCAGTCAGTGGGGCTGCGTGGTCTCGAGGTATGGTGTCCGCCTCGAGTGCTGGAGGTCCCGGGTTCAGGCTCCGGTGAGGACCAGGATTTATTTAAAAAATCCACCGGGACTTCCAGTAATTTCCCCTGGTCTCTGGGTAGTGAGATCGGAAGCCCGTGTGTATTGTTGCGCACGTAAAAAATCTCTTGGCAGTTGGAAATCGAAAAAGAGTAGCCTAACGGCGCTGCCCGGGCAAAATTTCGAGTTAAAAATCTACCCAAAGTATTTCAGGATCCTCGGCGGTGCTACGGAGTTCGTGCACTGAGCGGAGTTTCTCCAGACTCAGGTTTGAGTTAGGAGGAGAACGGAGCACTTATGGGTTGCACCCGTGAGCCGTGATGTTGATCCATAAACTAAACTAAACTAAACTAAACACCAGGCATCACCACACTAACGGAGTGTTAAATACTTTTCAGTCACAGATTGTTCACGAAATAGGAAATGCCATACGGGACAAATTAGCCAATGTAAATGACCTAAAAATGATACAATATCACATAACATTAGCTACTAGGTCTAAGCATGCTACATGAAAGACAACACACGCTATAAATGTTCTGTTCATTATACAAATTTAATAAGCCTGTTGGTGAAATCTGCATAATTGTTCACCTGGCTGAGAAAATATGTGTATTATCAGCATTTGAAAATCAATGCCACCACATACCAGACATCAGTTGAAACGTGCAGTGTTGCATTATTTGTCATAGAGCATTCAACGAATCGGCAGAGAGAAATTAAATATGAGCGCATATCTACGTGGCAGGTGATACATTGGTTGGATTGTGTGGCGACAGTTTTGGTCCACGGGAGTACTGTTATTTGATTTTGTATCTTTGTATCTGGGCAGAATAGCAGTATTAAAGCAAGTAGCCAAAAGACGAGATCTTGGGTATGAAGGACTCTTGGGTATGGTTTCTGCCTGTACCAGGTGAAATTCCCTAGCGGCCGGTGACAACAACAGTTATCACCACACCAACTACAGGCAGGCACCGTCACACCAATTACAGTTATTACCACATTAACAATAGTTATCAATACACCAACTACAATCGCCGTCACGCCAACAACAGTTATCAATACTCATACTGCAGTCACCACCACATCAACAACAGTTATCACCACACAGACTAGTCACAGTTACACGAACAGCAGATATCACCTCTCGAACTACAGTCACCACCACACATACAACATTAATCACCCCATCAACAACAGTTAACACCATACCACCTATAGTCATATAGAAATCAACAACAGTTGTCACCACACCAACAACAGTTTTCACTGCTCGTAGTTCAGTAATCACCACACCATTAATAGTTATCACCACACCAACTAGTGATGATTATACCAACAACATTTATCACGACACCGTCAAAAGTCGTCACTAGTCGTACTAATCACCGCCACACAAACATATATAACCTCTGACCTAGTCTAATTTGGGTTATGGCACATACTAACTACAGCGTACGCCACAACAACCACGGTTATCATAACAACAACATGTATCACCACACCAACAACAGTTATCCCCAGATCAACAAAAACGTTATTACTATTCGAACTACAGTCACCCCCACACCAACAATAGTTACCATTACACCAACTAGTCGCAGTTACACCAACAGCAGATATCACCACACCAACTACAGTCACCACACCAACTACAGTTATCACTACTTGAACTACAGTCACCACCACACCAACAACATTTATCACCACACCAACAGCAGTCACCACCACACCAACAACATTTATCACCACACCAACAAGAGATAATTACACAAACAATGTTTTCACCACGCTGACAACAATTATCACTACTCGTACCAGGCTTCACTGCCATACAGAAGAAACTAACGACACAGGCTTGACAGATGAGGACTTTTGTTTTGGCAGTACGCTTCCTGTACTTCCAGACTCTTTTTTTATTAACGTGCTCATTGTTGTCGCTGCCTTACAGATCCTTATATTGATTTCCAACAACAGGTATCACCACACAAACACCAGTCAGTGGGGCTGCGTGGTCTCGAGGTATGGTGTCCGCCTCGAGTGCTGGAGGTCCCGGGTTCAGGCTCCGGTGAGGACCAGGATTTATTTAAAAAATCCACCGGGACTTCCAGTAATTTCCCCTGGTCTCTGGGTAGTGAGATCGGAAGCCCGTGTGTATTGTTGCGCACGTAAAAAATCTCTTGGCAGTTGGAAATCGAAAAAGAGTAGCCTAACGGCGCTGCCCGGGCAAAATTTCGAGTTAAAAATCTACCCAAAGTATTTCAGGATCCTCGGCGGTGCTACGGAGTTCGTGCACTGAGCGGAGTTTCTCCAGACTCAGGTTTGAGTTAGGAGGAGAACGGAGCACTTATGGGTTGCACCCGTGAGCCGTGATGTTGATCCATAAACTAAACTAAACTAAACTAAACACCAGGCATCACCACACTAACGGAGTGTTAAATACTTTTCAGTCACAGATTGTTCACGAAATAGGAAATGCCATACGGGACAAATTAGCCAATGTAAATGACCTAAAAATGATACAATATCACATAACATTAGCTACTAGGTCTAAGCATGCTACATGAAAGACAACACACGCTATAAATGTTCTGTTCATTATACAAATTTAATAAGCCTGTTGGTGAAATCTGCATAATTGTTCACCTGGCTGAGAAAATATGTTATCAGCATTTGAAAATCAATGCCACCACATACCAGACATCAGTTGAAACGTGCAGTGTTGCATTATTTGTCATAGAGCATTCAACGAATCGGCAGAGATAAATTAAATATGAGCGCATATCTACGTGGCAGGTGATACATTGGTTGGATTGTGTGGCGACAGTTTTGGTCCACGGGAGTACTGTTATTTGATTTTGTATCTTTGTATCTGGGCAGAATAGCAGTATTAAAGCAAGTAGCCAAAAGACGAGATCTTGGGTATGAAGGACTCTTGGGTATGGTTTCTGCCTGTACCAGGTGAAATTCCCTAGCGGCCGGTGACAACAACAGTTATCACCACACCAACTACAGGCAGGCACCGTCACACCAATTACAGTTATTACCACATTAACAATAGTTATCAATACACCAACTACAATCGCCGTCACGCCAACAACAGTTATCAATACTCATACTGCAGTCACCACCACATCAACAACAGTTATCACCACACAGACTAGTCACAGTTACACGAACAGCAGATATCACCTCTCGAACTACAGTCACCACCACACATACAACATTAATCACCCCATCAACAACAGTTAACACCATACCACCTATAGTCATATAGAAATCAACAACAGTTGTCACCACACCAACAACAGTTTTCACTGCTCGTAGTTCAGTAATCACCACACCATTAATAGTTATCACCACACCAACTAGTGATAATTATACCAACAACATTTATCACGACACCGTCAACAGTCATCACTACTCGTACTAGTTACCGCCACACAAACATGTATAACCTCTGACCTAGTCTAATTTGGGTTATGGCACATACCAACTACAGCCTATGCCACAACAGCAACAGTTATCATAACAACAACATTTATCACCACACCAAAAACAGTTATCACCAAACCAACAAAAACGTTATCACTACTCTTACTACAGTCACCACCACACCAACAATAGTTATCAGCACCCCAAATAGTAACAGTTAAACCAACAACATATATCACCACACCAACTACAGTTATCATCACTCGAACTACAGTCACCCCCACACCAACAATAGTTAACACTACACCAACTAGTCGCAGTTAGACCAACAGCAGATATCACCACACCAACTACAGTCACAGCCACAACATCAGTTATTACTACTTGAACTACAGTCACCACCACATCAACAGAAGAAACTAAGGACACAGGCTTGACAGACCAGGACTTTTGTTTTGGCATTACGCTTCCTGTACTTCCAGACTCATTCTTTATTAATTTGCTCATTGTTGTTGCTGCCTTACAGATCCTTATGTTGATTTCCAACAACAGGTATCACCACACCAACACCAGGCACCACCACACTAACAACAGTTGTCGCCACACCAACTACAGTTATCATCACACTAACAAGTTATCACTACACGTACTAAACTCACCATCACACTAACAACAGTTATCATTACACTAACTAGACACAAGTACACCAACAACTGGTATCGTCACACCTACTACAGTCGCCGCCAGGTCAACATGTATAACCACACAAACAAAAGCCTACACTACCACAACAACAGTTATTACCACAACAACAACAGTTATCACCACACCAACAACAGCTATCACTAAACCAACAATAGTTATCAATAATCATACTACAGTCACCACCGCACCAATAATAGTTATCACCACACCGATTAGTCCCAGTTACACAAACAACAGATATCACCACTTGAACTAAAGTTATCACCATACTTACAACATTAATGACCCCAGCAACAACAGTTAAGACCACACAAACTACAGTTATAACGAAATCAACAACAGTTATCACAACACAAACAACAGTTATCATTACTTGTACTACAGTCACCACCACATCAACAACTGTTACCACCACACTGTCAACAGTTATCACTACTTGTACTACAGTCAGCGCCACACCAACAACATGTTTAACCACACCAACTACAGCCTGCGCCACAACAACAACAGTTATCACCACAACAACATTAATCACCACACCTACATCATTTTTCTTCCTCTTCTTCTTCTTCTTCTTCTTCTTCTTCTTCTTCTTCTTCTTCTTCTTCTTCTTCTTCTTCTTCTTCTTCTTCTTCTTCTTCTTCTGCGTACACCCGGAGACTTTTTTTCGACGTGATTACGTTGTGCCTGTTTATAGCAAAGCTGCGTTCTTGCGCCGTTAGGCCGACGCATCGGAGTTCTGCGGACATTTGTTGACCGGGTTAACCTTCCGGGGGTTTCTTAGGACGTTTGACTCTCACTGTTGTTATGTCATCCCCCATCACAGCTGGCCCATTTGGAACAGCCGAAGACATAACGGTCAGCCCTCAAGGGGTATGTCCTTTCAGTGGGAATCAATACTTTTGGGGATGCTAAGGTTTAACTTAGGCTCTCATGTCTCATGCTACTGTTGACCTCCCACCCTTCTTTTATTATATTATATTCAAATTATTGTTAGTCTTTAACTTCTTCATTGATCTGTCATTGCCATGTCTAGTTCTATTACTCTCGATTTCACACTGGCATTTCACCTCATTTTTGATATCACCTGTTTTCACGCATTCGTCCTTCACTTTCCCATTTGTAAATATTTCTATTGCATTTATTGTTTTAATTGCACAGTAGTTTTCTTATATCTTTATTTGTTTCATTTTTGACACAGGTAGTTACTAGCAAAAAGTCAGACAATTGTGTTGTGTTTTATTTTTATTCTTTCTTATTTCATTAATATTTTTCTTAGTTTTCACTATGTTATTACATTATTTTCGCGTATTTCACGCCTACATTAATTATTTCGTTTAAATGGACTAGAATCTGGTCAAGTACGTATATGTATTTGTTTTCATTGCGTGTGCTCGCTCAGATTGTAACATATTTTTTTTTGTTTCACTGTATAATGTTATATCCTGCTATAGTCAAGATCTGTGTTATAGTTACATTGGGCTTACGGCGCTGAGAATTGGCAATAGGTGTGGCGCGTCCGTGGAACAGCTGATAGAAGACATCTCATAACCCTGACAATGTAATTATATACATGTGTCTGTGGCTAGGGGTAAAACATGTGGGTGGCGTGTTAATACAAAGACAAATGGACACTGTTTAAAAAACATGGATCTTTGGCATTTACTGCTACCATATCTAGCATTAGAATGGAAGTTGAGGCAGCCTTCCGATGATTGGAGGACAGCATAACAAGACCTGTGTTTGCAACGGATTAACAGAGTATGCTTCAGAAAGTGTAAATCGCCATGCTATGGATGGAGTGGCTAGCATTGCTCGACAGGACAGAGTGTATTATATGAAGGATTATACGCCAAGGGCTTACAGGTGTGTGGGACAATAAGCAACCTGCTAGATTCGCTGCTGCCGCTGCCCTTCTAGATGGTGAGCTAAAGATAAAGATGATTTGGTGAAGGTTCTCTGAAACTGGATGGAGAGTGCGGCTGAACATACGGAGTATTCCAATCTGGAAAGAATGGCTCAGAAGAGGTGAGTAGAGGGAATAGACGTTACTGAAAGCCTAAATGAAAGCCAAGCGGACTTTTAATCAAATTGCTACTGTAATAATCAGCATTAGGATTCCAAATGTTGCTGTTATGTAGCCGGGGGCGGGGTTGGGGTGAGCGTCAAACCTTGCATAAATACCCCAATGGCTCGTGCATTCATCACCTCTGCAGCAAAAGTCCAACTCCTGACCTTCTCGTGGCGGAACTGTTTTAACTAGCAGGAGAAAGGGAGGTGGCGAGTCACTGGCGCCGAGAAATAACCAGAAAGTTCTAGATGTGTATGCACGTTCACGCATGAGCAGACACGTGTATGCGCGTCTATACACCTAAACTCGAGTAAGACCACAGTCTGCTCTAGCAAAGAAAAGGTGCTGAAGACGGAGGCAACCATGCAGGATGAGCACCACAGAAATCAGGATGCAACGGAATTACGCAAAATGGAATATGTCGACTACTGCTAAATGTTATGGTGCTCGCCCTGCTTTGGACCCCGAGGTAGGTGCAGTGCCGGGCCCTATGCCTCGAACGGGTCCAACCACAACTACTGGAGGTCCTTCTCAGATGTCCTGTAAAGCCAGGGGACCTGAGAATAGAGCGTTTGGCCATACCAAACAAAGACTAAAAATAATACACTGGAATGCGGAGGGAGTCAGCAAATAAAAAAAAAATAAAAAAAAAAAGAACTAGAAAACCGCTTGGACCAAGGAAAAGTAAGCGTATGTTGCTTGTAAGAAACTCACCTCAACGAAAATATAGCCTTCAAAATCAGATGCTATCAATGTTACCGATCTGACCGAAAGGACAGGCGAAAGGGTGGGATACCGACCCTTGTAAAAAATAACATCACTGCTTCCTAAATTGAAGTCTACATGGAAGAGGCTGAGTATCAGACACTTAAACCTAAGACAGGCAATACAGACCTACATTTGATCAATTATTACTGTCCAAGTGACCGCCCACAGGCACTGAACACACTACCGTTAAAAAAAAATGATTGTGTGTGGCGATTTCAACAGCCACTCGCAGAGCTCGAGCGGTTATCACATGGACCAGAGAGGAGAGAGACTGGAAGACTGGCAGGATGAGAATAGATTCATCTTGATTAACAAGCCGTCCAACCCACATACTTGCTACTCGAGATAATCGCACATCACAACTACACCTGGCCTGGCTTTTCATTCACCAGACCTGCAGTGGAACATTACACGAATTGTTGGGAAACAACTTGGTGGCAATGACCATCGGCCAGTCTTTCTAACTGTAGAAAATGAGCTTGTAAGTGAAAGCAGCACCCTCTCGAGGTGGATCTTCAAGAAAGCAGACCGGGAAATGTTCAAGCATCCCACCAGCAAACTGGTTAGAAACCTGAACACTGAGAAAGACATAAATAAAGTGGTTGAAGAATTTGGGAAATGCATACTACAGGCAACACGCGAAACAATACCAAGAGGAGCCCGTAAACATTATAAACCCTACTGGAGTAGTGAACTGGAACAGTTGCATAATGATGTGGAAGTGTGTATAAAGCAAGTAGAGACTAAACCCAGCCAAGAGCACCACAATAAATACCAGCACGCTAAAGCCAGATTTCAAAGGGCCAAGCTGCAGGCTAGACGGAAAAGCTGGCAGGAGAAAACGGAGTCTCTGAACTTTGAAAGAGACACAAGGAAATTGTGGAAGCTAATAAAACAACTTAACGATGAGGGCACAGGGAGAAACTCATAAATTGCACTACATATAGAACGGAAACATCTTAACAGGAAAGCAAGCAGCTGATTATATTGCGGACTCATTCGCACAAGATAACAATATCGAAATTAGTCCAGAGAAACAACAAGAGATTCGAGAGAAATGGCAAGATACATGACAGAAGGAAAAAGTATATGAGGTTCTGGGGGCACATATCAGAACATTATCTTATATGGAGCTAGCCATATTTGTAACGTGTTTAGCCGCACCTAATCGGGGAGGTGGTCGCCCTGGGTAGGAATGCTACAACATAAACAAGTTAAAGGTGTTAGAGAAATAATAGGCGAAGGATAGGTCAGAAAGGGGGAAGGCAAAGATGCCAAGATAGGGCTGATGTACGAACTAAGGAGGGGAAAGGTAACAAAGCAATATGCAAATACTAGGCCGGCAGGGTAATCACAATTTGCAACATACTGGGGAAATCCCAAACAAATGGGTTGGTTAAAGCACGTAGGCACGAGATAAATCAGAAGCTAATATCGAGGTTAAAATTACCTGGGGGAAAGTGAACCGGGCCAGCCAAGAAAGAAAACAAAGGAGCATTCGATATGCAATTTTCAGGGCAACTGATAAGTATGATCACGGGGTTAAAGGGCATTCCCCGGGGAGGTCTGCAAATAAGGGTTAAAAGACAAGGGGGACAGTTGAGTTTTGGGACCAGACAGTGGAGGTCTGCGGTCTAGGAAATTGAATGGTAGCGGAGTTAGCGAGAGAACTCCGCCCTTGTGTTTTTTCAGTGATAGTAATTCTGTGGCTAAGTATTGGAGACTTAGTCCGGTTGTCAGCGGAGATAGTGTTTGGGGCTACGAGTACTGAATCCGTGCATATACAATATATCTAAATGTAATGCTGAATTGTTTCTGCGGAATAATGTTGTATCCAGTTGTTCAAATAAAAGTATTATGTGCGCAGTCCGATGCTTGGTATTGATGCATCGTGGTCGATCAGTTGTTCAACAAAACATTCACACAGACATCCTCTAGACACAACCATAGCCTCTATGCCAATCCTAGCTTGGGACAATATCAAAACTGAAAATGAGAAAGTCACCAGGAGCTGATGATATCTCCAATGAAATGATCAGGAACCTAGGAACAGAGGCCAAAGCAAAGCTGTTGCAGATCTTCAATAACAGCTGGACCTTAGGCAGTGTTCCACAAGTCTGGAGAGAAGCAATCTTGATACCCCTCCTAAAATCAGGGAAAGATAGTTCCATTGCTTCTAGCTACAGACCAGTTAGCCTCACCAGCTGTCTCTGCAAAACAATGGATCGCAGCATCAATCACAGACTGCAGTGGTACATTGTGAAAGACATCCTTGTGCCACAGCAGGCTGGCTTTTGGCAGTGCTACTCTACGGAAGATCAGACAACCTACCTCTCTCAAGAAATTGAGAGTGCATTCCAAAAGAAGAAGCTGGTGATTGCGGCATGGATAGATCTGAAGAAAGCCTTTGACAAAGAATTGGTAAAAAACGATCTGATGAAGAAATTGAGAAACTGTAAAGTCAATGGAAGAATGAACAAATGGGTAAAAGCATACTTCCACAACTGAAGAGCCCTAGTACAGATACAGATACAGATACAGATAGACGGCCTCAAGAGCAAGAAAGTACTACTTCGTCACGGTGTTCCCCAGGAATACGAATCAACTTCGTGGTGTTGGGTGATGAGATCAACACCTATAGTGGAGATGGAGAAGTTGGAGAAGACACAACCACTGAGAGAGCGCAGAGATACGAAAACGCTGAAACAAGCAGAAAAGTTCCTCAGCTTGCCAGGCTACCCTATGAAGAACAGATTTGAAAACTTAGCTATGGGGCGGTTGAAATGAAGCAGAGTTTTCCACCAGGCCAAGCGACTCTGCAGAGAAACCACCGATCTGCGCACATTTGGCATCCCCCTGAAAACTATTCTAGAGCAAACTCCATGAAAAGATGAACATAGACTATCACTACAAATTTGGGTCCTGGCCAAACAGAAATTCATGGCAGAAAATTGGAAGTAGGGGTGTGTTACAATAATGCTTTTAAAATGTTTAAAATAGTAGCAGATATATTGTATTATATATCAAATATTAAAGAGAATTGCACAAGGAACATGACAGTGTCAATAATTAATTGATAGATTAGAAATATTATGACAATAATGATAGGTTTAATAATAACAATTGAAATTAAAGAGGTAAAGATTATATAAAAATTTCACTTACCAAAGTTGTATTTATAATCCACTGCAGCTAATCCAGTTAATTTTGCTGATTACTGTTACACACACCACTTTTGTTCAATAATATCACAAGCACTGCACCACAACACCAATAAAACATAACTAAAACATAATATTTTGAAGCACATAATTTTCACACAAAATGGAATATGGCAGTAGCACTCCACTCAGATTGTAATGAGAAGAAGAATATAAACACTATTTTCTATTTAGTTATAATTATTATTATTTTAGATTTAATTATTTAAATACTCTTAAATACGTTGTGATAGGCAAAACAAATTTAGGGGCATAAATGTGAGCCATTAGCGCATTCATAATTCGATATGTGCCATCATATTATGACGAACTTTCGTTTGCAGTGTTTCGCTTGCAATCTAACTGACTAACTGAATACTGCACGTAGTTTCAGTTTTAGAATCTTTCACAAAGTCCTTGAAATCATTATAACTATAATATAAAAGTGTTTAAAACGATAATTTTATTAAAATATATGACTTCCAAAACGAGAAGGTATTGTCATTTCGAAGTTCAACTGAAAAAAATCAAGAATCAAGTGCTTTCTAAGAACAAATATGGTTGCCAGCGGCCTGTTTCCACTGCGAAATATTTCTGTCTCAATTTTAAGTTACAGAAGTTAACTAAAAATTGCGGAAACATATGAAAAGGGACAAATAAACCACTGTTTAAACTGTGACGATTAAAGGGCCCACGGGCGTCACTGTCGGTAAATTGTGGCGATGTATGGGCCCATGGCAGAGAAAGAGTTAAAGACATGTCGAGAACAGAAGACTTTGACGTCAGTGAATCCACATCGCTGTCCAGGATGAAAGACTTGGGAATAAGAATTGGCACGGCTAGACACGAGAGGTACATCGGGAAAACGAGGTGCCTCGTTAACCAAAACAGAACTGGCACTATTACCCACCGAACGCTGATGCATTTGCTAGGGGAGGATCTGAGTACCTATGGACCTGTCCGGAGTGCAATGAAGATGCCCCAACTGATAACTGATAACTGATTTAAATGAAACATTCAATATGTCCTCCTTTGTCCTACTTTTTGTCTTATTATGTCCTCTTTTGTCCTCCTTTTTATCTTATTATGTCCTCCTTTTGGTGCCAATGTATCTGGAACCCTATTTTTTACGAGATAGGAAGTGCCATACGGGACAAAATAGCCAGTGAAAATGACATTTTAAAGAAAGACACAGTATCAGATAATATTAGCTACTAGGTTTAAGCTTGCTACATGAAAGACAGCACGCTATAAATGTTTGTTATGTAGACCAGTCGGCGCAGTCAGTATCATACCGGCGCTAGAGCCATATTTGTATAGAGGCGCTGGGTGACGCTGTCAGTATCATACCGGCGATAGAGCCATATTTGTATAGACCAGTCGGCGCAGTCAGTATCATACCGGCGCTAGAGCCATATTTGTATAGAGGTGCTGGGTGACGCTGTCAGTATCATACCGGCGCTAGAGCCATATTTGTATAGAGGTGCTGGGTGACGCTGTCAGTATCATACCGGCGCTAGAGCCATATTTGTATAGAGGCGCTGGGTGACGCTGTCAGTATCATACCGGCGATAGAGCCATATTTGTATAGAGGTGCTGGGTGACGCTGTCAGTATCATACCGGCGCTAGAGCTATATTTGTATAGAGGCGCTGGGTGACGCTGTCAGTATCATACCGGCGATAGAGCCATATTTGTATAGACCAGTCGGCGCAGTCAGTATCATACCGGCGCTAGAGCCATATTTGTATAGAGGTGCTGGGTGACGCTGTCAGTATCATACCGGCGATAGAGCCATATTTGTATAGACCAGTCGGCGCTGTCAGTATCATACCGGCGATAGAGCCATATTTGTATAGAGGTGCTGGGTGACGCTGTCAGTATCATACCGGCGATAGAGCCATATTTGTATAGAGGTGCTGGGTGACGCTGTCAGTATCATACCGGCGATAGAGCCATATTTGTATAGAGGTGCTGGGTGACGCTGTCAGTATCATACCGGCGATAGAGCCATATTTGTATAGACCAGTCGGCGCTGTCAGTATCATACCGGCGATAGAGCCATATTTGTATAGACCAGTCGGCGCTGTCAGTATCATACCGGCGATAGAGCCATATTTGTATAGAGGTGCTGGGTGACGCTGTCAGTATCATACCGGCGATAGAGCCATATTTGTATAGAGGTGCTGGATGACGCTGTCAGTATCATACCGGCGCCAGAGTCATATTTGTATAGAGGTGCTGGGTGACGCTGTCAGTATCATACCGGCGCTAGAGCCATATTTGTATAGACCAGTCGGCGCTGTCAGTATCATACCGGCGATAGAGCCATATTTGTATAGACCAGTCGGTGCTGTCAGTATCATACCGGCGATAGAGCCATATTTGTATAGACCAGTCGGCGCTGTCAGTATCATACCGGCGATAGAGCCATATTTGTATAGACCAGTCGGCGCTGTCAGTATCATACTGGCGATAGAGCCATATTTGTATAGACCAGTCGGTGCTGTCAGTATCATACCGGCGATAGAGCCATATTTGTATAGACCAGTCGGCGCTGTCAGTATCATACCGGCGATAGAGCCATATTTGTATAGAGGCGCTGGGTGACGCTGTTAGTATCATACCGGCGCTAGAGCCATATTTGTATAGAGGCGCTGGGTGGCGCTGTCAGTATCATACCGGCGCTATAGCCATATTTGTATAGACCCGTCGGCGCTGTCAGTATCATACCGGCGCTACAACCATATTTGTATAGACCAATCGGCGCTGTCAGTATCATACCGGTACTAGAGCCATATTTGTATAGAGGCGCTGGGTGGCGCTGACAGTATCATACCGGCGCTAGAGCCATATTTGTATAGACCAGTCGGCGCTGTCAGTATCATACCGGCGATAGAGCCATATTTGTATAGACCAGTCGGCGCTGTCAGTATCATACCGGCGATAGAGCCATATTTGTATAGACCAGTCGGTGCTGTCAGTATCATACCGGCGATAGAGCCATATTTGTATAGAGGCGCTGGGTGACGCTGTTAGTATCATACCAGCGCTAGAGCCATATTTGTATAGACCAGTCGGCGCTGTCAGTATCATACCGGCTATAGAGCCATATTTGTATAGACCAGTCGGCGTTGTCAGTATCATACCGGCGATAGAGCCATATTTGTATAGACCAGTCGGCGCTGTCAGTATCATACCGGCGATAGAGCCATATTTGTATAGACCAGTCGGCGCTGTCAGTATCATACCGGCGATAGAGCCATATTTGTATAGACCAGTCGGCGTTGTCAGTATCATACCGGCTATAGAGCCATATTTGTATAGAGGCGCTGGGTGACGCTGTTAGTATCATACCGGCGCTAGAGCCATATTTGTATAGACCAGTCGGCGCTGTCAGTATCATACCGGCGCTACAACCATATTTGTATAGACCAGTCGGCGCTGTTAGTATCATACCGGCGCTACAACCACATTTGTATAGACCAGTCGGCGCTGTTAGTATCATACCGGCGCTACAACCGTATTTGTATAGACCAGTCGGCGCTGTTAGTATCATACCGGCGCTACAACCATATTTGTATAGACCAGTCGGCGCTGTTAGTATCATACCGGCGCTACAACCATATTTGTATAGACCAGTCGGCGCTGTCAGTATCATACCGGCGCTAGAGCCATATTTGTATAGAGGCGCTGGGTGACGCTGTTAGTATCATACCAGCGCTAGAGGCATATTTGTATAGACCAGTCGGCGCTGTCAGTATCATACCGGTACTAGAGCCATATTTGTATAGAGGCGCTGGGTGACGCTGTCAGTATCATACCGGCGCTACAACCATATTTGTATAGACCAGTCGGCGCTGTCAGTATCATACCGGCGATAGAGCCATATTTGTATAGACCAGTCGGCGCTGTCAGTATCATACCGGCGATACAGCCATATTTGTATAGACCAGTCGGTGCTGTCAGTATCATACCGGCGATAGAGCCATATTTGTATAGACCAGTCGGCGCTGTCAGTATCATACCGGCGATAGAGCCATATTTGTATAGACCAGTCGGCGCTGTCAGTATCATACCGGCGATACAGCCATATTTGTATAGACCAGTCGGTGCTGTCAGTATCATACCGGCGATAGAGCCATATTTGTATAGAGGCGCTGGGTGACGCTGTTAGTATCATACCAGCGCTAGAGGCATATTTGTATAGACCAGTCGGCGCTGTCAGTATCATACCGGCGATAGAGCCATATTTGTATAGACCAGTCGGCGTTGTCAGTATCATACCGGCGATAGAGCCATATTTGTATAGAGGCGCTGGGTGACGCTGTTAGTATCATACCGGCGCTAGAGCCATATTTGTATAGACCAGTCGGCGCTGTCAGTATCATACCGGTACTAGAGCCATATTTGTATAGAGGCGCTGGGTGACGCTGTCAGTATCATACCGGCACTAGAGCCATATTTGTATAGACCAGTCGGCGCTGTCAGTATCATACCGGTACTAGAGCCATATTTGTATAGAGGCGCTGGGTGACGCTGTCAGTATCATACCGGCACTAGAGCCATATTTGTATAGACCAGTCGGCGCTGTCAGTATCATACCGGTACTAGAGCCATATTTGTATAGAGGCGCTGGGTGACGCTGTCAGTATCATACCGGTACTAGAGCCATATTTGTATAGAGTCGATGGGTGGCGCTGTCAGTATCATACCGGCACTAGAGCCATATTTGTATAGAGGCGCTGGGTGACGCTGTCAGTATCATACCGGTACTAGAGCCATATTTGTATAGAGGCGCTGGGTGACGCTGTCAGTATCATACCGGTACTAGAGCCATATTTGTATAGAGTCGATGGGTGGCGCTGTCAGTATCATACCGGTACTAGAGCCATATTTGTATAGAGGCGCTGGGTGACGCTGTCAGTATCATACCGGCACTAGAGCCATATTTGTATAGACCAGTCGGCGCTGTCAGTATCATACCGGCGATAGAGCCATATTTGTATAGAGGCGCTGGGTGACGCTGTCAGTATCATACCGGCGCTATAGCCATATTTGTATAGAGGCGCTGGGTGACGCTGTCAGTATCATACCGGCGCTATAGCCATATTTGTATAGAGGCGCTGGGTGACGCTGTCAGTATCATACCGGTACTAGAGCCATATTTGTATAGAGGCGCTGGGTGACGCTGTCAGTATCATACCGGCGCTAGAGCCATATTTGTATAGAGTCGATGGGTGGCGCTGTCAGTATCATACCGGCGCTACAGCCATATTTGTATAGAGTCGATGGGTGGCGCTGTCAGTATCATACCGGCGCATTTACCTCCTAGGATATTGTCTGGTACCAATTTTAGTTGGGTCGACCTGGTAGTAAAGGTCAATTTTAAAATATTGCATCCATCCAGTGAGGCTCGAACTCATGACCCCCCTCTCCGGACGGGTAGACAAGTATCTAGCCATGCCCTACAGTGTCTCCCATTAAATATGGTGTCAGACTAGTTAGTAAGTTAATACGTAAGTCACAAATGACCGTAGAAAAATAACTGAATATGATAAAAACTTGAAACCAGTTTATTGTTATACATTCATTGTCCCTTTATTTCTCAACATAATTTCCACCAATATTGATGCACTTATCACATCGTTTTATCAGTCCTCCCAAACCGGCTGCATAGAACTGCGTGCTTTGTTTTCATTTACCTGCCATCCCACAGAACTGTGTGACTTACTTATTGACTCGCCTTCGTAACTATTTCTACCAAGTTATGCACCGCTTTATTGGACAACATGTGTCAGCATAAACACTGAAATCCCACCTTGGTGGGAGACATTTCGCGAAGGACGCCGAAGTTAAATGTGAAGTGAAAACGTGGTTTAGAAAATAATTATATTTAGTTTATTTTATTCATATTTAGTTATTTTTCTACAGACATTTGTGACTTACATATTAACTTACCTTCGTATCATCGGTATTATTTAACATAATCCCCATCAACTTGTACGGCTTTATGCCAGCGTGAAACAAGTGCATATATTCCTTACCTGTACCAGATTTTGTCTTGATCATGTAGCCATTTCTTCGCTGCATGAATCACTCCTTCTTCAACTTTACACCTTGTCCCGCGGAGTGAATCTTTAAGTGAACCAAAGAGATGAAAATCAGAGCTTATCAAATCGAAAGACAGAAGATCAAGTGGTTTGGCTGTCTTGTTAGAATGCAACATCATCAACTACCATCACTGGTCCTACATCAAAGATCATCTGCGACGAGAGGAAGAGGACGCCTGAGAAGAAAATGGATTGATGACATCAAAGACATCATACAATCACTCGGAATGACACTATCCAATGCCACCCATCGGGCGCTAGAGCGCCAGTTATCCCCCCTCACAACATTTGACGGCAAAAGTGGAAGTTGATGATGATAATGATAATGATGATGATCAAATCGGGACTACATGGTAGATTGGGTAGTACAGTCCAACCCAATTTGATGACTGCATTTCCTGTTGCCAGACGTATGTGAAAACTCATATTGTCGTGAAGAAGAAGCAGATCTGATAGATTCTTGTGCTGCCGAACCTTGCGAATACGTTGATTTGGTTTTCTTAGTGCTCAATGTAAGTTTGCAAATTGATTGTCTCTCCTCTTGGCAATGTCTCATTCTCTGCAACGATAAATTCTATTACAATTCGCTGATATTAAAGCAAGCTGCTAACAAAGAAAATTGCTAACGTGCCCTATTTCAACGGTTAAGGACAGCCATATTATTTGGCCGGTTGGTGCATTTTGGTGCACACAATCGGCACATGCCATATATAAAGTGTTTGAAATGTCATGATTCTATCTTCATTATTAGCTGAGAAAATGAACGTGGCGCATTTCTTTCTCATAGCCTGTCTCGGGAACTCACAGAGCGAACAATATTTAAGACAGAGACCTAAAACACACACAGAAGAGAATTAGAGTAGAGGAGAAGGAGGAGGAGGAGGAGGAGGAGGAGAGGTAGAAGATGATGATGATGATGATTTTTATGATGATTACGTGATACCTTTAACGACGATCTTTGTGGTGATTATTGTGATTATAATGATGATGTCGCGTCCCTTCTCTACTTCGCTTTCCTAGTGTTAGTTTCGTAAACGATGTGTAATTGCTGGGTACTATTTACAGTATTTTTTTTTAAATTCGCATATCCTTTACAGGACATCGCTGTCAACAGCAGCATCTTTCAGCTGTCTGTTGATTCCTTGGCAAGATTACGCTCAGTGGTTTGCCATTGCTTTCTGAGCGGCCGGCTCAGTTATCCCGCAAGTCACCAGCGGGGGTCGAACCGCTTCCAGCTCTCGTCCGCTACGAGACTCTGCGTGATAAACGGGATCACAGAGAAAGTATTTACAGTATAGTGAACGTATAATGAGATGTAAAGAAAATATGTCATGGAACCTGGTTTGTTGACATAATATAAATAACTTATGTTATGCTGATGACGCCGCCTTGATAGCCAAAAGTTATAAGGTACTTCAGGAAATGATAGATAAATTAACGACCCACCAACCGATAGATCGATCGATCGACTGTTCGATCGATTAGACAGACAGAAAGACAGACAGACAGACAGACAGACAGACAGACAGACAGACAGACAGACAGACAAACAGACAGACAGACAGACAGACAGACAGACAAACAGACAGACAGACAGACAGACAGACAGATAGATAGACAGACAGATAGATAGATAGATAGATAGATAGATAGATAGATAGATAGATAGATAGATAGATAGATAGATAGATAGATAGATAGATAGATAGATAGATAGATAGATAGATAGATAGATAGATAGATCCATCCATCCATCATGTGCCATGCTGGTAAGCGTGGGCTGTTATGTTCTGCCATCCCACTCGATCACCAGAGTCGTGGATCAGCTCCGTGTTCCTGTCTCGACCATGCCATGTGGCCAATCCATTAAGGTATTTGCTTCTCGGTCTTCCCCATGGTCTCTTCCCTTCAATCTTGCCAGTTGTCACCAAGTTCTCCAAGTCATTTCTTCTCATAACATGCCCAAAATTTTTTTTGACTGTCTACGCCTACTGGCTACGGTCATCGACCAGTATGGTCACTGCTAGGAAGGAAAGAAATGGCAAACTACCTTCTTTACAGATTCCAAGAATATCATGTACTGCAGGATGGATATCACCGTATTTCTAATCCAGTTCTCTATACCCCACCCCCACCCTTCCCACACCCCAACCCCAACCCTCAACGACGGAATGACAAAGTGTCATATGATCTCCCTGACTGTCTAACTTGTTAGTATAATTCAACATTATTTCTCATCGCAAAAATTCTTTTCCAACGTTATACATTGAAGAGATAGCGATCCTACAGCCCGCATGATGTTTGCAGTAAAATGTCTGTGCATTCTGTGATTATGCATCCGTGCATGTGTCATATTTGCTGTCACATTTTGAAATATGGCGATAGTTATTTTTATTAGTGTACTAAAATTATTACTCATAAAATGATTACTCATTTGGGAGTTGCGATAGCGTAGCTGATAGACGCTCGAATGCCGGTCCGGTGGTCATGATTTCGAATCTTTATCGACCTAGACTACAATTGATGCCAGAGAATGTTTTGGGAAGTAACGGCAGTCGGTGAGATACTCATCTCATTACCATTACTCATCTCATTACCCGAGTGCCATTTGGTCTGACACCATAGTTAATTTGAGCCACTGTAGAGTAATGGCTAGACACTGTCATCAGTTCGAGCCTGATCGGATGAATGCGAAGTTTTAAAATTAACCATTGCTACCAGGTAGACCTTCCCTGAAATGGGTACCAGACAATATCATGAACTCAAGGTATTCATCCAGTTAACTTTTCGAGGGGATAACGTAATGCAACGTCTACAAGACCGGCTTACTACAGCAGTCGGCCGAACATTCTGTGCTGCAACTCCAGTCATTAGGTATGGAACAACACCGATTCCCCCACAAGCAGTCAAAGCGCTTGTTCCTATGTACACCAAAAACAATTGTATTTACCAATTCACATGTAAATGCCAGGCCTTCTACATCGGTAGAACAGAGAGACAGCTGAACAAAAGAGTGTCAGAGCACATACCTCAATGGGTCGACAAGATACGATACGCAGGCGATGCTAGCCTAGTGGGGCCGACACACCGGAAGCTCCCCACGTCTTTAATTGGTAGGCACATTATCGAAAGCAGCCATATGGTTATCAGAGACATTGCCTTTCGCGTGTTGTTTAACACACAAAATAATCGCTTCTTAAAGTTTGCAGAAGCATTAAATACCAATCAACGCAAGCCAGACTTGTGTAAACAGAAAATCATGTTAGTCAGCTTAAAATTACCGTGGTAGACAATTGACATTACTATGCGAACATGTGTATATTTCAGCTTGAAGGATTTATCTTGTTAATTTACTTTACGTTGTGTAATTTCTGCAGTATGTACCTGACGAGATGCAGCGAAATATGCCAGGCAATAAATCGTGCAATCTATTGTTTGTGTCTTCGTTATTCAATAACAAAACGCCTTTATTTACTCCAGAAAAGGGCAGTGCGTTTAATCAATTGTGATAAGCTTGCAGACAATTATAACCTACATAAGCGTCTTCAGTTACTGTCACTCCACAAAAGCCTACTTTTTAATAAGGCTAAACTAATTCACAAAATCCTATTTCAAAATGCTCCAAGCTACCTTTGGCCATTGTTCAAATATAACGCAAGACATAGCGAACGGTTAAATATACTTCATATCCCTACAACTAGGATAGACTTATATAAAACAAGCTTAGCATACTCTGCCACTTTGCATACAATCTTCCACAAGAAATCAAAGACACCACCAATCATTGTACATACAGTTGCAACCTGTTTGAATACTACCCCAGCACAGACTGCATGCCTCCCCTAAAAATAATAATGGTAAATAATCTCAAACGACAACTAGTTCATAAACATTCCCATATGTATGGCACGTTACACCTTCCTTAGATATTTATCATGTCAATGGTAAATATTGTCTCAGTGAGTCGTGTATTATTGATTATTTTTCAGGCGTATCAATGCTTATTGTTATTTTGTTGTCTAAGATTAGCTTCATAAGTGATATTGAATGAAATAATGTTTGAGAGGAATTCGAGAAGAAGGCCAGAATGTCAGACGGGCCTGCGTGGTCAATTCTTAACCCTTTGAAAATAAAGATTGTTCGTTCGTTCTTTCGTTCGATCTATAACATTTATATTCAAAGGCATTTATGCGGTGTTCAGCTTGTTTAGTAAGTGTCCCGGTCTCACAGGCGTATGTTGCAATGGGAAAGATGCATGCTCTTAATAATCTAATTTTTGTAGTTCTGTCTGTCACACTCAATAATTTTTCAGTCGTTTTAGTCTTTCAAGAGCAATTGATAGTAGTTGTTTAATTTCTTTCATTGTGTCACCGTAGTTGGTAATCAATGACCCAAGACGTTCAAAATTTTCCACCACTTCCAATTTTTCTTCATTAACATATATTTATTTCTCCATTGTAGTTTTATCTGTATACATTAGCATTGTTTTTGCTATGTTAAGATATAAGTTGTGATTTTCACTATTCAATTGGGTTAAGGCTATTAGGTTTTCTATACCATTCTGTGTTGTGGATAGCAACGCTGTATCATCAGCATACCGAATCTCTGGTATGTCATGACCACCGATATTTAGGGCAGCATATAGCTCCCTGTTTATATCATCTCTTTCTTTTCTAATTATATTTTTGGCGTATAGGTTAAACAAATAGGGGGACAGCACACATCCCTGACGAACTCCTTGCTTGATGTCAAACCAATCTGATGTCTCGCCATCTATTCTAACCGCTGCTTGTTGGTCTAGATAGTGCATTTTTATGAGTTGTATTACATGTGACGGAAAGCCCATATGCCTCATGATTTCCCAAAGTTTCTGATGTTTTAGACAGTCAAATGCCGTTGAATAATTCACAAAACATGAGAATAGGTTTACATTAAATTCTCTGCACTTCTCTATTATTAAACGCATGTTGAGAATGTGATCTCTTGTTCCTCTTCCTTGTCTAAATCCAGCTTGAACCATTTTAATTTCTTCTTCCATTTTCTTACGAAGTCTTCCCATTATGATGTATAGCAGAATTTTACATGCATGACTGATCAGGGCATCAGTTCTATAATTGGTGCATAATTTCAGGTTGCCCTTTTTGGTATTGGAATGAAGATAGTTCTCTTCCAATCTTATGACCATATACCATATTTCCATATCTTTTTACATAATGCGTGATAGATTTGTATGCTTTCTTCTTCCCGCTTTAATTAGTTCAGCTGGTATCTCATCACATCCAATTGATTTACCATTCTTTAGATTCATTATTGCTCATGCAATTTCATCTTATGAGGGTTCAGGTTCTATCTCTGCTGTCATTGGCTCATGTATTTCATTCATATCCTCACTGTCACTCATATTCCACTGCAGTACTCCTGCCATCT
The DNA here is from genome assembly GCA_963921405.1 of Cepaea hortensis. Lineage (NCBI taxonomy): Eukaryota > Metazoa > Mollusca > Gastropoda > Stylommatophora > Helicidae > Cepaea > Cepaea hortensis. The sequence goes on from OY992893.1 coordinate 78,299,448, forward strand.
GTTTAGAATTTGTCTAGATTATGTTAAGGTATTTCCCATCTTTTTCCACATAGAAGTACAGAACAGATTTGATATATTGTCTGATCTATGTATATTATTCCAGGATGTGAATGATCAATGGGAAATGTTAAAGAATTCAATCAGATTGGCTGCAGAAACAACTATTCCAAAATTAAAGAAGGTGGGTCGTAAGAAATGGATGACTGAAGAAATTTTACACCTAATGGAAACAAGAAGACTCAACAAAAATAATCCTGCCAAATATAAAGAAATTCACAGACAAATCAGAATATTATGTAGGAAGGCAAAAGAATCATGGCTTGAGGAAAGATGCTCAAGCATCTTAGAAGCTTAGAAATTGAAAAATAACACAACAGTCAAAATACCAAATTAGTGCACACAAGAATTCAGGAACTTACTAATAAAAGAACAAGTACATCAACAGGCTGTCTAAAATCTAAAGATGGCAAATCATAATAGAAAAATATCAGATTCTACATGTATGGACATATTATGTGAAAAATCTGTATAATGATAACAGAGAGGAACAGTATGATATTAGATTTAATAATGAAGGACCACCAATTTTAAAGATGGAGGTTCAAAATGTTCTTAAGCATATGAAAGCTGGCAAGGCCCCCGGTGCAGATAACATCATTACAGAAATGATTAAAGCTTTAGAAGAATTTGTATTAGAGCAAGTCACCAGACTGCTGAACACATTATATGATACTGGAGATGTACCTTCTGAATTATGTAATTCTGTATTTATTGCAATCCAAAAGAAATCAGGAACCTTGGAATGTGATCAACATTGAAGAATTAGTATAATGAGTCACATCACAAAGATTTTGTTACGAATTATCATGCAAAGAGTGAGGAATAAAATACAACCTGAAATAGGGGAAGGACAATGTGGGTTTGTAGAAGGAAAGGGTACAGTAAATGCTGTGTATATGCTGTGATCAGTTATTGAACGTGCTATAGAAGTAATAAGGATATACATCTTTGCTTTATTGACTACACAAAGGCTTTTGATAGAGTTAGACATGTCAACATGGTGGATATGCTTGCAGATCTACAAATTGATGGGAAAGACATTAGACTTATAAAAAACATATATTGGAAACAACAAGCTGCCATAAGGATTGATAATGAAGTGGGACAATATCAACCTATTAAGAGAGGTGTTAGGCAGAGATGTGTAATGTCTACAGATCTGTTTTCCCTAGATAGTGAAAATATTTTCAGAAATGTAGAAGATATAAATGGAATCAGCATTGGAGGAAGAAACGTCAATAACATTAGATATGCAGATGATACAGTATTGATTGCAGACAATGCACTGGATCTGCAACAATTAGTAGACGCAGTTGTTGTACACAGTGAGCAGCTGGGGTTGGAATTAAATTGTAAGGAGACGCAGGTTATGGCCGTCACTAGGAATAACGAAGTACCAAAATGTAATATACAAGTAAATGGGAATATTCTTCAACAAGTGAATCGATACAATTATCTTGGAACAGTCATAACATCTTATGGGAGATGCCTTGAAGAGATTAGAACAAGAATCGCCATGGCGAAAGTAGCCTTTAGCAAGATGAAAAACATTCTTACCAATAAAAAGATGTCAACTGAAACGAGAAAAAGTCTTGAGGGAGTACATAGAGCCTGTTCTTTTGTATGGATGTGAAACTTGGACAATGTGCAGTCAAGCTGAAAAAAATTTGATGGCTACAGAAATGTGGTTTCTGAGGAAAATGCAAAGAGTACCATGGACAGATAGAAAAACCAATGACCAAGTACTACAGGAGACAAATAAAAATCGTAGACTGATTAGAGAAATTAGACGAAGACAGTCAAAATTTTTTGGACATGTTATGAGAAGAAATGGATTGGAGAACTTATTGACAACTGGCAAGATCGAGGGGAACAGACCAAAAGGAAGACCGAGAGGAAAATACCTGGATGGCTTGGCCACGTGGCATGGACGAGACAGAAACACTGAGCTGATCCACGACTCTGGTTATCGAGTGAAATGGCGAGTCATGACCACCCACGCTTTCCGGCATGGCACATGATTGATTGATTGGTTGATTTCCCATCTTGTCACAGATAACATTCAAATGAGGTTGAACATCTCTTGTCATTTCTTTGAACATTTCGTAATCTCTTCCAGTCTTATGATATTATTCTATTCTGGTACAGCAATATTTTATATAGTGATTTTGGTCCTTTCTTGTGTTCTTTCTTATTTCTCGAGTTAAAGATTTATACTTCATCCTGCTGTTATCTGATTCACCTCATTTCTGTTTCAGCTCCCTTCGTTGTTTTATTAATTCTAACGTGTCTGATGTAATCCATGGCTTATGTTGCTTTTTATTGGTCGGAATTAAATCTTTGGCTGCAGTTATCAAGATATCTCTAGCTTGTACTGCCAGTCCAACAGGTGTCATTTCCTTTTGTACAGACATCAAGACCCCAAGACGATTCCTCACTTCTACGTTGTATGCATCTTGTATTTTTGTGAGATCAAAACGAAGTGGCCTTCGTCCTCGGGTAAGCTTTTTGAGTTTTTATTTCAGTTCTGCTTTTAATAACTGATGATCTGTATCACAGTCTGAACTTCTTAGGGGTTTTGCAGATGTTATGATTGATCTCCACCTTCTTTGTATTAAAATATAATTTATCTGATTTTTTGGGTAATACTGTCCAGGTCTTCCATGTGAAAAGTCTTCTTTGGTGTTGTTTAAAAAGTGTGCTGGCTATCGTTAGCTCATTTTCTGTGCAAAATTCAATTAATTTGTCACCTGCATTATTTCTATTTCCCAATCCAAATTTTCCTAAAACTTGTCTCTAATTTACAGCTCTTCCTGTACCTACTTTTGCATTGAAATATCCCATTATTATTGTTATATCATTGTGGTCAATCTCATTTAATGTGTTTTGCAGTGTGCTGTAAAAATCCTCAATTTCGTCCTTTTTGCTATTGAAGTAGATGCATATATCTGTATGAGAGTTGTGGATTTTGGACGGCCTTTACGTCTGATGGTGAGGATTCTATCACTAACTGGTTATTTCCCACTAAACCTTTTGCTGTTGTTTTTTCTAAACAGAATACCACTCCGCTCTGGCCTCCGACGTCTCTACCAGAATATATGAAAAGACTTCCATTTTCAGTTGTAAAATGTCCCTTGCCTCTCCAGTGATGTTCATTAATTCCTAAAATTGGAATATTTAATCTCTCAATCTCATCACATACTACTTTAAGCTTTCCCTCATACAGACTTCTCACAATCCACGTTCCTATTCTCACTCTGTTTCTAAGTCTGACATAGGGAACTTCCTTGGTAACACAGTCGGGTTTAACTCTGTCATCACCATACTAGAACTGGCCCCTGTGTCATACTCTTCCCCATTGTTATCTGATCTGCCTGGCTTGGGGGTCTCGCCACCAGATCTCTTTCTTATTATGTTTTCTTTCATGGTTGATATGGTTTCTTGGCAAGTTTTGCAGAAGGTAGTTTGCCATTACTTTCCTCTTGGGCAGTGACTGTACTAGTCGGTGGCTATAGCCATTTTCTCTACTGATGAGATCATCTGCTTGTCGCCGCAGAGTGTAGACCATAACCAACAACAATCTGTCGGCTGCTCTCACACTCCATCCACCAACTGCTTCCATGGCTTCGTGTAACCCTGATTGGGGTGCTAAACGGGTACTGCACCTTGCCCAAGGGTGTCCCGTAGACTAACGGAGGAAAGGAGATGTCATACATCTCCTTTGATAGGGGATACCCCTACCACGCTAACCGATTGGTTTAGTTTAGTTTAATCGATGGATTAACATCACGGCACATGGGTGGATGTCTCACTCAACGACACGCTAATCACCCCTAGTGAAAATACATATCCGTATAGAGCCTACCTGGAGGCGACCTTGAACAATGGGGAGGGAGCCAAAAAGAGTCACCTCTCAGTCGCCCTCATTTATAATGACACGGCCAAATTCTTCGATAACACGCAATGCGATAACAACAAAGGACTAAATACACGACGTCACCTAGCCAGTAAGAGTCAAGAAATAAGATGGGTCGACGACAAGCCGATATTTTTGTGCAAGTCCGCTATATGATGAATGGTGTGGATGTGAAAATTAAGCTGACTCCACCGAAAGCCACCTTTAACCACTTGGCCTCCGACGGGGCGCTTGGATATTCATCCATTATAACGAATGCCACGCTGGTATTTTCGGCCATCGCTCTCGCCCACGAGAAAGCCTTGATGAAAGCAAACGCGATATTTTCGATCAAGCATGTGGTGCTTACAACATTAGCTATCCTTCAGGGTATGCTATCTCACACACAAGACTATATGTTTATGAGTCAAACACCCACTCTCATCGTGATTGCACTTATTACATCATCAGCTTTTAACGGTTTCTTCAACTCTAACCCGTACAATTTACACAGTTTTGGTCTGACGTATCTGAACGTAACTGTCGACGGCCGATCAGCCACCAGCGAACCGTTGACATGGACTTTGATCTTAACCAATATGTACGAGCCTATTTTGGTACTAATCTAGCCATGGGTCTGGTGGGCAAAGACGCCGGCAACTCAATTAAGTACAATAAATTCAAGTACGGCTATACGTTGAATGCATTTGATCTGAGTCCCAGTTTACTGAACGGAGACCAGTTTGAGATGCAGAGAACTGGTCCTTTAACAGTGGAATTTAAATTCAACACACTCATCCCAGAGCCATTACAAGTCGTCGTCTACGCCGAGCACGACGGGATAATTGAAATCTCCAAGACCAGACAAGTGCTAACAGATTACGCTACACACATCATATTGCCAGAATACTACTAGCTGATACGTATGTTCGTCGAATACAGAGAGTACGCTCGAGATCAGCTACTTAGACACTTGGATAGAACCAGACCAGCGGCCTTTATCGTAAAGACTGTCCTTAGTGATAAACCTGGTTCCCACTGGATCGCCATGTACTATGATGGGTCAGGCAAGTGTGAGTACTTTGACTCATTTGGTCTGCTGCCATTATAAGATTTATTGACCATCTTCAGACACACCACGTGTGTATAATACGCGAGTCCTACAAGATGTGCTAAGTAAAGCCAGTGATCTCTACGCTATCAATTTCATATCGATGAAGGTCGTGGGGCGAGCATGACCCTATTCTCCAGCACTTCTCAGGCATTCAGCGGTCAACGATGGGGTAGTAGGTCGCCAAGTCGAGCCATACGTAAAACAGAGTCATTTGAGACCATATAATCGGCTGGTTTACACACTATTGTATAAACACGAAGACGGCAGCATTAGCTCATTCCGAAGATGACTACAGAACACAACACTTCTAACTAGGTCTACATGACTCGTAATTGTGACATTGTTAGACCAGTGGGAGATGGTGTCAATACCGTGCTTGTCTCATCCTACAGAGAATTGACGAAGTTACACATCCGTCTATTCTTTGGTGAATCCGAGAACAAGTTTCCTACCACGATGGGGATGGCACTTACTCATCAAGAATATGAACAGATGATATCTATGCATCACGAGATTCTAGCTGACATTGATCTACTCAACCAGCAGACTATTCAAGTCAGTAAACAGGTCTAACAAAGCACTAACCACAGCAAGCAAGTCCAAACCCTAAAGTCAGTGCTAAATTAAAAAGGCACTAAACTAAGCTACCAAGGCACATATCATACCTCGACTACTCAAACCAATCAGATGTTTGATGAACCCCAGATGTTTTATGATCCCTAGATGTGTACCCGACAGCCAGAGGTTATTCTGCCAAGCTTAGATGACAGCCCAACAGCAGGAGACCACCCAAAGGCCCAGGCAATGATGTAAAGAAGTCCAGAAACAGTGTGTAAAAGTTAGTAAATAAAATAGAAGAAAAGAACATTTTTCGTTGTTTTTTTTAACCTATATGATGTCTCTCTGTTCCAGTGTGTATCAGTTGTTCCACAGCAGCAATCAACATGAAAGACGAGCTCTCGCTACAGTCACCATGAAAACCAGAAAGACGACATGAAAACAAGAAAGTGGAAAACAAACCAATCATACCACCGAAAAAGCCAACAAACAAGGCAATTTCGTTTTCATAACTTTTATTTTCCATCAAAATCAGTATTGGAAATTTTCGTGTGCACACCATATTCAACAATGTAGGTTAGTGACAACATTACAAACGTGTATTTTCATCGCTTTCAGTATTTTATTTTCATTACATATAACATTGAATTAAAGACCAATGAAAAATTTGACTGTACAAATCAGTGATAAAATATATTCACAAACATTTAGTCTTTTATTTTCATCAATGATATCCACATTTTACTGTACCGCCAAATTCACAATGTTATCACAGTACACAAATGTTTAACACAGCACATTAATTTTTTTATAGATCACATTATAGACCGCATTTTAGACTTCAACAACTAGATAAAAATTTGAAAAAGTATATGCAGTATTTACATAGTGTGGTACATATTTAAACTAGCAGCAGGACAAGAGAGTGGTATATGTCTAGTGGTGATGTGCTATAATTGTCTGAGTGTACGCGACGTTTTATGTAGAAATAGGATAAGGCCTCTCGATGTTGTTTATATGTGTAGACAGAGGACACCTGTGTTTCAAAACCTATATTTGTCCCTGCAGTCGCTGTCTGGTTGTCAAATACATTTTTTAAAAATGTGTTTCTCCCTAGGTGGGACTTTGTGATGTTTTATCAGCCCTTTCGTGCGGGTATTGGTATATCTCCAAAACAGTGATATGTCTTGCTGCATGAGGAGACCATCCTCGTCCCATCATACTCTAGCTTAAATAACCCAGGGGTATTTTTGTCGTAAACTCGCTTATCCTTACACGAGTCGCATTCTGGCACAACTCCCTTACTCCCAATAAAATCTTGTTCATGGCTACCACAGACCTCAGATAGGAACCAGGAGCTATATAACCTGTACAAGTCTTCCTGAAGCTTAGGTCTGACAGTCTGTGCAAGGGTAGGTGCCTTAAGAGTAAAATACACACTAGCGGTGTCCATCTCGCATAATTGGAAATCCTTCCTATCTATAAACTTATATAAAATGTCATAGTAAAATCCTAACATTCGCAACTTTGCCGACTGATACACTAATAAGCCTATTTGTTTTGGTAGATCCCATACCGTGGTCTTCAGCAGAGACTCCTCCGCAAACATATTATCTGACAGCATGGTCATTTTCTTGAACAGCGGCTAATTCACCAACTCTGAAGTGCCAACCCCAGGACAATATGAAACATTGGTTTTCTTGGCCTTGTTACTTAATGTTTTCCCATAGGCTGCGTTTAGCACCAGTTTCATATATCGGCCTTAATGGTATTGGCCGTTTTGCTGTCACCATCATGGCATCAGACAGCTCCTTACTAAACTGTTCAAGACAGCACCAGACACCCACGGCAACTACAATCTCATTAATGAATACTACACAGTCAAAATCAAACATAGACACTACACCCTCATCACGCGAAAGGAACGCACCATCAGACGCACAATCAGATAATAAATAGAAACACAATAACGAGCAAATGTTTGCAGAGGAAGACGACATAGAGATGGACGAGGAAGCAGAGAACGTAGACAAACTCCCGACGGACATACAACAGAAATATAGGACAGCCCTTAGGACACATCATAGGAGTAGCAGCCATATATCGACATACTGTTTTTTCATCGACCAGACTCAGTACAGCCAATAGACTAGACAAGACATTAAACCCTGTGTTTAGCAGTCAGGCAGCTAGGTTTAAGGTCAATTATAGCCATCACATGATACTCAGACATAAGTAGACAGACGAACTTAGATTTCTCAATTCCTCATCAAACATCGCCTGTGAACTTGACGTGCTTTTGTTAGTAAACAACGAAGAAGACTTTGACGACTTAATAACCATAGTTCATGACAGTGACATGTTTAAATACGCCCTAAACAGACTATATATATATATATATATATATATATATATATATATATATATATATATATATATATATATATATATAGTCTGTTTAGGGCGTATTTAAACATGTCACTGTCATGAACTATGGTTATTAAGTCGTCAAAGTCTTCTTCGTTGTTTACTAACAACGAAGAAGACTTTGACGACTTAATAACCATAGTTCATGACAGTGACATGTTTAAATACGCCCTAAACAGACTATATATATATATATATATATATATATATATATATATATATATATATATATATATATATATATATATATATATATATATATATTAGCTGCCCGGCCCGGCTTCGCCCAGGCTCTGGCGGGAATCTATCTATCTATGTATCTATCTATGTATCTATCTATGTATCTATGTATGTATGTATCTATCTATCTATCTATCCGCATGTGATGACATGTGATAGCATGTGTTGACACACACGCGGCCAACTTTTTTTTAAAACAAAAACAAAATCGAGAATATACCCATTTGATTGCCAGGCGAACGGAAAAAACAAATGCTTCGATTACTTCAAAAGTTCCACTCCGAAAAAAAGTACAGAAATAAAATTCTAACGTATCTAAAATAAATCCATTATTTTTAATGAATACTGGTTTTAAAAACATAAAAAGATGTGTTAGAAAATTTTCACTATTTAAATAGATGCATTACTTTTATGATAATTATTATGAAAATGCCTTAAAGATTATATCACTATATATTATAACTCATATGCCTGTAAATAACTATAGAAAAGAGTTTATAAATCTGTGAAAACAATGCAACAATCTATACATAAAATAATAGTGATGTTATTAAAAGTTATGACCCTTGAAATAACTTTTCTTATGTTAAATCCCCTTGATAGAAATGATAAATATTAGCTGCCCGGCCCGGCTTCGCCCAGGCTATGGCGGGGATCTATCTATCTATCTATCTATCTATCTATCTATCTATCTATCTATCTATCTATCTATCTATCTATCTATCTATCTATCTATCTATCTATCTATCTATCTATCTATCTATCTATCTATCTATCTATCTATCTATCTATGTGGAGCATCTCATTTAATTCATCGTCAATCAACTCATTTAATCTATAGCCAGGGGACGTAACTTAAGATATAACAATGGTACTAAAAGTTATATCTCTTTTTGTCATATATTTTTATATTTTCTTATGTTCAGTCATGTAATTACAAAATTAAATTTTAGGAAGGTAATAGCTGATAGCTGATAGATAAAACTATCACAGTGGGTTGCACAGGAATGAAAGGAAAACGTGTAGAAAATTTCAAAATTTCATCTCAATCGGTTGGACCGTTCGCGAACGCATAAAGGACGGACATACATACATACACACACACGATATATATATATATATATATATATATATATATATATATATATATATATATATATATATATATATATATATATATATATATATATATATATATATCACATTAATGAACACCAGATCGGTGCTGTTATGTGACTTACCTGACAATTTTAGAAACAATCACGGTATCAACATATTACAACTCGACTTAAACCGCAAGCTGATAATCCTACACTGATAATATTTTCCTGTTTCGATGTCTGGCGGTATTCAACGGGGAAGCTGCTAATGATCTTGGGAAACCTACCAAACGTGTAGATAACCAGTGGAAGATATTCCAACATATAGAGTCGTTAGAAAACTTTCCCCGGGGTTAAGTTAATTGACATGTCCTATGTAGAAACATGTTTTTTTGGGGGTTAATGTAGATATTTTTGAGGTCAATGAGACCCAGAACCTGGTCCTAAAACTTCGCGGTAGTGGGAAATACACTAAAACTCTGCAATTTCTACTATATAAGGATCACTTTAGGTATATTAAGGACTTTGATAGAGTAGCTAGGTCATTCGGGTGTAGTGAGTGTAGGAAATTGTGGAGTGGTTTATTGGGAGATGGAGAATCATATCAACACATGCAATGGAGAAAACTGTAGACAGTTAAAAGGTCGAATCTGCTCTGTGAAAGAGACTGTGTGGGAGACTATTAGCTCCTTGGGGGTCCCAGTAGACACAGATCTTGTTTATCCCTACAGGGCTACATATGACTACGAGTGCTATTTTGAGACTAGCAATTTGCCGGTGTAAAGAAAATCTACCAAAGGTTTAGTTAAACATGTCCCTCTTAGCTGATCGATCGCACATAACGTCCCTGGATTCGACGCGCTTATCGTTACATCATGAGGAAAATTTTAGTTGGTTTACCACATTAAAACATATTCCGCAAAAGCATGTTAAGACACGCTTTCTTTGCCAAGATGCCCAGTCTACCAGTGATGAATCACTCTGGATTTACGAGTGTCTGGCCATACATTAGGATGCCCGCATCCTGCCTAAGGTCTTGGCAGATAGACACGTTTATTGGTTGTCGGTTCGCCAGTGGGGCAGAATGACACAGTGGTTCTAAAAATGTGGGGACTATATGTTTCTGTTAGCTAAAACTGTATAGTCAATAATATACTGACATCACAAAGAAAGAGACAGAAAGAAAGAGAGAGATAGAAAGTGATAGATGGAGATAGAAAGGGAGAGATAAAGCCAGACATAAAAGATAGGCAAAATCACGCTTACACAGAGACACGTGGTATAAATCTTTAGACACCTTGCGCACAGCTGCTACTATAATCAGTATTTCACATGTCTTGACTCGCTCGCAGTATGACCTGCCATTAACCCTTCTCGGATGCACGCATAAGAATTTTACTTGAGAAAATATCAAGATGAAACAATTTATTTTGGTCTGGGCAAGGGAAATAATTCGCATTAATATTATTCTCTTTTATTTTAACAATTATGTTACAAAAGTCACTAAGTAGTATATTTCAACTGAATATTTTTTATTATATTTTAAAACATGATGGGATCTCAGTTTATTTCATGACGTTATAGCAAGTAAAATTTATAATTACCCCCAGATATACACCAATCACCTTCGGATTAATTAGCCTGTAATCCCAGGGCTATCATTCTGAACCAGTGATGAAACATAACTTCTCCTTGAATCGGGTAGGGGTAATGATGGAAAAGTCCGATTTGCTCTACACTTTGGACCATCAGCTCAGGTTCGATTTGTCAATCATATTGGATTCAATCTCCGCATCGAGGGGCTCGATCCAGGACGTCAGCACGGCACTCGAACCGTCCGATTCGTCTGTGTGCCCGGTTCCCGCCGCTCCCCTCGCCAGCCCTTAGAGACAAAGGAAGTAACAAAGATGGCGAGATTTAAATAACTAGATCAAATCTGGAGCAGTTTTTTGACGTCACAGCGCTGCAGCTAGACTCTTCATATAGTAAAATACCGTGACCTAGATGAGCGGCTCCAGAAATATGACTTAAATACCTCCCCCTTACTACTTAGGATGTAGCAGATGATCTCCAGATGGGTGTATCGGACGTGGGGCACTTTGCTTAGCCTTCTTGCCGAGAAGTTTTCCAGAAGGTTGTTATGGAGCAAAGTTCTGCAAGGAACATGCCACTGAATGAATGAATTACTTATTATAGCAATTCTATTCTACACAGATAGCACTTAATGGATGCTTGAAGTTGACTATTAATTGTTGCAATCTTTACACGAGTTTCTGATCCATACAGCTGTACTGATTTAACTTCAGAACTAAATAATCTAAATTGGTGCTAATTTTAATTTCTTCTTACTTCCACAAATTGTCTTGCTATATGAAAGCTTCCCCTTGCTTGTATATTCATTTTTTTTTCTACATAGCTACAAACAAAGATGATTGATTCCCCCCGAGTCGCAGCTAATAGATTAAACTAATATTCATAATGTAAGATGTGACCATCACACGCCAGGCTGGCCGCTTGTCCCATATCTGTCCTATTACTTACTAGATGCCTTGTATAATACAATTCTTGCTGTGCTAGCAGAACGCTTCTCGGTGTTCAACCCACATATAATGTCTTCTTCTGTAGCACTTTATCCCCCGATGGAACATGGGCCTCCAAGCAACTCACTCCGTAGGTCAGCATGGTCGAATGGATAAGAACGCGTGTTCTTAAACATACGGTAAGCTGATGCCGAGGTAAGGGGTTCAACCCCTAAACCGGACAGTTGGACTAACATGTTGACCTCTCGTCCTTGACTTGGAGACGTAAATTACAAGTATCTCTGAAGTCGAAGTGGCTTCGACTGATGGTGAAGGACACTTTAATAGGAAAAGCTAATCTACACGCAAATATCAGACCAGTGCTACTGCAAGTAGTGTGTATGGACTACGCTTGAGTTCAAAGCGAGCGAGCGCCCCACCCCTCCCCCCCCCCCCCCAAAAAAAAAAAAAACTAACTCCAAGGCCCTATCTTTAACTGTCCCATGCAGCTCTGTCAGCGTCTTTCCAATATTGTTTAATAATCTTTCTATTTCTCTTCTTCATAAGTTTTAAAGTCTTATTCTATTTCTTTTGTCATATGGGTTCCATAATAAGACATTTCTTATTATACTGTTCTCGGATTTTCTGAAAGTATGGCCTTTCCAGTCCTAGCATTTTTTTCTTCACCTTTTGAGTCACTGGTATTCGTTTAGTTCTCGCCGTGTGCTCAACATTAGTGATTTTCTCATACCACTGTATTAATTATCCCGTGGACAACAAATGTCGCCACAATGTCCAACCAATGTAAAGCCTGCTACGTAGACACGTGCCCATATTAACTTTCTCTCTGCCGATTCGTTGAATACTAGATGACAAATAATGCAACACAGCACTTTTTTTCCTGACGTCTGGCTTGATTTTCAAATGCAGATAATACAAAAACTTTCTCGGTCACATGAACAATTATGCATATTTCATCAACAGGCGTATTAAATTTATGTAATGTACAGAACATTTATAACGTATTGTCTTTCATGTAGACATGTTTAACGAGCTTGAAACTAGTAGCTAATGATATCTGATATTGTATCTTTATTTACACGTCATTTACATTGGTTATTGTGTCCCGTTGACATTTCATATTTCGTAAGCAATTTCCGAATGAAAGGTATTTAACAGTCAGTTTACAGGGTTGGTAGAAACTGTTAGATTCTCGATCCAAGGTCCACGTACAGAATACCCTCGTCTTGAGTAAAAATGAAATTGCTTATTGTTGCAGCTTTGATTTGCCACACATCTGGAATCTTTTTTGGTGGTAAATCAGTGTTAACTGTGTTTGTCTTGCCTTGGCTTGTCTTGAAAGTCAGTTCTTAATGATATTAGAAACGTTAGCCTGTGTTCTGTTCTAGCTTGGAGTTCGCCTTTGCGGATCTTATATATCAGTGATACTTGTGCTTGACTTCTCGTGTTTTTCTTTGCCCTAGAACAGTTATCTATGAAAGTCAGATCTTACTGATATTGCACATTTTACTCTTAGGCGTTCGCTATTGCTGATTCTATACATGATTGTCTTATCGTATTGTGTTATCTCAGCTTCGGATTATCACAATTGATCGCGATTTAAGTGATGCTGTAAATGCTTGTCTTCTCTTATTCTCTCCTGTCCCATCCTTAATTCACCATTACTAGCCCTAGATTCTATTCTTTAAAAATGCCACCGATTGCAGGGGATTGAATCACATCCGCTATCATTTACAGCAAACTCTAACCACTATAGCACAGTGGCTTACATAGCATGACAAAAATACATACTATATTAATTTGCTAGATTCAACCCAGGTCTCGCTCATATGGGAGAAATCGTTGAGGTCATTAGGTATTTCGAAATGAGGGTTATGAAGATAATTTATATAATTCCTGGTCGTCGTTGGAGCCTTGAGGCATGACGTCACTACTCATGCGAGAAAAAGCTTAACATCTTCCTCTGTTTTGTCTGATATTTTAGTAATGTGCACACCAGACGTTTAGTTTGTTGGTTGGCTATTATTGTAACTCAGCACCCTTTACTGAATACTAAATTTAAGAATGCATATCACTGCCCTAGGGACACATGCTCCTCCCCCCTCTTCAAACGCCTGTGAAAAGTAATAATGCTGATTATCCCAGTAGCAAGTTAATTAAAAGTCCATCTGATATTTCTTTACGCTTTCATTATTGTCCAAACCCTCTACTCACTCCCTTCTGAGCCATTCTTTCCAGATGTGAACACATAACCTCATCAAATCACTTTTCTCGTAAAGTAGGTCTTCATCTAGAGGGAAGCGGGGGCAGTTAATCTAGCGATTTGTTCATTGTCCCGCACACTTGCATGCCCTGTGCAGCTAATCCATCATGTAATAAACTCCGGCTTGTCGAGCAATGCTAGCCACTGCGTTCAGAGCATGCTAGTTTCTACTTTCTGACGCATACTCTGTTAGTCCGTTACAAACACATGTCTGGCTGTGCTGTCCTCATATCATCGGAAGGCTACCCCCAACTTTCATTCTCATGCAAGATATGGTAGCAGCAAATGCCACAACTCCATTTTGTTTTTAAAACAGTGCCCATTTGTCTTTGCATCAAAATCCCACAAACTCTTTTTATCTCTAACCCCACACCCATTAATGTATATAATTACATAGCCAGTGTTTGTGTTGTCTTCTATCAGCTGTTGCACGGACGCGTATTACCCGCTGAACATTCTCAGTGCCGTACGCCCAATGTAATTATAAGTCAGATCTTGACTGCATCAGGATGTAACAGGATGCAGTGAAACAGAAATGCAAACAAAATAACTATTTTTAAATCCTAAGGACATACAATGAAAACAAACATTTATACATTCCTTAGTAGGGTCAAACCACCTAAACGAAATATTTAATGTAGGGGTGAAATGTGTGAAAAGAATGTAGTAATAAAATGAAAATATGACAAATATAAATCAAATAAGTAAGCATAAAAATAAAACACAACACAATTGTCCGACGTTTCGCTAGTCACTACCTTTGTTAAAAACAAACTAAACACGAATATAAGAATATCTCCCCCGATGTGTCTCCACCTTGCCGTGGTGGGGGGGGGGGGCTTGAGTGTCCACTGACCACAAGCGCTATGCCGATGGATATTAACTACATATTGGACAGCTCCTGGGATAGGGACCAGACTAATAGAGACACAACCTGCTGCTCTGCAGGTATACTGAGGATAGCAGTCAAAAGTTTAAATCAGGCGAACGAAAGCAGAAGTTCTTGGTCCGGACACAAGCACTAAGGCTCTCGCTGAGGGATAAGGCTGAACGCCTCCAAGCCATTAATCCTTGGCCCTGAGAGCCGGACCGATACAAACCTACCGAAAAATGGAGGTGAGAGGCTGAGCACGCTACATGCTTAGTTCAGATATTTGTTTCGAATGTTCTCAGCTGGGGGATATGAGGGATCCCCGGATGAGAGGGCCTGGCCGCTTTTAGCTCACTGATGCACGGAGGTAAGGTGCTGAGCCGGCAGCACATGTAGCTTACCTCGTGAGCGAGTGCTAAATGTAGAAAACGCACGAAATGGTTACGAAACATTTCTGTATCTATGCTCACATAGATTGTAGTCAAAGGTGGAAAAACGTCTCAATAACACGAAATGGAACGCTTGGCTAGCGAATTCATTGCGTGGTCCGAAGTCCGAAGCGAAAGTTTACCTAGTGGATGTCGTCCGCATACTGTCCGTTCCTGGTTTGTGCTTGAGCGACAAGTGGCAATCGAAATACCCAATACATGGAAGTGAGGAATCAAAGCAGCCATGAGCAGGACGTGGCAATTCCTCGGGTGAGCCCAGTCTCAGAGCTGTATGTGCCGGCTCTGCAATAATGGAAGCCTCCTTGGATAGCAGGGAACGCCCATGGTCTGCCCCTGCCTTCTCTTAAGGGTTGACCGTGATGTCGCTGACCGTTCTACTTTGACCAGTAGAGATGTGGGCGACACCATAGCACTAACAGTCTAACGTCTCTCGAAACCCCGGGAAGGCCAACCCGTAAAAATGCCTGCTGAAGTCGGATGTGCTGGCCTACGGGTGCAAATAAATCAGGCACAACGCAAAAAACGTCCGAGTGAAATGTCTTTCATGCTAGGAACAGCTCTGGCTAACTAGTTTTCCGAATAGCTCGTGTCCGGAAAAGCTCTGACTAGCTAGTTTCCGAATGTTCGTTGTGCCAGGAACAGCTCTGACGAGCACACCAACAAGCACATGTCCGTATCGAAAACTCGCTGAGTGGATACCGTCTGCAGACCGGTCTAATCAATACGGGAAAGGCTCGTGGTGAACGATATGCTCAATATATCGAAGTGAGGAATTAAAGCAGCCATGAGCAGGACCTGACGATTCCGTCGGTGAGCCCAACACCAGTGCGCTACGTGTCGGCTTTGCAACCATGGAAGCCACCCTGGATGGCGGAAAATGCCATGGACTGTCCCTGCCTTCCCTTGAGGATTGATCTGAAGCATTCGACCGTTCCAACTTGACAAGCTGGGATGTGGACGGCACCACAAACGTGAGAGTCCCACAGGAATGCTAACCTGTCAAAAATGCACACTAAAAGTCGGATGTGTTGGTCTAAGGGTCTCGACCTAAGGGTGCATAACGAGACACACCGCAATCACATCTGAAAAAAACACTCCGGATGAAGGCAAAGAAGAAGAAGAAGAAGAAGAAGAAGAAGAAGAAGAAGAAGAAGAAGAAGAAGAAGAAGAAGAAGAAGAAGAAGAAGAAGAAGAAGAAGAAGAAGAAGAAGAAGAAGAAGAAGAAGAAGAAGAAGAAGAAGAAGAAGAAGAAGAAGAAGAAGAAGAAGAAGAAGAAGAAGAAGAAGAAGAAGAAGAAGAAGAAGAAGAAGAAGAAGAAGAAGAAGAAGAAGAAGAAGAAGAAGAAGAAGTAGAAGAAGAAGAAGAAGAAGAAGATTATTACTGTGAAATTAAAACAATAAATGCACTAGAAATATTAACAAATGGGAAGTTGAAGGGCGAATGCAATAATGCGGTGAAGTGTAACTGTGACATCGCAAATAATAGAACTAAACATGGACAATGTCAGATCGATGAAGAAATTACAGATTACACATTATTTGGAAATGAGATAACAAAAGAAGGGAGGGTGGCTAACGGTAATATGAGACACGAAGGCCCAAGTTAAATTTTAGCGTCCATACTAGAATTTATTCCGGCTAAAAGGACACACCCCGTAGTGGAAATTAATTGACTCTCCTTTTTCATTCTGAGAGACGTGTCCGAGTAACATGGTCTTATAGCAGTGACACACACATCATAGACCTGTTATGATCTGGGGAATTAAAATGATTAGAAACACGCTGTATGAGTGTCATGTGATGTCCCTCAGATGTCCCCTATATATGTCCGGTAGAAACACGCTGTATTAGTGCTGTGTAATGTCCTATGACTCCTGGGGGTCGTCGCCGGAGCTACAGAGTTCGTGCTTTATGCGACGCTTCTGGCAAGCCGCCCTGTAGAAAGAGACCTAGTCATATGGGATAAAACCCGGTGCAATGAAGTCGATCCCCTTGCGTTTTAAACCTGTTTTCTTCTTCCAGTCTGTCAAATGTACTTCGAGATATAGTCGTGTAATATCGTCCTGGTCGTGTAATATCCCCTATATCGGTTCGCTAGACTTCGAGACGAGACTGGGTGATCAGCAACTCCGAATTGCCGGCTTCAAATGTTTCTAAAACAGGCGACATCTGGGAATGGCGATTCTTATTCGCGAGAGTTTGGTGGCTTCAGAGCTAGACATGTCCAGTTGGGACAATGACGACATACAAATACAGACGGAAAGAGTTCAATCCAGTCTACCATTCGTGTTGGTTAATGTTTATGCCCGAGTATGGATTTCCAGACGTGGCAGTGCTTAGGTGACATATTAGGTCACGAGAGAAATGTTATTTTCTGTGGCGATTTCAACGCTAAAGGCAGATCATGGGGAAACTTTTCCTCCAACAGACAGGGGGAGGAGCTCGAGACTGCACTAGAAACCATTGACCTGGATTGTATCAACAGTGGCTGTGTCACCAGGACAACCCAGATGATGAGGACAGTGCTATAGATCTGGCGCTGGTTTCTCCTTCACTCACTACAGTGTGTAGATGGGGTGTCCTAGGACACCACGGCAGCGACCACCACCATTGCAGCATATTGGTGGAGAAAGGCAGAACCATGCATCACAAGTTAACGGTCAAGACTTTCCAGTATGGCAGTACAGGGTAAGATGTGGTGAGTAAAATAAGAAGTGACAAGCGCAGAAAACTTAAGGGCAGGAAAAAAATCTAAGAGGCAGCCACCTTGGTGGAATTTCGAGGTGGAGAAGGCTTGGGTGGATAAGCGTAGTGCTGTAAGGAGATGGCAAAATACCAAGAAGAACAGAGCTGGCCATCCTAGTCCCTGCTTGCACTTAGAAAGAGAGATGCACACAAAAGTAAGCTATTTCAAAAAACTGGTCACGGTGGTTAAAAGTGAAAAATGGGCAGAGGTGTGTCAAAGAGTAGACGCTGACAAGTCACTGAAATTGTTCTGGCTACTACATAAAAGCATGAGTGGGGTAGTCAAGAATAAGAGCATTTCTGACTTCCAAGGTGCTGACCTCGTCTGGCAGAGGACTGACGAGGACAAGAGCAAAGCCCTCTTTGAACGCTATCTAGACCAGAGCAACCAGACAGACGTGGGAGGCCGAAATCTTGCCAAGGAGGTCACCTCTGACAGGTGCAAGGCCCAGACTACTTCGGCTGAAGACACAGTGACAGTGAAAGAAATCAAGGCTGTGCTTCGACGATCAAAAAACAGCGCCCCAGGGCCAGATGGCATAAGATACGATGACATCAGTAGGTGTATCGACAACGAGTTAGAGAAACTAGCAGACATGTACAACAACAGTATAAGGAGTGCTAGCATCAAGGAGGAGTGGTTACACAGCTATCTGATTCCCTTGCCGAAACCTGGCAAAGACCACGCAAAAATTCAGGGATATCGAGTTATAACCATGCAGAATATAATAGGCAAGCTGCTGGAGAAGATAATTGCAAGGAAAATATCAAGCCAGCTAGAGAGGCAAGGTGTTTTCCCACCTACCCTAGGTGGGTACCATACAAAAAGAGAAACCTGGACCAATGCAGCAGTTTTTGTCCATGATGTATATGAAGGTTTCCACTCATGCATTGAAACCTTTGCTGCAGCGATTGATCTTGAGGACGTGTACAACAGAGTACCATTGGATTTTCTAATGCTTCAGCTTCTTGAATTCAAAAAAGTCCATTCCTCTTTAGTTGGATCGCTGCAGCCCTTTTTCAAAGGAAAGTAGTTTTTACATGTGGCAGCTGGACTTCGGAACCAACAACAATATATCCTGGCCTACCACAGGGAACACCATTATCTCCGGCACTGTTCAACGCCTACACTGTGAGAATCACCAGCGAGCAGATCACTGGACCTTGTAGGACATTGTCGTATGCCGATGATATTTTAGTGTATCGTCAGGGTAAAAAAAGCAACAGTGACTTGGTTCTCGTTGAATAATCATATTGTCAACACCCCAACACCAACTGTAAAGCTGTGTTCAGAGACGGTGGAAAGGAGCGCAGGCAATGAATTACCTGAGGATACGGTTTGATCGAAGACTTGCTTATAATGACCACATTGACCAGGTGATAGCAAAGGCCAAGCGGGATTTGGCTGCGATGCCGGTGATGGCAGCAACAAACTGTGAGCAGCGCCATCTATGACTTCTATACGAGGGGCTGGTCATGTCTGTTTTGGAGTATGCGATGGCAATCCTGACCCTCAGCCGTAATCAGATAGAAAGGATGGAAAGGATACAGAAGGAAGCTATGCGCATTGTTCTTGGATGTACAAGAGATACAGCATGCAGGGCGATGCGCTACCTTCTTGATTTTCCACCATTGAAGACAGAATACAAGTTTGCAGAGCACGCGCCTACCTCAGAGTTCACGCAAACACACAACATCCACTGCATAGTGAAATTATGAAGGTTAAGGGCAACAGGTAAAAAGTGGACGGTCGTGGATGGGTCAAGCCGAAGACATTCTTCAACAGGTGTGTTTTCTTGAGGACTTAGCATCTGGCAAGGAGTGGGTACAAGTGCCAACAGATTTCTGCACGTCCTTTTTAGTTTGCATCCAACTAGACAGAAAATGCAGACAAGAAAATATGATTGCTTGTGGAGGCGGAAGTACAAGTGTGGATTTTAGAGAATTCGCTAGACGGTGATGCTATCATTTACACAGATGGGTCGGTCGTCCGACATGTGAGAAGCTCATGGGCCTTTACGGCTCAGGCCGGAGGGAGAATTGTGAAGGAGGACTCTGGTGCTTTTGCTGAGACCACAAGTAGCCTGACTATGGAAGTCATGGCAGTAAGTAAAGCAATAACATGGCTCGAGACACAGACATTCACTAGGGCATGTTTCCTTAGCGACTAAATGAGCATGCTCAAGAGGATAGAGACGGGGTGGATCCGAAGAGAATGGTTGCTGTCTCTGGAGCGGTTTCGGCTGGCAAAGATTAGTTTTATCTACGTGCCAGGGCATGCGGGAGTACAAGGAAATGAGCGGGCTGACAAGCTCGCAGGTAAGGCTACTGTGGGAGACGGACGCGCCATGGACCAGACTGACATTCTGAATGCTCTATGAGAAGTAAGACTGTTGCGAGAACCAAGTGATGACTGTGAATCTACAACCATGGCCAGACTTAGGGGAACTGCAAATTAAAAGAGGGGTGGCCAAACAAGAACACTACGCGGAAAGGGAAAGAAGATTGATAAACCAACATAGAACTGGTGTCGTTAGCCGCTACACGCTGCGGGATTTGCTGAGGAGGGGATCCAGGCACTTATGGACTGAATGGTTCGATGTGCAATGAGGATGATCTGTCGACTAACTAATTAACTAACTAACTAACTAACTAACTAACTAACTAACTAACTAACTAACTAACTAACTAACTAACTAACCGTCCAATATACTTCGTGTCGTATTTCTTGCAAATAATTGTGTATACAAGCTTTCAAGATGTGCGGATATTCACGTAAACGTTACCACTAGGAAATATCACCTGCTGTGTCTGGATGACCTGCTTGCACGTAAGACACTATGTCCGATTACATTTGGATGTGCCCACAATTGAGACAACCCTAGGTAGGCGAGTGTTTTAAAGTGGGTCTCTGAAAGCCGTCTTATATATGATATATAATATATCATACAGGATGCTTGCCGTATTTGCCCTTGCATCGTTTCCTTTGAGAGAAGTTTACATTTCTCCAGGCGAACTTGCAATTTTAACACAACTATCTTTTTAAACATCTTGCCATAAGTATATTAAGTACTGTGATTGTTTGCTTGGGGAGTGACGTGATATGCACCCACTTTTAAGGCACAGTTGGTGTTTTAATGCTGTTATTGAAGCAGTTCATCATTTCTTCCAGATCTGCATGGCCTAGAATTTTAATGTGAGCATCTTTCACACCAGCTGGGTCAATGCACTCTCTTTTGTTTTCTTCTGCACATATGTTTTATTGGCGCTCGCTCGCTGTGAACTCAAGAGTAGTCCATACACACTACTCTAGTAGAGCTGGACTGAATTTTGCTTATTGATTTGCTTTCCTTATTAACAGTCTTCCTCGCCATCAGGAGAACCCACTCCTACTTCTGAGGTATTTGTAATTTACGTCTCCAAGGAACGGACGATACGTAAACATTTTAACCCAACTGTCCCCCTTACCTCGGCATCAGCACTCCGGGTGGTTAAGAACAAACGTTCTTATCCATTAAGCAATGCTGACCTACCTGCACATATTTGATATATTTAATATGCACGAATGTTTCTAGAGGGTTATTCAACAACCACATATCTGGAGGTCCTATAATTGTAGTCAGTCTGCTTCACAAATATTTAAAGGAATGTCTCTTCATTTCTCTTGTCATCTCTTAGCGGTTGAACATTTTCACTATCTAGCATGTCAAATCAGGTGCTTACTTCATTTCTTCTCAATCCCGAAGGAGGTAGCGGGTTCAACCCTTACACGGTCAGTAGGACTAAAATATTGACCTGATGGCGAGGGACACTGGTAATCCATCCATCATGTGCCATGCATGTAAGCGTGGGCGGTCATGTTCTGCCATCTCACTCGATCACCAGAGTCGTGGATCAGCTCCGTGTTTCTGTCTCGACCATGCCACAAGGCCAAGCCATCCATGTACTTGCTTCTAGGTCTTCCCCTTGGTCTGTTCCCCTCGATCTTACCAGTTGTCATCAAATTCTCCAATTCATTTCTTCTCATAACATGCCCAAAAAATTTTGACTGTCTACGTCTAATTTCTCTAATCAATTTACGATCTTCATTTGTTTCTTGAAGGACTTGTTCATTGGTCTTTCTGGCTGTCCATGGTATTCTTTGCATTTTCCTCAGAAACCACATCTCTACAGCCATCAGATGTTTTTCAGCCTGACTGCTCATTGTCCACGCTTCACATCCATTCAAAAGTACAGGTTCAATGTAGCATTTCAACACTCTTTTTCTCGTTTCAATTGACATCTTTTTATTGGTCAATATGTTTTTCATCTTGCTAAAGGCTACTTTTGCCATGGTGATTCTTGTTCTAATCTCTTCAAGGCATCTCCCATCAGATGTTATTACTGTTCCAAGATAATTGTACCTGCTCACTTGTTGAAGAATATTCCCATTTACTTGTATATTACATTGTGGTATTTCGTCCTTCCTAGTGACGACCATAATCTGTGTCTTTTTACAATTTAATTCTAACACTAGTTGTTCACTGTGTGTAACAATCGCATCTACTAAATTTTGCAGGTCCTGTTCATTGTCTGCAATCAAGACTGTATCATCTGCATATCTAATGTTATTGATGCATCGTCCCCCAATGTTGATTCCTTCCATATCTTCAATATTTATGAAAATACTTTCACTGTACAGGGAAAACAGATCTGGATACATTACACATCCCTGTCTCACACCCCTTTTAATAGGCTGATATTGGCTTACTTCATTATCAACTCTTATGGCAGCTTGTTGTTTCCAATATATGTTTTTTACAAGTCTAAGATCTTTTCCATCAATTTGTAGATCTTCAAGCATCCTTATCATGTTGACATGTCTCACTTTATCAAAAGCCTTTGTGTAGTCAATAAAGCAAAGGTGTAGATCTTTGTTTACTTCTATAGAACTCGATTATGTTTCTCAGTATATACACAGCATTTACTGTACCCTTGCCTTCCACAAACCCACATTGTTCTTCCCCTATTTCAGGTTGTATTTTCTTCCTTCCTCACTCTTTGCATGATAATTCTTAGCAAAATCTTCGTGATGTGACTCATTATACTAATTGTTCGATGTTGATCACATTCCAAGGCTCCTGATTTCTTTGGGATTGCAATAAATACAGAATTACATAACTCCTGAGGTATATTTCCAGTATCATATATTGTATTAAGCAGACTGGTAACTTTATCTATTCCATATTCTTCTAAAGCATTAATCATTTCTGTTGTGACGCTGTCTGAACCGGGGGTCTTGCCAGATTTCATATGGTTAAGAGCATTCTGAACCTCCATCTTCAAAATTGCTGGTCCTTCATTATTATTTTGAACATCATACTGTTCGTCTCTGTTATCGTCATACAGGTTTTTCACGTAATCTGACCATTCATGTAATATCTGATCTTTTTCTATTATGACTCTTCCATCTTTTGTCTTTAGGCAGCCTGCTGATGTACGTGTTCTTTGATTAGTAAGCTCCTGAATTCTTTTGTGCATTAGTTTCGCATTGTTACTGTTGTGTTGTTTTTCAATTTCTCTGCAATTTTTCTCAAGCCATGTTTCTTTTGCCTCCTTACATAAGGTTCTCACTTTTATGTGAATTTTTTCATATTTGGCAGGATTATTTTTGTTCTGTCTTCTTGTTTCCATTAGTTGTAAAATTTCTTCAGTCATCCATGTCTTACGGCCCACTTTCTTTACTTTTGGAATAGTTTTTTCTGCTGCGTAACTGATTGAATTCTTCATCGTTTCCCATTGATCATCTACATCTTGAAACAGGATCTCTAGATCAGACAATATATCAAATTTGTTCTTTACTTCTATGTTAAAATTATCTTGTATTTCTTTGTCAGTTTTCAATTTGCACAAGTCATATTTAGGGTTTCCTGCTGTATACTTGACTTTCTTTAACTTTACCCTCAATGTGCCTGTAATTAATCTGTGATCACTGCAACAGTCTGCATTTGGAACTGTTTTTACGACTGTTAACGCATTTCGAAACCTTTTGCTAATCAGGATGTAATCTATCTGGTTTTTAATCCTGCTGTCTGGACTCCTCCATGTCCATAATCTTCTAGGATGGTGTTTAAACCAGGTGTTTCCTACAACCATTTCTTGTTCTTTTGCCCATTCTACAAGTCTGTATCCTCTTTCATTTCTCTCTCCCAAACCATGGTTGCCTACACTGCATCCATCGCCTTGCTGTCCTATTTTTGCGTTGAAATCACCCATTATGATATTTATTTCTGATTTTTTGCAGTTCTTCAAAGCAGACTCCACGTCATTATAAAATTCCTCTATGCTTTCTTCACTGCTTTCACTTGTTGGGGCATATACTTGAATGACATTTATTTTAAAAGGTCTTCCGTTTAATTTTACTAATAGGACTCTGTCTGACACAGCATGATATCCTTTGACAGAATTTGATGTTTGCTTATCTAATATAATGGCTACACCTCTTTGCTGTTCTTCTCCCCCAGAGTTTACACTGGTAATAGATCAAGGTAATCCACACGCATAAATCCGTTTAATGCACTAGAAGTAGTAGCACGTGAATGGATTCAGCTTGAGTTCAAAGTCAGCTAACGTTCCAAACCAATCTGTGTAGCTTCCAGTATTTGTCCATTGTCGTACCACTTCGTTCAGCTAACGTCCCAAACCAATCTATTTAGCTACCAGTATTTGTCCATTGTCGTATAACTTCGTTCAGCTAACATCCCAAACCAATCTCTGTAGCTTCCAGTATTTGTCCATTGTCCTATCACTTCGTTCAGCTAACATCCCAAACCACTCTGTTTAGCTTCCAGTATTTGTCCATTGTCGTATCACTTCGTTCAGCTAACGTCCCAAACCAATCTGTGTACCTTCCAGTATTTGTCCATTGTCGTATCACTTCGTTCAGCTAAAGTCCCAAACCAATCTGTGTACCTTCCAGTATTTGTCCATTGTCGTATCACTTCGTTCAGCTAACGTCCCAAACCAATTTGTGTACCTTCCAGTATTTGTCCATTGTCGTATCACTTTGTTCAACTAACGTCCCAAACCAATCTGTGTAGCTTCCAGTATTTGTCCATTGTCGTATCACTTTGTTCAACTAACGTCCCAAAACCAATCTGTGTAGCTTCCATTATTTGTCCATTGTCGTATCACTTTGTTCAACTAACGTCCCAAAACACTCTGTGTAGCTTCCAGTATTTGTCCATTGTCGTATCACTTCGTTCAACTAACGTCCCAAACCACTCTGTGTAGCTTCCAGTATTTGTCCATTGTCGTATCACTTCGTTCAACTAACGTCCCAAACCAATCTGTGTACCTTCCAGTATTTGTCCATTGTCGTATCACTTCTTTCAACTAACGTCCCAAACCAATCTGTGTAGCTTCCAGTATTTGTCCATTGTCGTATCAATTCGGTCAGCTAACGTCCCAAACCAATCTGTGTAGCTTCCAGTATTTGTCCATTGTCGTATCACTTCGTTCAGCTAACGTCCCAAACCAATCTGTGTAGCTTCCAGTATTTGTCCATTGTCCTATCACTTCGTTCAGCTAACGTCCCAAACCACTCTGTGTAGCTTCCAGTATTTGTCCATTGTCGTATCACTTCATTCAGCTAACGTCCCAAACCAATCTGTGTAGCTTCCAGTATTTGTCCATTGTCGTATCACTTCATTCAGCTAACGTCCCAAACCAATCTGTGTACCTTCCAGTATTTGTCCATTGTCGTATCACTTCGTTCAGCTAACGTCCCAAACCAATCTGTGTACCTTCCAGTATTTGTCCATTGTCGTATCACTTCGTTCAGCTAACGTCCCTAACCAATCTGTGTACCTTTCAGTATTTGTTTGTCCATTGTCGTATCACTTCGTTCAGCTAAAGTCCCAAACCAATCTGTGTACCACCCAGTATTTGTCCATTGTCGTATCACTTCGTTCAACTAACGTCCCAAACCAATCTGTGTAGCTTCCAATATTTGTCCATTGTCGTATCACTTTGTTCAACTAACGTCCCAAACCAATCTGTGTAGCTTCCAGTATTTGTCCATTTTCGTATCACTTCGCTCAGCTAACGTCCCAAACCAATCTGTGTACCTTCCAGTATTTGTTTTTCCATTGTCGCATCACTTCGTTCAGCTAACGTCCCAAACCAATCTGTGTACCTTCCAGTATTTGTTTGTCCATTGTCGTATCACTTCGTTCAGCTAACGTCCCAAACCAATCTATGTACCTTCCAGTATTTGTCCATTGTCGTATCACTTCGTTCAGCTAACGTCCCAAACCAATTTGTGTACCTTCCAGTATTTGTCCATTGTCGTATCACTTCGTTCAACTAACGTCCCAAACCAATCTGTGTAGCTTCCAATATTTGTCCATTGTCGTATCACTTTGTTCAACTAACGTCCCAAACCAATCTGTGTAGCTTCCAGTATTTGTCCATTGCCGTATCACTTTGTTCAACTAACGTCCCAAAACCAATCTGTGTAGCTTCCATTATTTGTCCATTGTCGTATCACTTTGTTCAACTAACGTCCCAAACCACTCTGTGTAGCTTCCAGTATTTGTCCATTGTCGTATCACTTCGTTCAACTAACGTCCCAAACCACTCTGTGTAGCTTCCAGTATTTGTCCATTGTCGTATCACTTCGTTCAACTAACGTCCCAAACCAATCTGTGTACCTTCCAGTATTTGTCCATTGTCGTATCACTTCTTTCAACTAACGTCACAAACCAATCTGTGTAGCTTCCAGTATTTGTCCATTTTCGTATCACTTCGCTCAGCTAACGTCCCAAACCAATCTGTGTACCTTCCAGTATTTGTTTTTCCATTGTCGCATCACTTCGTTCAGCTAACGTCCCAAACCAATCTATGTACCTTCCAGTATTTGTTTGTCCATTGTCGTATCACTTCGTTCAGCTAACGTCCCAAACCAATCTGTGTAGTTTGTAGTTTCCAGTATTTGTTTGTCCATTGTCGTATCACTTCGTTCAGCTAACTTCCCAAACCAATATGTTTAGCTTCCAGTAATTGTTTGTCCATTGTCGTATCACTTCGTTCAGCTAACGTCCCAAACCAATCTGTGTAGCTTCCAGTATGTGTCCATTGTCGTATCACTTCTTTCAACTAACGTCCCAAACCAATCTGTGTAGCTTCCTTTATTTGTGGGGGGTGTGTGGTTGGGGGTATGCGTCTGGATGGGTTGGGGTGTGTGGGGTTTGGTGGGTAGTGATATTTGTGGGTGTTGGTGGGATGTGTGGAGGTGAAAGTAGGGGTGTGGGGAAGGGTGTGGGAGATGTGTGTATGGGTGGAGGATATGTGTATGGGACGGATGCGGGGGATGTGTGTTTATGTGGGTGGAGATGTGTGGATGGTTTGAGGAAGTATGTGTGGGTGGCGGGGCTGTGTGGGTAGGGGATTGTGTGGGTGGATTGGGGATGCAAGGGCGGGTGGGGAGAAGTGTATGGTTTGTGGGTTAGAGATATGTGTACGGTGTATTGGTGGGGGATGTGTGCATGGTGTGTGGGTGGGGGTATGTTTGTGGTGGTATGGGTGAGGATATGTGTGTGGGTGGGGGATAGTGTGTGGTGTGGGGGATGTGTGTGATGGGTGCGGGGAATTTGTGTATGGGTGGAGTATGTGTGTGGGTGAGTAGGGTATGTGTGGTTGTTGGGGGAAGTATGTGGGGGTGTGTGGATGGGAGATGTGTGCGTGGATGGGAAATGTGTGGGTGGGGGTGTGTGAGTGGCTTAGGGATGTGTAGGTGGGTGAGGGAGATGTATGTGTCGGGTGGGATGCGTGAGTGGGTGGAGGATTGTGTGGGTATGGGTATTGTGATAGAGTGATGTTTGGTTGGGGATGGGTGGGTGGAGGTGTGTGGGTGCGTGGTGGAGGATGTGTGCGTGAGTGAGTGTGTGTTGGTGGACGGGTAGGGAATGCGTGTGTGGGTGAAGAGAGGTGTGTGGTGTGTTGGTTGGGGATATTGTGTGGGTGAGACATGTGTGTGTGGGTGGGGGATATTTGTGGTGTGTGAGTGGGGGTATGTGGGGTGGATGGGTAAGGGTATCTGTGTGGGTGTGGGTGGGAATATTATGTGGTATGTGGGTGGGGGATATGTGTGTGGTGTGTAAGTGGGGATGTGTGGTGGTATGTTGGTGTGGGATGTGTTGGTGAGGGATATGTGTGTGTGCGGTGCGTGGGTTGGGAATATTGCTTGGTAGGGGATGTATGTGATGTGCGGGTGGGGGATTGTGGGGTGGGGGATTGGGTTAAGGCATGCGTGGGTGGGTGGAAGATGTATGTGTGGGTGGTGGGGTGTGTGTGAGTGGATTGGGGATGTATGGGTGGTTAGGGAGATGTGTGTGCGTGGGGGGATGTGTGACTGGATGTGCGATGTGTGGGTTGGTGGGGGATTGTGTGCGTGAGTGGGGAATATGTGGTCGATGGAGATGTGGCTGGGAGATGGGTGGTTTGAGGTGTGGGTGGGGAGAGGATGTGTAGGTTAAGATGTGTATGTGGGTGGGCGTGGGATGTGTGGGTTGGTGGGGGAATGTTTGTGGGTGGCGAGTGTATTTTGGTTGGGGGATCTGAGGGCAGTGTGTGGGTGGGGGATGTGCGGGAGGGGGATGGGTCGGTTTGTGGGGTATGTATGTGTTCTTTGGTGTGCGTGTGTGTGGTTAGGTGGGGGTGTGTGTGTGGGTGGGGTGATGTATGGGTAGGTGACAGATGGGCCTCATAGCATGGTAATTTGCCTTGTTTATGTTTACAACATTCATTTCACAATGTTTATTTTTCTTCCTATGTAAATGTATAATGCTCTTGATGAACGAAAGACGAGTGATTGGAAGGGCCGAATGTAAGACGGGCCTGCGCGCCCAATTTGTGACCCTAATAAAGTTGATTTGATTTGATTTGATTTGTTTGTCCATTGTCGTATCACTTCGTTAAGACTCATAAATAACTGTGTGTAGTTGTTTCTCCTTGATGGTCAATGTTCCATCCTTATTTGATTAGACATTTTTTATTGGGGGGGGGGGGGGGGGGGGGGGGGTTAAGAACTATTTTACACGACTTGTTGCGTATTGGGTATAAGATGCGAGCCCAATAATTTCAATAACCCAACAATCAGGATGCATTTATCTCTCATGACTTTTCCTAGTGCAAATTGTAGGCTGAATCGACCGGGTAGCCGGGTCTATTTAAAATTAAAATATCCGTCTCTCGATTGAGGTTGGATCACACAACTATCATGGGGGAAGGCAAGCACGCCAGCAACTGCCTTACCTCGGCTCCGCTAGCTAACCATAAGGCAATCTGAGAATACTTTTCAGCAGTTGAGTAATGTCTGTCTGTCTGTCTGTCTGTCTGTCTGTCTGCCTGCCTGGTCTGCCTGGTCTGCCTGGTCTGCCTGGTCTGTCTGGTCTGTCTGGTCTGGTCTGGTCTAGTCTGGTCGGGTCGGGTCGGGTCGGGTCGGGTCGGGTCGGGTCGGGTCGGGTCGGGTCGGGTCGGGTCTGTCTGTCTGTCTGTCTGTCTGTCTGTCTGTCTGTCTGTCTGTCTGTCTGTCTGTCTGTCTGTCTGTCTGTCTGTCTGTCTGTCTGTCTGTCTGTCTGTCTGTCTGTATGTATGTATGTATGTATGTTTGTTTGTTTGTATGTATGTATGTATGTATGTATGTATGTATGTATGTATGTATGTATGTATGTATGTATGTATGTATGTATGCATGCATGCATGCATGCATGCATGCATGCATGCATGCATGCATGCATGCATGCATGCATGTATGTATGTATGTATGCATGTATGTATGTATGCATGTATGTATGTATGCATGTATGTATGTATGTATGTATGTATGTATGTATGTATGTATGTATGTATGTATGTATGTATGTATGTATGTATGTATGTATGTATGTATGTATGTATGTATGTATGTATGTATGTATGTATGTATGTATGTATGTATGTATGTATGTATGTATGTATGTATGTATGTATGTATGTATGTATGTATGTATGTATGTATGTATGTATGTATGTATGTATGTATGTATGTATGTATGTATGTATGTATGTATGTATGTATGTATGTATGTATGTATGTATGTATGTATGTATGTATGTATGTATGTATGTATGTATGTATGTATGTATGTATGTATGTATGTATGTATGTATGTATGTATGTATGTATGTATGTATGATTGTATGTATGTATGTATGTATGTATGTATGTATGTATGTATGTATGTATGTATGTATGTATGTATGTATGTATGTATGTATGTATGTATGTATGTATGTATGTATGTATGTATGTATGTATGTATGTATGTATGTATGTATGTATGTATGTATGTATGTATGTATGTATGTATGTATGTATGTATGTATGTATGTATGTATGTATGTATGTATGTATGTATGTATGTATGTATGTATGTATGTATGTATGTATGTATGTATGTATGTATGTATGTATGTATGTATGTATGTATGTATGTATGTATGTATGTATGTATGTATGTATGTATGTATGTATGTATGTATGTATGTATGTATGTATGTATGTATGTATGTATGTATGTATGTATGTATGTATGTATGTATGTATGTATGTATGTATGTATGTATGTATGTATGTATGTATGTATGTATGTATGTATGTATGTATGTATGTATGTATGTATGTATGTATGTATGTATGTATGTATGTATGTATGTATGTATGTATGTATGTATGTATGTATGTATGTATGTATGTATGTATGTATGTATGTATGTATGTATGTATGTATGTATGTATGTATGTATGTATGTATGTATGTATGTATGTAACTTTTTACAAAATTATGCACTTGATCTTCTTCTTTGCATAAGTAGCGTTCTTTTATGCGTTTTACTTGGGTATGTGGTTCGTGTGTACTTCTGACACCATTATACCTGTCAGAGTCCTAACTATTAGCTCCTTCTAGCTCACTGGACTTGGACAGGCAAATTACAACATCTACGACACATATACTAATAACACATGAATGCAATCGGAAACTCGCAGGAGCTATCTCCTGAACAACATTTATTACAATATATATTACAGGCTGACAACATGGTCGCACTTCACGCTCAAACAATCGTTCAACACCAGCAGCCACGCGCTAGCTCACATGGGCGATATTTACACTGTCGCCCGCATGATCATTCGCAATCACAGCCTCACATCATCCCGCACATATCACAGTTAGTACATTCCTCGAATATCAATACACAACGTTCATCTCAGCTATCCGTCACAACTCTCTCGTTCGATCGTTCTATCTCTCGCTATTCTTCACACGTCCGTCTCTATCCGCTGTCTCACACACACTGCCTCCGTCCTCCTTGACCTTCCCACATCACGTGGGTCTGTTCACGGGCTTCTTGCTTGACCGTCCGTTAGTCAAGCCGTGATGTCTCCTACTGCCCTTGACCTCAGCTATGCTTACACTGACTCTCGCTTACATACCGGCACTTACACTATTGCTTACATATAAGCCCCTGACACCCCCCCCCCCCGCACAAACAATGTGGCACTTTCTCTTGGAAATGTGACACATTCTGCTGTTGTTACTCTTGGTACATCTTTCTAACCTTGTCAGGGGATTATATGATCATATGTCTACGCTTGCGTCCCTTTTTGCTCTGATCTTTTTTTTTTTCGAGATTAAATTACTATTCTTCTCTCTTTTTCAGTACTGAGGTTTCTCTCAAGGTTTTGTCGTGGTCTGGCAAATGTTCTGGTTGGGTTTACTTTACATACCTCGTTATATTCTTCATTCCCCACTCCGTGACATTACCTTCTGTTCATGTTTCACAATCGATTAGCTGTGCATTATCATCTCATAGTTATTGTGGCTATGCTGGTTTAAGGATTCTCCATTGATTCAAGCCTCGAATAAGGCTACAACTTCCTCTTACAGCATTCTTAAATTATCTCTCTATTCAGACGTGGTCCCCCTCTTCTCTATTTAATGCACTCTCATCGATTCTTTATGAGCACACTATGTCACTGTTGTGGTCATGGTTCGAATATACTTCATGTACATAATAGTCCCCCTTACCTCATCTTATGTCAGAACGTGAGTTGTTTCCCTTTTTGGGTACACCTCGTTTACTGTTGTGGAGAGTTCTTATTAATCTCTTTGGTTGGCATCACCCTGTTGGTATGTTCCTTCTTTTTACAATATTATGATGTTACTTCTGTACCACTATTGCTAAGCGTCATTCGTCGGGCTATCCACCATACGCGAAAGCAAGTTTGGTAACACTCGCGTATTGGGATTGCCAGGCGTTGATTCTCAGCATTACACCTTATACCTTTAACACTGTACTTACGTTTATATTTACACATCATATTCTAACAATACTAACTAATATAATAATAAAATTAGACATTGGATGTAATACAGTTAATACATTTACAATAAAATATTCATCGTCGCTGCCTTTATACACGTATAGGATACTGTTATTGTCCTGTGAAAATTATGCACACGGAATTAAATTATCAGTGTTCAATGTTCATTGTGGTGCTGAAATGTTTGGCATTTCTTCTTTCTGACCCGATTATTAACGTATTCTGTATATCATGATATTGTCTTTCCTTCTGTATAGTGATTAAAACTTTTCACCAAGTTTGGACAATTTGTAAGTCCGTTCTGTAAAATTGCTGGAATTCACACATATAAAATATAATTATGAGTGTGGCCATGGTGTGCCTGTCTGTGACTGTCTTTGCCATAGTTTGTAGGTTGGCATCTGGTTCATTAAACTGTTCACTAGAAATCAGTGTCTGTAATTGTGAAGTTCTTGTCGTTGTTAGTCGATTTGTTAGTCGATTTCAAAAGGTGGATTCTGTAGATACTCGTTTGAAACAAAGTCAATATTGGTATATCTTACTGTTTGATACCTGAAATCACATGTTGAGTCTTACTGTTCTGTCGATGACACTTTTCACGTTGAAGGAACTTTTATGTTGGTCTGTACAATGGAGTGTGCCAGTATCATAGCGCTGGAGTCGTACAGCAGACAAGGCAACTCTGGAGTTACTCGATCTACGGATATAAAGTGGGTTACGGTTAAAATTAATTTTCCGAAGGGTGGGGATTTTCAAATTTCATGTTGAGATCATTTTGAGTGCTATCTCCAAACCTGCACTCGTACATGTGTGTATACATTCAATAGTTCAAATAATAATAATACACCATGTATAGTTTTGAAATGTAATCGTGCATGTTTGTATGCTTTTCTGCAATTTGTGTATATTTTCCAGAATTTGAAATCAAGAGTGGAGTTAAGCAAGGTTGTGTACTAGCTCCCACCCTCTTTGGAATATACTTTTCACTTCTACTGAAATATGCATTTCGTGATCAGGATGGTGGTATATACATTCACTCACGCTCAGATGGCGGCCTCTACAATGCTCAGAGATTGAAGGCTAAGACGAAAATTAGGAGGGTACTGATCAGAGAGTTGCTTTTTGCAGATGATGCTGCAGTTACGACCCACTCTGAGGAAGAATTGCAATGTCTACTATTTGCATTCTCCAATGCTTGTTCTGAATTTGGTTTAACAATTAGCAAAAAGAAGACACAGATTATGTCACAAGGTGCACATGGGGTACCATCAATCTTTATTGACGACGCCGAACTAGAGATAGTAGACCATTTTACATATCTAGGATCGGTGGTAAATAGCAAATTATCCCTAGATCAGGAAATCAACATCCGGATTGGTAAGGCAGCAACAACAATGAACAGGTTAAGAAAAAGAGTCTGGGAGAACAGGAAGCTTACTGCCAAAACAAAAGTCCTTGTCTATCAAGCCTGTGTCCTTAGTACTCTTCTCTATGGCAGTGAAACCTGGACAACTTACTCACACCAAGAGAACAATTTAAACAGCTTTCATATGCGGTGTCTGCGAAGAATTCTTGGTATTAAGTGGCAAGACAAAATCACAAATACTGAAGTATTGGAAAGATCAGGTTGTGTGACAGTTTATTCCATGCTCAGTCTTCGTAGACTTAGATGGATAGGACATCTTAGGCGGATGGATGATGGTAGAATACCAAAGGATATCTTTTTTGGTGAATTACAGATGGGTAAGAGATCTCAGGGTCGGCCTCTGCTACGATACAAAGATGTGTGTAAGCGGGACATGATTGATACAGGCATTGATAATGCACATTGGGAGCAAGTCGCCGCTGAACGTGTTGCATGGAGGGCAAATATCAGAAATGGAATAAAGTCAAAGGAGAAAATTATTGCAGAAAAGTCACACACCAAGCGTTTGAGACGTAAGATGGTGCATGATGGTGGAAATGACCACGTGTTCACATGCACCCACTGTGAACGGACATTTACAGCGCAAATTGGCCTTATCAGTCACACTCGCTACCGCCATAGTTAAAAGTTATTATGCCTTTTTAAAGCACAAACTATCGTCTGTCAAGACGGCAAGGTGCCAATGTATATTTTCCAAAATATGTAGGGTAATTTGTTGCTGATTTTTGTTAGTAATTCCACCGACTGATGATTTACATTGTTCAGCATAAGTATGTGTCTGAGTTGACTTGACATAGAGTTTATCAGTGGTAACAACAAACTTTGGTTCAACAGTAATGATATAAGTAACAAAGTT
Organism: Cepaea hortensis; assembly: GCA_963921405.1. Lineage (NCBI taxonomy): Eukaryota > Metazoa > Mollusca > Gastropoda > Stylommatophora > Helicidae > Cepaea > Cepaea hortensis. The sequence goes on from OY992893.1 coordinate 78,334,398, forward strand.
AGCTGTTTTGTCATGAGTAATATCATCTGTGTTGCGTCATGATGATGTGTGAATAAAATTGTTTGTGAAGACATTTGTTTTGCATTTAACATGAGTAGTGCAAGTAGAATCATCCATTGTGTGCACTTGGGCATGTGTGTAGTTAACAGGGGGTACAGGAGGTATAGTATGTACCATGATGTTTTGTGATCTTTTCTCGCCCTTGTGAAATGCTTGTTATCTGTACCTTCTTTTCTTTGTTGATACATCCCAGTTTCTGTTTTTTCTTGTTGTGAGATGGTAATCAAGTTGGTATGGTGTGGTACTTTGGTCTGTTCATCATGTTGTTGTATGATGAGTGGTGTAGTTAAGGCAGTGTTTGTTGTGGTGTTAACTTTCTGCCATGTCTGGGTTGTGGACTCTGTGTGGTCTATTACATTTAATACATTTCCAATTAATAAATCACAGCATGGATTGTCTAATAATGCGCAAGTTACTCTGCCTGATAGGAACGGTGATTTTATATTGGCCCATGCCATAGGATATTTCTCTATTGTCCCTGAAACAGTTCTGCAATAGATGTACTCATCTAGGTAGTCTTTAGGATCAGCTAGGGTTTTCCGAAGACCGATAAGACAGGACCCTGTGTCGCGTACACATGTGCATACTGTGTCATTAATGTATCCCTCATGAAATGTTAGTTTTCCTAACGACAGTCTTGAGGTTTTGTTCATTTCCTCACTTTCTTGTTGAGTATTGCCCTCTTTAAATAAGGAATGAGGCTGAGTGATATTAACAACATTATTAAAATATGGTACGAAGTCTGTTGGGTAAAACTCAGTCTGTTCTGAATTTGCAGTGTTTGGTCTTGTTTTCGTCTCTGTGATGTTTACTTTTTCTAAGTTCTTTGCTGAACTGTCTGTTGTAATGTTTATGGCTGCATTTGCTTTTGCTTTCTGTATTCTTTTTACTCCTTCACATTCGAAACGTCTGTGGCCATACGCGAGGCAAAAATGACATTTTGTTCTATATTTCCTTTGATTTACCTTCCCCAATTTTCGTGCTATAATAGTATTCAGGTATTCTTGATAAGTGGGATTCTTATCGCATATTCCATTTTGTGTATGTGGAGTGCTACAATGTTTGCACAGTACTGGTTTTGTTTTCTGTGGTTTGTTTTGACAATCTGTGGCTGCAGATGCCGTTGCTTTCACCGTACTTTTCTGTTGAGTGTTCTTAACCAGGTTTATACTTTGGTTGTAATATTCACGGCATTTTTCTAGTAAGTTTTTGATAGGTTCTGTGTTGTGTTCTTCTAAATATTTTTCGCATTCGGCTGGGAGTGTTGCTTTTAGTTTTTCTATTAGCAAGAAATTTATTGCTTCTTGATTGTTGTCTGTTTGTTTAATTTCAAATGTTAGCTTTCTGAACAATTCTTCTATTTCCCTTATATACTGGATGAATGACTTGTCTGTGGCTGGTTTCAACTTTTGTGCCTCTAATTGTAGAGTTTTGAAAGAGTTCATATAGTGTTTTAATATTCTTGTTTTATAATATTCATAGTCCACCGTTGACAAATCAGGTATGATCTCTTGAAGTTTTTTGTGTTTTATTGGTAAGTGTCCTCTGTACCATGGACCCCAATAATCTTTTGGGACTTTGAAGTCTTGCATTTTCTTTTCAAATTTTTGTGTCCAGTCATGTATTAAGTCATGGTGTATCTTACAAGCTGCTTTGTTTTGTGCCCGTGTATATCAAAAAAATCTAGCAAACTTTTGTACTGATTTGTGCCCCAGAAATGTGATTGGTATTCATCCTCCGACATTTTCTGTTAATTACTATTCAAATCTACTAATGATGGTATTTATACAAGCAAATCAAAGAATGCAGATTTGGGTACTTAGCAATCAAAATTAATCAACTTTATCTTTATCTGCTGTTTACTCGAACGCTTGATGTACAGGAACGTGATTCTCGTGCTGGTTACCGTTGATCTGTTCTGGTTACGTCGGTCGCTTTGTAGAATTGAAACCTGCTGTGGAAAGAAATGATGTTATTGTTGTTCTGCTTTTGTTAACAAATCTCCGATTTACAACTTTTTACAAAATTATGCACTAGATCTTCTTCTTTGCATAAGTAGCGTTCTTTTATGCGTTTTACTTGGGTATGTGGTTCGTGTGTACTTCTGACACCATTATACCTGTCAGAGTCCTAACTATTTGCTCCTTCTAGCTCACTGGACTTGGACAGGCAAATTACAACATCTACGACACATATACTAATAACACATGAATGCAATCGGAAACTCGCAGGAGCTATCTCCTGAACAACATTTATTACAATATATATTACAGGCTGACAACATGGTCGCACTTCACGCTCAAACAATCGTTCAACACCAGCAGCCACGCGCTAGCTCACATGGGCGATATTTACACTGTCGCCCGCATGATCATTCGCAATCACAGCCTCACATCATCCAGCACATATCACAGTTAGTACATTCCTCGAATATCAATACACAACGTTCATCTCAGCTATCCGTCACAACTCTCTCGTTCGATCGTTCTATCTCTCGCTATTCTTCACACGTCCGTCTCTATCCGCTGTCTCACACACACTGCCTCCGTCCTCCTTGACCTTCCCACATCACGTGGGTCTGTTCACGGGCTTCTTGCTTGACCGTCCGTTAGTCAAGCCGTGATGTCTCCTACTGCCCTTGACCTCAGCTATGCTTACACTGACTCTCGCTTACATACCGGCACTTACACTATTGCTTACATATAAGCCCCTGACAGTATGTATGTATGTATGTATGTATGTATGTATGTATGTATGTATGTATGTATGTATGTATGTATGTATGTATGTATGTATGTATGTATGTATGTATGTATGTATGTATGTATGTATGTATGTATGTATGTATGTATGTATGTATGTATGTATGTATGTATGTATGTATGTATGTATGTATGTATGTATGTATGTATGTATGTATGTATGTATGTATGTATGTATGTATGTATGTATGTATGTATGTATGTATGTATGTATGTATGTATGTATGTATGTATGTATGTATGTATGTATGTATGTATGTATGTATGTATGTATGTATGTATGTATGTATGTATGTATGTATGTATGTATGTATGTATGTATGTATGTATGTATGTATGTATGTATGTATGAATGTATGTATGTATGTATGTATGTATGTATGTATGTATGTATGTATGTATGTATGTATGTATGTATGTATGTGTGTGTGTGTGTGTGTGTGTGTGTGTGTGTGTGTGTGTGTGTGTGTATGTATGTATGTATGTATGTATGTATGTATGTATGTGTATAAGTATTTGTATATGTGTGTATGTGTATGTGCATGTGTGTATGTGTGTATGTATGTATGTATGTGTATAAGTATTTGTATATGTGTGTTTGTGTATGTGAGTATTTAGACAAAGACAGAAGATTCTTCTTCTTCTTCTTCTTCTTCTTCTTCTTCTTCTTCTTCTTCTTCTTCTTCTTCTTCTTCT